>JAOPHQ010003702.1:292500-360000 GCA_030340625.1 Merluccius polli | reverse complement strand
CAAGACTGGTCAGACTTTTAAAAAATAAATCTTCCTCTCTTAATGTATCATGCACCATTCCCCAACACTCCTGTAGGGCTAAGAGTTCAATTTAGTTTAATACAAAAATAGGTTTCTGTGGATTTTTCTCTTCTTCAAGTCAAAACATGGTTGGTCATGTTTTCAGCCTCATCACACCTAGTTATCTTAAAAGTTCAGAGGTCATACTTATACTCTGCCTGCGTGCATCTTATATATCATATTATTCTGTGACGTTGAATATCGGTTCCCGGGCTGCTGGGAACCTTCGCATTGTCCTGCCAGTCCAAGTCCTGTGGTGTGTGTGTGTTGTTTTTGCTGCATGGTATAATTTGGCAGCTATTTATATGACGGAGAACAAACTGAAATGGTCAGTTTTCCTGGTTGTAGAGTCAGGTTCATTTCACAATCGGCTACTCCCCCGTTCTTTATACGGCTTCATATTTGTGCTGGGATCAATACACCAAAACGTGTAGATGTTTGTACTGGTTGGTTGGTGGATTGGTCTTTTATCTCTTAAATCTGCTAGATTATATATTATACACGTTTGTTTACAGCGTTTACTGTGTTAAACTTGCCCTGCTACAGTGTTTATGCATTGCTACAAAGTAAACAATGATTTGGATACACAATGGCCTATTTTGAGAGTACTTAGAGTAGTAGTATTTGGAGAGTTTAGCTGGCTGAAGCACTCCATTTAACAGTAATTGAGGACTTTAACAATGGTGGATTTTAACACAACTGTTTCTGTTTTTAGTCTTCTATAAATGGCTGTAATCACAAGGCTCATTTACAATGCCTCTCCTACCTGCTACTGAAAACTATGGAAACGTTCTGGGCCACAATAAACGTTATAACATATAACGTAACCCCTCTTTTCTCCTGCTCGCCGACGCCATAAATTATTGATATAATAATTTTTTTGTAACGATTTTGACACTTCTTTCAACCGCCCATTTTGCAATCCAATGGCAAGTGAGGTTTTCCAGACCACTGTGGGATGCAATTCAGACAGATTAGAAAGATGCAATTCAGACAGGGTTCGGGATTATGGTTCAAGGTTATTTCAGAGTCTACATACAGTGTGGTGGTCGTTACTTCATAGGATTAATATCAGGTCAAGGGTCATGACTTAAGTGGGAGCGAGGGCTAATACACAGTAATGTGTGTGTTAGTATGTAGGTCAATGTATTCATCTGGAAGCACACACACACACACACACACACACAAACACACACAAACGCACACACACACAGACACCCACCCACACACACCCACAGTATACATAGTACACACACACACACACACACACACGCTTGTAGCTACCAATTAGCAGTGTGAACTGCTATGGCTTCAGGGTGTCTGACAACACATGTGCACATACGTGCAGTTTCCCCTTCACAATCAATAGTTACTGTGTGTTTCGCTACTTGGCTCTGTCAGGCGTTTTTTCCAGTGCTTTCCAGGTGCCACTATGTGCTATATGTGTGGGCGATAGAGGAAGAGTAGCCCTATCCTGACCGCCAGTCAAGTTTACTGTCTGGGTTTCCTTCATGCCATGTGTCACAAATGAATGTAACCCCCTCATTTTCCCGTGGGACCACAAACCACCAGGCGCTGAGTGAGTGAGTGAGTGCTCTCTGTGCTGTGGAACTGCATGCGATTGGGATTTATGAATGGGTTGGACCAGGTTTCACAGGCTTTTCAAATGTTCAGTCCCAAGTGTCCATCACTGATCTCTCCCGAGTCGACACCCACATACACGCACCCCACAACACGTTAACTGGCTCTCGTGCCACACTGCTTTCTTTTTAATTGAACATAAGCCCACATAGTAGTATTTTACTCTCCTGTTATAAAGTTGTGAAGAGTTGTGTAAAATGCTATGTTTTCCCCTGCAGTAAAAGCAGACTACCGGCGTTGGTGGGTCTTGACTCATACCATCATCATTATCATCATCATCATCTCCTCCTACAGGTGGTGAATGATGCTGAGCCACTACCTCCCCCTGCTGCTGCTGTGTCTGGCCGGGCTGCCCGCCAGGTCTCCAGGCCCTGCCCTTCGAGCAGAAGACCTTCCTGGACTTTGCCATGGACAACATGGACAGCGACATTGTCAACACCTTCATGCGGGACGCGGAGGGCTCGGGGATGGACATTCCCGAGATGCCCACCTGCCCCTTTGGCTGCCGCTGCCAACTCCGAGTGGTCCAGTGCTCTGACCTGGGTCAGTGCACATGTGTGTGTGTGTGAGAGAGAGGGGTGGAGATAGGAAAATGAGAGAGAAAGAGTCATACTCAGTGAGAGTGAGGCGTGTGCATGTCTTTGTGAGAAAAAGGGAGCGAGAGAGGCCTACTTTGTCCTGCATTAAAATAGCTTTTCCGGTTACAGTGGATTAGGCCTACTTGCACGCAAAGCAATTTAGACAAGTCTTGTGAAATTGAGTGACAGTGTTAGCATTAGCTAAACTTCGCACGCAGCTTTTTCCTAGGCTGTTAAATTGTTTTTTTCTCTCAGGGATAATGATGGTGTAATTTAAACAAGAAAAGCCATTTCCACTTTGCATATGGTGGTGAGATGGTGACGAAGACAAGAAATGGGTAAACAAAACATCAACACAAAAACGAACGAGCCAAAAATGTGAAACGACTGAGACAGTCGGGGGGGAAAAAAAGCGAGACTAAAAATAAGAGACAACACAAAGGATTTAGGAAATAAATGTAGGGTCAAAAATTAATGAGAAGGAATGCAGACATATTGGCGTGGAGATGAAAAGATGGTCATATCCTCGCTCCCCTGAAGGAGCTGTTTTGATGTTGGTCACCCGGGCATGCAGGGGGTGGTTAAAGGTAGCCTAGCCAGAGGAGGAAGCGACTACAGGGGGAAGAAGAGGCTTAGTGGACTGGTGGAGAGGCTTAAGGGGGAATCAGAGGGTGTCAGGTCTGTCAAGAGGGAGAAAGCACAGCTATTTATTAATATTGGAAATCGGAAGGAGATAATGATATAATGTATGTCAACAGAAGTCAGCAGAAGGGTGAGTCTCATTGACGCAAAATAAATACAAAATTAGATCTAATTCTGCAAAAATGCAGATCCAAATAGCGAAACCTATACCCATTTGATCCCATTATTTGTCCATGCAAAAAGTTCAAGAACACTTTTTATAGGCCTACAAATACAATATATTGCTTTATAGTATCTATCTAACAGTATTACAGATTGTGTGAACTGTTGTTGAAGGTCCATATAAACTGTATACAGTAAGTAACCTTTATATATAAAACAAAGGATTTCTTCAAATTACACAGCAACTCTAATAACCCTGTCTGGGTTTAGACAGTTCAACGGTTTTGTTGAATCATCATTTTAGTCGCTGCCTTGATATGTTCTGCCCTAGACTCTCTGGCAGGCCACGGGGTAAATGTGGAAGTGTATAATTTGCGAGATGTCAGTGCTTATTTGGAACAGATGTATTTTGGCCATGGCTTTTGCCTCCTTACTGTGTTCATCCCAGCCTGAGGTGCAGTATTTATGTTTGACAGTAGTTAAGGGGCACTGGGGTTTAAGGGGGTGCAAGGTCTGCCGGGAGGTGGCAACAACATGTGGGATCTGTGGTGAAGACGGCTGAGATGTGGTCTGAGGGTTTGGGGGGGGGGGCAGGACCATATTTCCATCAGGCGGTTAGTAAAACGCTATTTTGTTGTCAGGCAGTAGTTGTTTTTGTTTGGAAAATCTGAATACAGGTGAGCATGGATGTCGTTAGACCTGGGCATTCGGGGCTATAGCCCCGGATCTTTTGGGAATAGCCCCGGATAAAATACAAAATTAACCCCCCCCCCCCCCCCCCGTCGGTCCGGGGTGTGTTTTCTCCCCCCCGTCGGAGAAAATTGCTTCAGCCCCGGATCATTTAAATTGCTAGCGACGTCCATGCAGGTGAGGCCAAACTGGTGGGTTGCATGCAATAAGCTTCAGCTTGTCCGTATGAGTTCCTAAATGGAAGCACCACTAGCACCACAGCTGTCTGAACGTGATTTGAGTGCCATTAGTGTAATAGTGTATCGAGTTCTTCCCATTGATGACATGGAGAGGTAGGGTGTGCCCTATGAATCTAAACTTAACTTCAATCAGACAAGACTTAGGCTCCTCTGGGGACAGATGTGGTCAAAGGCAGGCTTGATCCCGGTGGCGTGGCAGCGGTGTGGATGGTTGACGCGAGCTCCAGATGCCGATGCTGCATGGCACCATTTGAGGGCTTTCTGCATGACATACCCTGGTCCGTCTACTGCCCTGCCGACCACATCGCTCACACACTGACACACTAGCCGCATTGATGTGGTCCCCATAATGATCAGTGGTTGGTCCCTTTGGTGGATGCACAGATTCCATTTTTTTTCCAGTGGTATTGTGGCCGGGCTATGGCAGGTGTATATGCTTAATGATAGGTTTTAAACTAAATGTTTAACCTGAATAAGTGGTACTGTGCCATATAGTGTGACATTTGCTATTCTATTGTATATCTTTTTTTAGAAACCACTTGATTGAGCCAGAGGCCTATTTACCAAGTGGACAATAAAGCTATATTCTATTCTCTATTGGGCTTGTAAACGTGACGTCACAAATCGCAATGACCATTTAGTTATTATGTTAGTAGTAATGTTTTTTTGGTCATTGTTTAGTAATTAATCCTGAAATGATTTGTCATTATGGGGAGATATTGTGTTTGAAACTGGCAAAAAAAGTTTTCATTAGCCTAAGTAATGGTATAACGGGATAATGCCCTTCGAGGTGTCCATTAACAGAAATGAATGGACGACGCGGAAGCAACCGTCCTGCGCTTTGCGTCGGACGGTTGCTTCCGCGAAGTCCAATGGACACCTCGTCGGGCATTATCCCTTACATATAGACTCTCCCATATTTCCCATGAAAAAAAAGCAATTTTCTCTTCTTCGAAACACAGAAACCATTTCTCATACACATTAGGGCGTTAAGATCCTGGCTTATTTTTTATTTGTCATTAAGCAGATGTTTCTTAGTCACATCCGTTGCAACTTTAGTTTAATTGAAAACATCTGGTATCCCCATCTGGCATTAGGGTATTTGTGTGAGTGTTTGTGTGTGTTGTGCTTGTTCGTACAGTTTGTGTGTATATGTGATGTGTGTGCGTGTGTGTGTAATGTCCATGTCAACGCCTTCCCAGTGGTACTGCCTATACTTTGACTTGTGTATTTGACCTACATGGTTGTGTGTGTCTGTCAGCATGTCCTTCTTTAAAATAACAGAGGAAGGATCCCTGGGGTGCTCATTCTGTGGCGTGGAGGATGACGTGATTGGTTTAATTTCAAGCGCTGATGACCAGTTTAAAAATACCCACTTACCATTTATTTCCCTCAGGTCTAGGTCTGACTGAGACGTAAAAAAGAGTGTGACATCTCTGTGATGTCTTTGTGCGCTGTGTTTGGTTTCCAGGTCTGTCTGAGGTACCAGAAGGCATCCCCTTGGATACCAAATTCCTGGACTTGCAGAACAACCGCATCACTGAGCTCAAGGAACATGACTTCAGGGGCCTGACTAACTTATATGTAAGAAACAATTCATTCAGTTACCCTGTCCTACTGAACAGATGTGTGGTGTCTTAGCATTACTTAGCATTGGCTCACACTGTGTGAAACGTCGTAGCTGTGCATATCTGGAGAGCTTATGAAATCCCTCTCTCTGTTTTAATGATTTCTCCTTTCCCTCCGAGCTTATATTCTGTTTCAAATTGCTGCCAAAAGCCGAAAGGGGAATATTCTCACTCATATCCTCTCAAATGCATTCAAAGGCGCCAATAAAAGCGCAATATTGAGGCTGGCAGAGGAGGAGACGCCCAACATAACCTTACACAATAATAACATCTCTTTTAAAGAACTGTTTACCTCAGTGTCAATCCGTCTCTGTCGCTCAGCACTGCCAGGCTGGGCGTCTCGCCTTGTGGGTGACAAACATTACTGTACTCTATTCATTCATTCAGAGAGAGAGAGAGAGAGAGAGAGAGAGAGAGAGAGAGAGAGAGAGAGAGAAAAAGAAAAAGAGAGAAAAAGAGAAAGAGAGAGCGAGAGCGAAAGAGAGAGAGGTCTGTTATTAATTATATTTGTATTCAATTCATTAATTTAATTGAACTTCATGATTCTGCTCTCCCCCCAAGGCCCTGTCTCTGGGCAACAACAGGATCTCCAAGGTTCATGACAGAGCATTCACTCCACTGAAGCACATGCAGAAGCTGTACTTCTCCAGGAACCACCTGACCACCATCCCCAGGAACCTGCCTTCCTCCCTGGTGGAGCTGAGGATACACGACAACCACATCAAGAGGGTGCCGGCCGGAGCCTTCTCTGGTCTCTCCAGAATGAACTGCATAGGTTAGAAATGTTCAAATAGCCCATGTTTTTTTTTTAGTCTTGAGTGGGAACTAGCTATAGTGAAACTGACCAAGACACACACAATTTTATCTAATTCCAAAGCGATTGAGCAAAACTCGATTCCAGTCGAAAATATGAAACCGGTTATAACACTTTCAATTCCAGACACTTCAGTAAATTGTGATGTTTTAATATCAAGAATAAAACTATGTGGACGTGAACTTTGACCTCTGTTCCATAGAGATGGGGTCGAATCCAATCCAGAACAGCGACTTCGAACCCGGTGCCTTCAGAGGACTGAAACTGAACTACCTGCGCATATCTGAAGCCAAACTCACCGGCGTGCCTAAAGGTATTGGCGCCTTTGATCCAGAACCATTTTAACAGATTTGTCTTGAAGAAAATGTACAATCTCTTTTTAATTTTCAAGTGATATGTGTTTTGTCGATTAAACAGAACAAAGCCCTAGGTGTATTAAAGGACAATTCCGGCGCAAAATGAGACCATATGATCATAACACATGTCCACCGAGTTGGACCGTTCTCTGGGATCAGTTTTCATTCTAGTCCAATGGAACCAAAGTTCTCGAAAACCGCTAATTAGCTTATAACGCTAGCTGTGGGGGCAGATATTCATGTTAAATAAATCGCAATTCTATACCACTAACAAGGCTCAAAATCGCACCACACTTCCACGGCAGCATAATGAGGGTCCCTACATGTAAAACGAAGCATTGAGAACTTTGTAAGTGTACAGACAGTTTATTAAAAAGAAAGTTTAGAAAGCCAGTGGCTTCACGAAAACAAGCGGGCGCCATCTTTGGAAAACAGTCACGACCAGTCAAGCGCCGAACGCTGTGCAACGTAATGAGCCGGAAGAGGCGAACACATGAGATGTCCATGAATCAGAAGGTGTGCAATCTAGTAGAAGGTGTGCGAAGTGCGAACAGTGCGTGTGCATAGAGAAGAGAAGAAAATGGTTTGTTTGTGCTTTTCCCGGCTACGTTCAGTCGCTCGACTGGTCGTGACTGTTTTCCAAAGATGGCGCCCGCTTGTTTTCGTGAAGGCACTGGCTTTCTAAACTTTCTTTTTAATAAACTGTCTGTACACTTACAAAGTTCTCAATACTTCGTTTTACATGTAGGGACCCTCATTATGCTGCCGTGGAAGTGTGGTGCGATTTTGAGCCTTGTTAGTGGTATAGAATTGCAATTTATTTTACATGAATATCCTGCCCCCACAGCTAGCATTATAAGATAATTAGAGGTTTTCGAGAACTTTGGTTACATTCGACTAGAATGAAAACTGATCCCAGAGAACGGTCCAACTCGGTGGACATGTGTTATGATCATATGGTCTCATTTTGCGCCAGAATTGCCCTTTAAGCATGTGCAGATACAGATAAAGTATTTATGTGTATCAGAATTGAAACACATATAACCTTATGGGTGCCATCCATTCTGTTTTTTTAGACCTGCCAGACACTCTGCAAGAGCTCCATCTAGACAACAACCAGATCCAGGCTGTAGAGTTGGAGGACCTGAAACGCTACAAAGAGCTGTACAGGTGGCTAACTCTAACTGGTTTTCCCAATTGTAATGTTCACTGCTGTGCCACAAAGACAGACACACCTGCCCGCTTCTGCGAGTCTTGTAACTAAAATAAATCCACTCTTCTTCCTCTCTAGAAACATTGAGGCATGAACTGCCAACTAGTGGTTCATATAAATTACCACATTTCAATATCAGTACACCAATTACCAGCTTCAAATGCTTTTTATATAAAAAAAGATCCCCAGCCTACAGTGCCACAAAGGGGTCAAAGTAGGAACTGCAAAAGTCTTCTCTCTGACTATTTGTGTGTGTGCTGCTGCTGGTTTCTAGGTTGGGCCTGGCCTACAACCGCATCCGCAACATTGAGGACGGCAGCCTAGCCTTCCTGCCCAAGCTGATGGAGCTGCATCTGGAGTACAACCGTCTCCTCCGCATCCCCCAAGGTCTCCAGAACATGAAATACCTCCAGGTGGGATAAACACTGATGAATTTTTACCTTCAAAGTCTCAAGACCAAATGATTCACCTGCATTGAATAGCCGCCATTGGTACGCAATGGGTTACGTGCACACATTTCTAACAATTGTACTTATTGTAAGTCGCTTTGGACAAAAGCGTCTGCTAAATGCCCTAAATGTAAATGTAAATGTAAATTTCCGATTAACGAGTTGAAGAGGATTGCATTTGTTTATTTGTAAGAAATCATCTTCACAGTATATAGATCACATGTGTCACTGAATTAGAGACTTTTTGGCAACTTTTGGCAGACTCAAGAGTCACCGTGTTACAACAGCGGGTGTTTGACGCAGAAGTATAATTTAGCCGTTAGCTGTGTATGGTTTGTTGTACAGTAACTAAGAAAAGACTTAGAAACACATCCTCTATCCCTGTGATCCTCTGTGTTACATTCTCCATCTCCCTCTCTCTCTCCTCCTTCTAGATGGTTTACCTCCATGCCAACAACATCACGGATGTGGGAGTGGATGACTTCTGCCCCAGAGGCACCGGGCTGAAGAGGACTTTCTATAACGGCATTAGTCTGTTCAACAACCCCGTCAACTACTGGGAGGTGCAGCCCGCCACCTTCCGCTGTGTCACCAGTCAGATGGCCATCCGCTTTGGCAACTACAAGAAGAAGTAGAGAGAGAGCGAGAGAGAGAGAGAGAGAGAGAGAGAGAGAGAGAGAGAGAGAGAGAGAGAGAGAGAGAGAGAGAGAGAGAGAGAGAGAGAGAGAAGAAAAGGAGGAAATCTTGGATTTTTATAAGCGAAGGAGAGAGTTGAAATATTAAGGAGATGATTATTAATACTGGCTTGGCCTAATTTCATCAAGCAAGCTTTTTTTAGGAGAAAGGGAGACAAAAGGAGAAGATAGATAAATTAACAGCATGATTAAATACAAAGGGATTTGAAAAATCTATTGCACCTTGAGTGGAAAGGATTGTGCTTACAGTACTTATCTGGTATCTGACACATAATGTGTTTTCACAAAGTTTCTGATTTTGTCTGTTTGGAAACTAAATAATGATTATCCTGATCTAAAATAGTTGAGAAATATTTTATAATTTTATAATAAACATTTTATAATTCCATTTTACACGATAACCTTTTTTTAACACAATACTTTTTGTTTGTTACCATTTTGGTGAAGATTACATGTAAACAATACATAACAAAAACAATCTTTTTTTGTATAGACATCTTTGTACTTTGTGTGCTGATTTGGGTGAATCAGAATTTGGGAAGTTGCAATTGTGCTGGTCTGAAACCATTTCGCTGGTCTGAAATTCTGTGATCCAACTGTACTGTATTTCAACAATAAACTATCAGTGAATAGACAGTACCATTTTCACAATGTCCATTTTCAGTAAAAAAATAAAATAAAATACAAAACAAAAAAAAACAAATACATACACAAACAAAAACGGAGGAAGCTTATACACGTAGACAGGCGCTATGCTGTGCTTGTACTTTCTATTATGCTGTTTTAGTGAAGTAGTCATTAAAGGGGCACTATGGCAGAGTGGGGGGCTTGCTCCAGATAGAGATAGCACACAAAGACCTGCTTTGCCCTGATCCATTGACAGCAGTGTGTTCACATAAAGGATGACTACAATGGTATCTGATGCATTATTTTGCACAATTTCTCCTTCATGCTTAGGGGTGGTCATTGGTGGGTTGGGGGGGGGGGGGGGTACTGCTACTGCTGCATGTAAACCTTTTCCTTTTCTTTTTTTTTACTGATGCATTAAGCCAGAGGGGGGGGGGGGGGGGGGGGAAACAATAACAATGGCCTTGTGTTGACTTGTGTTTTGTGAGAAATAAAATTTTCAACAGGATTTTCAACGAATTTTTCAACAGGAACAACCTTTTGAATAAAATAGATGATATGCAAAAACAAACCGGATACATGTCATGCTCATGATCTGACTAACATGAACTATGAGAGAGAGAGAGAGAGAGAGAGAGAGAGAGAGAGAGAGAGACAGACAGACAGACAGACAGACAGACAGACAGAGAGGGGGGGGGGGGGGGTATGGGATAGAAAGACAGAAAGAGGGATTCAGTCATGCATGGCTACATAAAATGGTTAAAAGTTCATATTTATTCATTAAAACAAAATGAAAAAACACAAACCAGTTTGAGTGCAGCATCCCCTGCAACTGAGCCGCCGCCATCACCAGCCTCTGATGCTCTCTGATGTGGGATGGCTAGACGTCATCCTGCCCCCCCCCCCCCCCATGTCGTCTGAATGGTACGGTCTGGATACAAAGAGGGGAGACCACCACCACCACCACCGCCGTGTTGACACGGATGGCACACATACGAGACGACGACGACCACGATGCTGGTGCGTGTGAACGCGTCCGCAGCGGTTAGTCAGCAGCAGCAGCAGCAACGGCAGCACCGGGGGGACGAGACACTAGCTACGGCCGGACATTTTAAACAGCAGCCTCCTCCACCTTTCCTACCGTGTGGACGGAGGTCCTCCTGATGCGGGCCGTCGACCAGCTATGGGAGCCAGGGGCTTGATTTGAAAAAATGTCGCAGGGATACGCTGGTGAGCGGCGGCGCAGCCTGGCTATTAAACACCTGTGTGTGTAACACTGTGTGTGTGTAAATGCCTTTTTGTTTGTCGTTAGGCTGAGGATTTAACATTGCGGTAGATATCTGGTCCAATAACCAAAATGTTATTAATATCCAGCGTAAAAAACGGTGAAAGTGTCAGCAGGGAAGTCCACCGGGTTGCTAAGCTACAACGGATGTTTTATTGCTTAATGGCCGCACGTATCAGCATGCTGTCTGCGGTGCGGTCCTTGGGTACCAGTGGTGGTTGTTTTGCTATTTAGCTTAGCATCGCTACCCTGTGATTTCGAGACATTCAGCCTTGGTGATTAAGCGATGCCGTGTGTGGTTGGAGGTGGAAGCGGAGGAGAGCCGGAGAGCCAGCGGTCTGTGGTCCGGGACGGGCCGGGAGGACGGGCCGTGAAGCAGGTAGGGGGTTCAGACGCAGATGTGGATCATGCGCGCTCATGCGCATGCGCATCCCATATGCCATTATTATTATTATTATTATTATTATTATTATTATTATTATTATTATTATTATTGAAGTCTTTTATTCATGACATGGCGTAATGCGTTCGGGTTTAGCTGCACAATATAACATGCACTTTATTTGTCTTCTTTTCCACAGTGAATAGTTTGGTTGAGAGGTGATGGCAGTCCTGACTGAACTTCACCAGTACTACTCTCCATTCCAACAGATGGACATCCCCCTCCTTCAACTCTGAGCATACACATACACAGCCCCCCCCTACCCCACCTCCTTCTGCTTTTCCTCCTCCTCCTCTTCCTCTTCTTCCTCCTCCCCTCTCCCACCCCCTATTGTCCTCTGCCCCTTATTCTTTCAATTGTTCCACCCTTTGCTTTCACCTCTCCTCGCATTTTACTGTGTTGGTACCCGTCCTCCACCATGGCGTGCTGCGGTCGTTCCCTGGACTCCCCCTGTACTCTGGCCCTACTGGTGGGCTTCCAGTTTGCCTTTGTCCTGTACTTCTCCTTGGGGGGCTTTCGCGGCCTGGTCTCTGTCTTGGTCCACACCACGGAGCCAGAGTTTGATTACTCCCGACCCCACGACGTCTACACCAACCTCAGCCACCTGGGGCCGCCGCCGCCCCCTCCGCGCAACACGGGCACCGGACCCCCTGGTACCACACCGCCCCTGAAGGAGTGCCACATGCCCTCTCCACTGCTGGGTGAGCGAGATAAAGGGAGAGATGGGTAGAGGATGAAGGCTTTGAAATTTCCTACGTTTTTGGATGTGTGTCTATGGCAGATGACAAAGTGCTGTTTGTTTTGACCACAACAACAACAAATGATCAGGTCACATGGACCACTTCAAACCCAGAATGAAATCTGAAACCTTGCCCTCCTCTCATTTTCTCTCCTCTGCTATCCTCTCTTCTCCTCTGTTCTGTTCTCTCATCTTGTCTGCTCTTCTCTCCTCACTTCTCTCCTCTGCTCTGGTCTTGTCTGCTCTCCTCCTCCTCCTCCTCCTCCTCCTCCTCCTCCTCCTCCTCCTCCTCCTCCTCAGTGGGTCCTGTGTCAGTCCACCTAGCCGCTCCTCTGTCTCTGGAGGAGATCCGACAGAGGAACCCCCTGGTGTCCCCGGGGGGTCACTATAGCCCCCCGGACTGCGAGCCCCGCCATCACACGGCCATCGTGGTTCCGTACCGGAACCGGCAGACCCACCTCCGTGCCCTGCTCTACCACCTGCACCCCTTCCTGCAGAGGCAGCAGATTCACTACAGCATCTACATTGTGCAGCAGGTATGTGTAATAATAATAATAATAATCCATTGCATTTATATAGCGCCTTTCAATAACCCAAAGCGCTTTACATAGTGTGTGTGTGTGGGGGGGAGATATGACACCTCATCCGCTACCAGAGTGTAGCACCCACTTGGGTGATGCACAGCAGCCAGTATGCGCCAGAACGCTCACCACACACTGGCACACAGCGGAGAGGTGAGGAATGAAACTGACCAATTAGAGACCAGGGGATGATTAGGTGGCCATGTTGGTACAAGAGCCGGGTTGGGAATTTGGCCGGGACACCGGTGGGTAGCACCCCTACTCTTGCGATGAGTGCCACGGGATCTTTAGTGACCACAGGGAGTCAGGACCTCGGTTTAACGTCTCATCCGAAAGACGGTGCTCTAGACGGGACGGAGTCCCCGTCTCCATCCCGGGGCATTGGGGATCTAACAGAGGCCAGAGGGATGAGCACCCCCTACTGGCCCTCCAACACCACTGCCAGCACCACCTGGTCTCCCATCCAGAGATGGACCAGACCAGTCCCCGCTTAGCTTCCAGAGAAACCAGCAGTGCAAGGCAGGTAGCCATGGTGCCATGGTGTATGCAGTACAGTATATGTGCACACATCATTCATATTAAGAACAGGATAACACTTAATATTTACATTTTCTAAGTACCCCCTGCAATCCTTCAAAGTACCCCTAGGGGTACGCGTACACCCATTTAGGAACCACTGGGTTATCCACTACACTATCCTGCGGGATCTTTATTGTATCACAGAACAGAGGTTCTGGGTTTGATCACCAAGGTCTGTAGCCTCCCTGTATTATACAGGTCCTTGAGCAAGATGCCTAAGCCCTATCTACTCCCTAATGACCTGTATATGGGGGAAAAAGCACCAGCTAAAGGGCCAATTAGTGAATAGTAATACCAATCACACAGGAACGAAGGCCGGCCTGGATGCAGAGATAGTAGACATGATTGACATGATCAGTCCTATTTAATTCATTGATCAATCCTAGATGATCAATACAGCTTATTCATTAATGTTTAGATTATATATGAAAAAAAGTATGTGAATATATAATCATCCAATGACAGTTGTTTGGTCTGTAACTGTCACTTAAACTGTTGCATGCCTGTGTACATTTTTTGGATTGGATTTATATTATATTATAGTTGGATTATATTTTATAATCAAATATATAATAATATAGGTCTGCTGGGTGTCCAGGAGCTAGATCTCCTTTCCTGGATGTACCTCCTGTGCAATTTACATCTGAAAAAATCTACACTGTCAAAGATTTCTGAAAATGCAAAGAAACCCATTAAGCCCTTCATTCTAAAAGTATATTTCCTCTACCCTCCCCTCCGTCTCTGTCCAGTGGGGGAACAGTACGTTCAACCGGGCCAAGCTGCTGAACGTGGGCGTGCGAGAGGCCCTGCGAGACGAGGACTGGGGCTGTATCTTCCTCCACGACGTGGACCTGCTGCCCGAGAACGACCACAACACCTACACCTGCCACAAACAGTTCCCCACACACCTGTCTGTGGCCATGGACAAGTTCCGATACAGGTAGACAGTTCAAGTCTGTTTGTACGCTTTTGTTACGTTTGAAACTGTTGCTGTTTTTGTTATTTTTAGTTTTGTATATGCAGCTATTGCGTATATGTCATATATGTCGTAGTCATTATGATTTATCAGTCACTTTTTGAATAGAAATGAATCAAATTAAATGTTTTTTTTTTAAGAGTTCTATGTTTTTGTCACGTGGCTCTAGTTGTAGGGATCAAGATGGCAAATGCCCAATCTGTCAATCTGACACAATTATTTATCAGAGTTTGAATATCGGGCACCTTTACCTCTCCAGTAGTGAAATGTACTGATTTAAACACCAGCTATGAAAATGTACCCGAATGTTGCCAGTGTTAACCTCCTGCTCAGATTAAAATCTATTATTCAGCCTCTTTAGGATATTATATCATGCAGCCTCTTTGGCACTACTTTCATGTGCACTGTCTCTTCCAGGTTACCGTATCCTCAGTACTTTGGTGGCGTGTCTGCAGTGACCCCAGACCAGTATATGAAGATGAATGGCTTCCCTAACCACTACTGGGGCTGGGGAGGAGAGGATGACGACATCGCTGCAAGGTAAGGCCAACAAACTCTGCATTATAAGGCAGTGGGTGCTGCATGCAATGTGACTCAAGCATTAACATTAATCTTGTGGTATGTGAGATGGGCATGGCTGTAGGCATCATAGGCTAACTACCAGGTTGTTACTGACAACACCTTTGTCCTATACGATATGAATGTCAGATTTAAAAGATTAGACATTTTGATAGGCTCCGAGTCCGACACACCAATGCCCTTCCACAGAAAACCCTAAAACTATTGGATCATCAACCATATCATTTGACATTTTACATACACGCGTATAAATTCTACCTCTGTTGATTGACCATTTTTGAATTGAAACTGTTAGAGCTCTAATGGCTGTTTGGCCTCCTCCTCCTCCTCCTCCTCCTCCTCCTCCTCCTACTCCTCTCTCATGTCCGATCATATTTCTGTGGCTCGTCTCACATTGACGGCTCACCATTTCAGCACATCTTTCTGGTCTGTCAGCTGTTTGTATTTTTTTTCGAGCTGTCATCAGTGTGATCTTTCATCCTAATCTCCGTCCCCTCTGTCGTGGCTTTGCTGTGTGCGCTCGCTGGACAAGGCTCAGTGAGTATGTGGATTACGAGAGCAGCTCTAATGTGTGTGGCTCTATGTCCTTGCAGATTGCGTGTCTAGTCTTCTTATTTCTATGCTCCCCCTTTTTCAAATTCCAATTGCAGCCCTGAGAGCCACTAAGACCCGTTCATGAATAAATAAGAGAAAAGACACTCCAAGGGATTTATGAGAAATGAAGCGAACACACAATGTTGCTTCCTGTTATAAAACATCTGCTAAGGTTCACCGGCTTCTGCATGTTTTGTGCAACTTATTGTGGGGTATGCAGTGTTGCAAATGGTTGAATGACAAGGTTGGTCTACAAGATGATGAAGAAATGGAAACGAGTTTCCATTTCATTTTTTAAATCCCTTAGTATCCCTTATGTTGCTGTAGCTCTTCTACATAATCAAGTATGCGCTATTGTTTTTTTTACCGTTTATTTGTTGCTTGTTGTACTTGGATGTTCGATGTGACTATTTTCCAAGTTTCTGTGTAGTTAGTGGAATGTAGCAACACCCTTCCCTAGCATGTAGCCATAGTTTAGCATTATCGTGGCACAATGAGGTTTAGTAAATAATATGCGCCTTGTTAAATAGGTCTGATTACTCCCAATTTATATGCTAGAGCAGGGGTCTTCAACTGTTTTTCAGCCCAGGGACCCCTTGGTGAATTGAGAAACGGAGCAGGGGCCCCCTATATATTTTCTTTCTAAAAACCCGGAGCTGACATAATCACCACTAGCCTACTTTCTATTCAGACTGCGGCAGAGCTACGAGAGCAGCAGCGTCTTCAGTCTGAAGACGCTGCTGCTCTCATAGTTCTGCCGAGTTCCTACAGCTGAGTGTAGCGCTAATAAACACCTTTTTTTGTACACCCCCTGTTGCAGTGTACCTGTGGCACCGCCCCCCTGGTGGAAATTGGTTTTTAAAATTTTCTTTTTAAAATAAACATTTTTAAATTAAAAATAACTACTTATTTTAAGTATGGGTGTTTTTAAATGCACAATAGCATGTAATATATGAAATCTAAATCATTATGTTTGGGGTAAAGCTTCCTGTTCATCCCCTCTGGTGTTGCGCTCCTCCATCCTGGGGCGCTAGAAAAAGCGCCCACGGAGCAGCGCAGCCAATTTCAGACCTGTTGCTGCCTCAAGATTGCGCATAGCAACCTAAATTTGGCCAATCAGTGCCCTCGAATCTGATGCCCCTGGCCGCTGAATGTAGCGCCCCAAGCCAGCGATGTAGAAGCATATAACATGTTGTATGTGCCCCAAGTGGACTCGGACAACAAGGACACTGGACAATGACAGACGTGAATCCCATTTGAGAGGAGAACATTGGTGGAAAAACTAAAAGTGAAAGAGCTTGGCCCTGATCAACCCGACATAAATATTGCACAAAAGTCTTGCGATAAAGGTAAAGGACAACCTGGGGTTTTAGCAAACCAGACAAATCCTTTAAGTTGCAACTAGAACATATTTCAAAATATATTATTACCACAAAAAAAATCCATACATGTATATACATTTTGCGGACACCCTGCAGTACCTCCGTGGGCCCCAGGTAAAGGAGCGCTGTGTCAGAGTACATTTTCTATCTTTCAATAGCTAATTGTGTGTGTGTGTGTGTGTGTGTGTCTTTATCTGCTTTTCCAGAGTGCGTCTGTCTGGAATGAAGATAGTGCGCCCCCCAGTGGCCATTGGCCACTACAAGATGATCAAGCATAAAGGAGACAGGGGCAATGAGCAGAACCCACGCAGGTACAGCACACACCTGGAGATGAGACACACACACAAACATATTAGTCCTTCTCCCAGCCGAAAGGTTGAACTGGGAGCCAATGTCCACAGTCTACATGTAGGGCATCCTTGAGCAAGACGCCCTCCCAACCCCTACCCTTAAGGACATTTATCTCAAATTCACTGTAAGTCACTTTGGATAGAAGCATCTGCTAAAATGACAACAAAAAGTAATTAAAAAAAACATATAAATATATATATTTTTTTTTAAATGATAATAAATAAATAAGTAAACAAACATGACTAAATATAGGAATACCCCTCTTTTCAGATTCGACCTGCTGAAAAGGACCCGGCTCAACTGGCGCTCGGATGGTTTCAACTCGCTGACCTACGACCTCCTCTCCAAAGAGCTGGAGCCCCTCTACACCAACCTGACGGTGAACATCGGGGAGGACCCCCACCTGCCTCTGCGGAAATTACCCAATCAGAGGAGAGCCGGCAAACCCCTTGCCCCGCTACAGGACACGGGGCGGGCCGCAGAGACCGAGGTGAAGTCGCCCGACGAACCAAGGGCTGGCGGGACTTTGGCAGCCAACGTGACCCGGCCGGCGGGGGACAAGCAAGACGCCGCCGGCTCCAAAGCAGGCAATGAGACGACGCGGGGGAAGCCGGGCGTGGTCAAATAGGACCCGGAGAGAGACACCTCCTGTGTGTCTCAGCTGTGGTCTCTCGCCTCTCACTGGACAGCAGATAGGGTAGTAGTGTAGCAGACCTCCTCCCACAGCGAGGAGTCGATTCACGGCAGTCGTTCCTGTCCACCGAGGGGAGAACTGTCGAAGGCCCCTCTTTCCGTACCACTGTTCACTGAATGTGTCTCCTTGGCAGCATTTCAAATTACATCAGAGCTCACCCGTATAGCGTCGGACATGGTGGTAGTAGTAGTAGTAGTAGTAGACCTTCTCAATAAGACTCGGTGGGGAGGGGAACGCTATCAAACCGATCCACTGGCGCACACGTGTCTTCTGTGCTCGTGCGGCTTCATCCAGTCTGCTACCAGGAACTACTGCTGTTAGTCTGCCCCCTAGCCCACCCTGCCCCACTCCACAGTGGGTCTGTGTTTCTGTGCCTTCTCTCTCTCTCTGTCTTTTAAATGCACATTTTATAGATATGGATAGGCGATCTTCGATGCTCAACCGGGGAGGGCTTTACTTGCCTTTCTTCCTTCGCTTGAGGTCAATATCAGCGTAAAAGTTTTGGGGGCGGGGGGGGCAGATAAAAACCAACCAACCAACATGGAGACTTTGCACCGGGGGCCGTTGATTTTTATTTTGCATCAGTCAGCGCTGACCGACTCCCATAAATGTCGAGTGTAGAATTTTATATTTCTATAGAGATACTTGTTTATTTGTTTACAACTTTGTTTTTAAGTCTCCCTCTCTCGCGGTCTGGTGCCTCGTTCAGAGTTTTTAAGTTTCTAGACAATCAGAGTACACACACACACACACACACACACACACACACACACACAGAACAACTCTTCTACGTTCAGCAGCTTGACAAAGTGGGTTAAAGAAAATCCTTATGATTCCACTGAATATTATCATTCCATTAAATAGACTTATCGACTTATGAAAAAATACATATTTCAGATATTATATAATATTTTTAATTACAGTTGTAAGGGAATGGGTTAATGTATAATATCAAGTGTACTATTTATCAAAGGTTTTGTCTCAGATTTTGTTTTAAGTAAAAGTAATGGTTTTAGACTTCGTATACTACTTCTAATATACTTGATTTGGGCCCCTGAGGCCCATAAACAAGACCTATATTTACACAACGGTTTGTGAGCGCTATGAGGCTTGTGTCGGGAGAAGCTAAGCTCTTTTGTATTCCTTTTAGATTTTTCTTAGGTTTAGGGGACTGAAACGCAGCAGTTCTGTTTCTTTACACTGCCTCGTTGGAAAGTGTTGTAAAGGATTATCACCTACGCCTAAGAAATAGCAATCACTTTCAGTATCCCACTGCTTGATCTAGTGTCCTCATAGGCCTGCTGTTTAATTTCCATATTGCACATTTGGAATGTACTGTATTGTTTTAGACACATTACGCTTGTTCGTTTTTGAGAAGTGGTCATATTTATTGTAAGATGAGGCTCATCCGTATAAACTTAAGGTTTGTGTAAGGGACTTGAAACTGATCACTGTTAGACCACAACACTTCCTGCTGCTAACTGTTTGGGAGGAATTATAAACTGTACTACTAAGCTGGCTTGAAGACAAATCGTGTTCTTTTTTTATCGTGTTTGTTTTCTGATGATATTAACATGGGATGGATTGCATTAAGTAGACTGAATGTATTTTATTTATTCAATCAACAGTAAGTCACTTCATCATTGCGTAGATCGTTTAAGTTAAAATATTCATAATATACTGTATGGACGTTTCATATATCCATATAAAGTTGTATTTTTTATTTTTCATATTATATAGGCCTAATATGTTGTGCCTAATGGATAAGACTATTTAGATCACGGATTGCAGTAACGGGAATGAGATATTAAGGGGTGCCCTCTAGTGGCAGAACCTGGTATAGCACCAGCCACGTGGACTCACTGAGTGAATGGAGATCTGCAGTTGTGTGGCATGAATATTTACGCAGAGTCATTCACCATTTTCTTTTTTTTTCCTTCTATTTAGCTAAAGCTTTGCAGTGTTTCATGGAAGGTGCTTTCAACTCACATGATTCATCCACGCATTGCCAAGGTACAGAACAAACACAGTGGATTGAATGGGTTCAAACAACATTAACGGCATCACTATCTGAACTTTTTTACGTGAATAGTTTTGTAGAGGCAATGTTTATTTATGGAGCAATACTATATCTGCGTCTTACACACGTTACTCATATTGTCTTGACTATAGTTTGAGAAGCCAGACCTTTCTGGAAGCAAAGTGGATGCATTTGTTGTTACAAAATAAGGATATTATATGCGCTGTCTAGCAAGTTGCCTGGGACAGTGACTTTGAAGTACAGAAATGACACAGAACAAATTCAAAGACGTTGTCTGACGGATTATTCAGACAGTATGAAGTATGGAGGATTGTTTCATTTAATAAATTACATTTATATATATATATATATATATATATATATATATATATATATATTTAGCATACAAGTGGGTGTGTGTGTGTATATGTATGTGTATATATATGTACGTGTATGTATGTATGTATGTATATATATGTATGTACGTATGTATATATATATATATATATATATATATATATATATATATATATATATATATATATATTGCAAACACCTGTATTATTATACAACACTTATTTTAAACTGCTCACATTTTAATTATCGGCCATTGTGATTGTACATGCTTGGCTGTATGTGGGTTTTATTTGAGAATATTGGGTGAGATGTGGATAGGTGACACCCGTTTGATTGAAGGACTGCGACCGCTATGCTTGCGTGATGATGTCGCATGCCATCATCTCTGCTCCCATTATTTGCTGACCGTCTCGAGAGAAGATTGTTTGATTGAAAGGGCGGGCGTGCATATCCAGGCATGTGTGTGTCTGTGTGTGTGTGTGTGTGTGTGTGTCTGTGTGCATGAAATGGGACCAATGCCAACACAAATGTAGGTGACTGTGATGGGCTTTGATAGTAGAGTTGTAAAACTGAGCAAATACATGTTCCAATAAAAAACATAACCCAGTCGTATGCCCTTTCTGTGTGAGTGAATGTGCATACGGGAGTTTGACACTAAACAAGAACTAAATTTTGAACTAAATCAAGATTAGAAATGTTTACTGAGCTGGTCCTTAACACACACACACACACACACAGCCTGCTCCTCCTTCAACACACATATCGATTACTCCACCAGAAAAAAACAGGCGACGGCCGACCAAATCCACCCACAAATATTGTTCAACATGATACGTTCAAATATCATGATGCTCTAGAACAGCGTATAGAAACAGAAGAGTGATTAAACAGTTTGACTATAGCTCTTGACATTTGAAATGCTACAGAAGGCTACTGTTGCAGTCTCCCTCCACAAAACATTGAAACAGGTGCTTGTCACCTGAGGCCTTCCCTGTCTTTAAATCATTCCCCTTTGTTGTTGAAAGTGAGTTGGGAACACACTTGGCAGTTGGATGTGTATCTCGGACTGTACATGGGAATTATTCAGAGGAAACGTGTTCATCTCTCCCAAGAGTCCACCTCTAAATCACAAAGCAGTCGTAATTATAGAGCATATAAGATGGTATTTTCCTCACCATCTCTGATCCTAACCATTGTTTCATACAGTGTACTCACAGCTGTTCTGTCTGAAGGCCTGATGTTATGGCTGTGTTGCTCTTCAGTCACCTTGCTGGTTCCAGTGTGCTTTGAAGTGTGTCCCTGTGATGGTTTAAGAAGGTAGTATTACGCTGTGGTGCGCTGTCTTTTATATTGCTCCTATTTCTGGAGGCTTTATACTGTGCTGTCCATGGTGCTGAACCGAGGACTGGTCCCGGTCCGTCTTGTTACCTTGTTATTGTCTGCTGCAGCCCTGCGATTTGGTGAATTAACGCCATTTTTAGCAAAAGAGTAAAAAAGGTAGCTGTACACACTGAACAATATCTAGATTTTATTCGTTGGGGCTACCTGTGTTTTTGAAGAGGCAAGGAAGACATATAATTGGTTGTGGTGTTGTGGTGAATGGGGCAGATTGTGTTAGTGGTCACCCTAGATGCCTAGAGGCTTCCTGTATTGCGGATAGTTCCTTTAGTGTTCCAGATATACTATACTAAATAAATAGATGCATTTGATTTAATGCTGTCTCTGCCTTAAGTATGGCAGAGATTAGATACAGTAGTTGATGTGCAGTTACAAACTGCATCGCCAATCTGCAACTATACAGTACCATGACATCACCCTTTATGCATATTAATCTTTCATAATCGTCTGGAGCATGCAGAAGGGGATTTAAAAGTGAAGGCACAAGGTCATGATTGCGGCTATAAAAAGACTAAAAATGTTTACATTTTCGATGATGTCTGTCCAGTCATCTTTTGTAGTTGAAATGAAATCCAAAGTGTCCAAAGTAATGTCTTTTGTTCCTGCCGGGTCACAGCCATGGTCATGGTTGGACGTTTAGGAGTTTGAAATCAGAGATAGGGTGAGTAATGTTCCAGCCTGGCCTCCAGCTAATTGCTCATATCCATAGTAGTGGGCTAGTAGTACGTAACCTAATCCTTACTCCTAATGCCTCTCAAACCCAATCAATTCCTAACGCTGCAGATCCAACGTATAGATTTCCAGCCCTCTCTGACATGGTCTGCAAGCCTCCAGTGTATGATGTCATCCTGTGATATTCTATATTATCGGATCACAGACGACCATCATAACGCTTTCTGCTGTCCGCTATCTGTGTGTGTGTGTGTGTGTGTGTGTGTGTGTGTGTGTGTGTGTGTGTGTGTGTGTGTGTGTGTGTGTGTGTGTGTGTGTGTGTGTGTGTGTGTGTGTGCCACCGGACTCTTAAAAGCCGCGTCAGTGGCAACCCTTTTTTCGTCCATTGAATGGTGAACCTTGACGGCCAACTCTCTCAGCGCTTCTCGTGTGATCCTGTCAGCCTCTGACGACAGTCTTACTTTGCACTTATCCACCCCCCCCTAACCCCCCCCCCCCCCCCAACCCTGCCCTCCGGTAGACTGACACGCTGGCCCGTGGAAGTGACAACAGAGGCGCTGCAAGACACACAGAGGGCTGAGGTAGCCACCTTCTGTTAGCCAGCGGCCTCAGAGACGAGACGACCCTGTCCACTACCGCCTCCCCTGCAACCCCCAGCTTAGTCGTCCGGCCCACATGGCCTCATAAATACAATCACACCCACCGACGCACACACACACACCCACACACTCACTGCATTAAGTGCTCTAATGGGCGTTTATGACACATATCCCACCCAGGCACAGATACGTGCACACAAACTCAATGAGGGGACAGTTCACAGCGAGTGCATACCAAGGGCATGGACCGTTTACAGGCATGCGTTTGTGATTTTGTTTTTGTTCATTTTGTGTAGTTGCTACCATATTGTATTTGTATTACTACCAGTATATTACTACCAGTACAATACCTTGTATTACTACCAGCAGGCATTCACAGTGTGTTATTCAATATGATACAGCAGGATGCAAATCTGAATGTGGGCTATTCATAATCTATCAAAAGCGTCTTCGACAAGTGGAAGGGTAGAAATGGGTGCTCACACGTTCACAGATGTCGCTGCACCTGTGGAATTTCCTTTAGGATTATTAAAATAAAATATCAACATAAATATTAGGTACGATTTCTTTTTGATCAAACGAACAGGAGTGCGCGCCCATATACTTACTTAACTGAGAGAAAAAAAAAAAAAAAAAAGTCTATTGTAACTCGGACTGTTGTCTTTCGTAGAGGCGGGGAGAGCGAGAGCGCGGCCAGAAGGGGACAATCGCTGGCTGCCTTTGATGCGACTCATTTCAGATGAATCCATGTGAAAATCTGTGATGGTGATTGCAGGCGTTACGCAACACCTCTTCATGTGGTGTTCAGAAGCCTCTTCATAAGAGGGTGAGAGTAGGAGATGTTGTGGGGGGAGGAGGTTGTATGGGGGTGGGGGGGTGTAGAGGGGCCTCAAGCTCAGGACTTAATAACGACAAGGGAATAGGATCATCCTTCAAGGGGGTCATCTGGGCACCCCCCCCCCCCCTCCAACCCTCCAACCCTTGTTTTCTGTCGTCACTCCAGAGCTGCTCAGCTGCTCCTGTCATCCATGTTTTCAGCCTGGATGGACAATTCCCTAAGCCGGGGGGTCCGGGGGGGACCCAGTGAGCACTCGCAAGAACACATAGATCAAGTGAATTAATTCTGCTTTCCTGCCACAGCTCTAGGAGATCTAGGTCATGCAGTCACGTCTCTCTCTCTCGCTCTCTCTCTCGCTCTCTCTCTCTCTCTCTCTCTCTCTCTGCGGTCAGGTAACAAATAAATAAATAACTCAACATCAACATCCTGTTGTCCTGTACGCAATCTGACCTTGACATTCCCAGGAGACCCACCGCAGAGGTGTGTGTGTGTGTGCATGTGAGTGTGTCAGCATGTCTACATGCGTGTGTGTGTGTGTGTGTGTGTGTGTGTGTGTGTGTGAGCTGTGTTTCGAGAGGCTGGCAGCCTTTGTGTGTGTGTGTGTGTGTGTGTGTGTGTGTGTGTGTGTAGGTGTGTGTACGTGCACACTTGCTTCTAGGTAGCAAAGGTATGATGAGATGTGTTGTGGAAAAAAAAAAAAGAATGAGCCACTGTCTATACTTAGGGTTGGCCTGCAGCTACGTGTTCATGAAAGAGAGTGAGAGAAAGAAAGAGGGAGGGAGGGAGGGAGGGAGGGAGGGAGGGAGACAAAACAGAGCACAGGAGTGGATGTGGGAGGGTGAGCTGTGAGAAAGGCAGAGGGAGGATGACAGTGTGGGGAGGGTGGGGGGGGGAGAGGAGAGGAGAGGAGAGAGGGGGGAGGAGGCGGTGGGGGCTGTGACGCACGGCGCTCGTCTCTGCTGCCTGCCGGTTGGCTGCCGCGGATGTCAGTCAGCGGGGCTGGGAGCCAGGCGCTGCTGGGAGAGCAGATTATGAAGCGGCGCTCCACCAGCGGCAGTCTCCTCTCTCTTGTCTCAATGGCTGCACACGCATTCCTCCTGTGCTCTGTCGCCCTGCTGTCCGCTCTGTGCCGGCCTGGCCTCTCCTTCTCCTCCGATGAAGAGGCGCAGCCTGGACTTACCTTTGACGAAGTGCCTGAAATACTGGACAGAAGGTAAAAACCTTCTCCTGTTTGCAATGGCTGGCTGGCTGGTGTAAGTGGATGGGGTGTGGGGGGAGGGGGCATGCGTGCTGGGATGCTGATGTGCTCTCTCTCTGGTTCTCTCTCTCTCTTTGTTTCTTTCTCTCTCTCTCTTTCTGCCTTTGTTTCTTTCACTCTCTCTCTCTGTCTCTCTCTCTCGCTCTCTCTCTCTCTCTCTCCCCCTCCTTCCTTCTCCCTTTCATACTCCTACCTAACCTTGGCTCTCTGGAAAATAACACTGCGGAGCTACGGTGCTGCTGGTACAGAGTGTATTGCCGCACACACACATATATATCCCCAAAGAGCCCTATAGTGCCGCGGCCTGTTTGTCTCTGTGTTGGGACACTGCATCAGACGGCGCACATTGATCATGGATGGGGCTGTTGTCTCCTGCATAGTACAGCACAGTGTTGGCGGGGCAGCAGAACAGAGAGAGAGAGAGAGAGGGAGAGAGAGAGAGAGGAGAGAGAGAGAGAGAGAGAGGAAGAAAGAAAAAAAGGGATGCAGAGAGGAAAGGAAGGGGGGAAAGGGGAGCGGCACATTGAAGAAGGTAAACAGGGATGGGACAGGGATGAGGAGAGGAGGGGATGCATCAGGGATGGTCTGGGTCTGTTTACTGATGCAGTGAGGAGAGGGGCAGAGAGAGGTGGGGGTGAGGAGGAGGAGGAGGAGGAAGAGGAGGAGGAGGGGGGGGGGGTCTGGTGGTGAGGAGGTAGAGGAAGAAACATTTTTACCCCAGCCTCGTCTGCATAACGCACATGCGGTCCTGTGGGTCAACCAGGGATGAGGTATGTCAACGCTCCCCTCTGAGCCCCCCCACACAGGGACACCACAACAGGGCTGTCACATTGGAGGAGGGGGGGACCAGGAAGAGAGCCTGCCTGGGTGTCCTGCGTTAGCACTGCTGCTCTGCAGACAGAGACAACAGGCTACGGCAGCATTAAGCAACAACGCCACGCAGTCACACAACGCAGTCTGTGAGGGTCGGCCACTTCCTCCTCCGAAGGACAGCTCTGCAGCGTTCCTAAACAGTCGTGTTTGTGTTGTGACGTGAGTCCAGACGCTCAAACCATGACTTGTAGTTGTTTTTGTTCCTGAGACGGCGAGGATGGTGGGTCGATGTGAGCTGTTGTCATCCATAACAATGACATAAATACATGACATGACTGTGAGTGATGAAAACACGGTCATCGTCCGTTTGGCCTGTACAACACAAACGTCGTTATCAAGTGTGCGTGTTTTGAAAGCTACCAGCACCCATACTTTGATTATTTTATTCTGTTATACGAACTCTCGAGGCTGTTTTCATTCCAGCTCAAAACTGGTGTGTGTCATTGTTTGTGTCAGCGTGTGACACAGACATTTCATATTTCAGAGACTTTCCTAATAGCCACTCCAGCAGGGGAAAAGCTGCACTGATGCCTTCTGGGAGTTGGGGGTTTAAATGTCAGTCTGCTCTGTGAATCAAGAGTTCATGTGCGTATGTTTGTGTGTGTGTGTGTGTGGGTGTGCGTGGGTGTGGGTGTGGGTGCGTGCACGTAACAGTTTAGGTCCTCAGTCAGTCACTGCTCCATGTCTGCCAGCTCTGACACACTCCCAAGATGGTGTTATATAAGAAAAAGGCATTTCTGAGCATTTCCAAAGAGCTTGGTGACATGCATAGCATTACCATTAGCTGGAGCTGTGATCACAAAGGGTTAGGGAGCTGCTGGGCGAGGGGTAGCCTGGTCTCTGAGCACTTTTCTTGGCTACAGATTGACACAGCGGTATAGCTAAATAATGAGCAGGCTAATTGTGCATGGTTAGGGAACCGGTTATAGGCACTCTGACAAATATTCAGTCGGACTGTCCCTGGTTCACTAAAGCTGAATGTCAAATATTATATACGTAAAATGATCTTGATGGGTCAGTGAGTTATTGAGAGAGGCGGCTATTGGAATAGGCCTATCACTATTCATTTACAACAATTGTTAATGAATAGATTGGAACACTTCACACAAAAGTAATGGATGATTCCTCACCAAACCATTCAAATAGAGACGTAATGGGTATCATCTCTTTACAACATAAGTATAAAACAAGTTGCAGTTGCGTATATTTGTAAAACTAAGCTATGTCTCAAGTTCTCAACCAATGACGTTGAGGAATGTATCTAATGTATTTCCACTGGATACTTTCCATTGGTTTCCAACCAGCTAATGCACTTCTGACAGACTAAGTATTCTTATCCACCTCCTAATGGAAATGAACCAGTACATTTTCCAAAGTCCTCAGAGTCATGCTGTGAACACAATGCCAAGCGATTGATTCTGATTTCATACCTGAAACCTGTAAGACTGTTTTTTCCTCAATATCAATCTAATCTTTTTTCTACGCCATAAATAGGGATGATTAGCCTTAACTGTTTCCCTGTGTGCTTTATTATGTCATTTTCATTCGAATCCCTTCTCTGACATCCTGAAGGATGGTATGCGATGGCATTCCCGTATGCCCGCCCCAAGGTCTAAAGCCAGTCCTCTTTGCTAAATCTCATTACCAACACACCTCATACCACGGCCTCTCTGCTCTTGTACCACAACACCCAATCAGAGCACTGGCTCATTAGGAGAACATCCACATGTACAGGAGGCCGCCCACGCTAAAGGAAACTAGACATGCACATGTTTTAAAATAATAGTGTGAACAGTTGCTCATGTACATGATCTTCTACTCAGTGTCAAAGAAAACCATGTACATACAGGAACAGTAAAGGCGAATCTGACGCAGGCACCCAACCTGCAGGTTGTGCTCCTCGGTGGTCCTTGGGGTTGTGCTAATGAGCAGACAGAGAGGGATTTCTACGTTCTGAAAATGAACTTTTTCCACCTTGGAAAATCTCTAACACGACACATGATTACAGCATTATATGTTTCAATCTTTATTTGTGATTGCTGTCCCTCCTCCTGCTGTATTGTCTTGTATACCCCGTTCTCTGCTCACGGTTTAGAGCAATGTTTTAACAAGGTTTCTGTGGAATAACAGCAGGTCCAGACAGGTTCTGAGCTTGAGAGACTATAAACTGTAAACTGTAAACATCACAAGCACATTGAGATGGCAGTGGCCATACGATGTCTCTATAAACCCTTAATGCTTAATCTCCACTAACAAAACTATTAGCAGACTGGCCTGTGAGGGCACTGGATGATGCGTTCCTGCTGTGCTAGGGGATCTCCTGTGTGGCTTAAGCTTACTCCACATCCCGAGCTAAGCTAACATCCCTCTTCAAGATGTTGTTTGTCCCGTTAAAAAGTAGTTCAAACTTATCTAAAGTGATTCGATACGGCACCATTAAATATGAACACCGGGCCCCAACACATCACGATGCAGATAGTTATCGAGTTCGACATTAATAAAAAAAAAAGAGACTATTTTGTACATTTAGCAGAAAGTGAACAGCAATAAAAAACTGAATGTCCTAAAGCTGGATGTTTAAAATGGCGGGGCTGGCGCTGATGCTAGCACAGACTGCAGGTGAGGGGGGGGGGGGGGGGGGGGGGGGGGGGTGAGAGAGAGAGATAGAGAGAGAGAGAGAATATTAGTTGGGCCTTCCCTCAGTTCAGCAGAGAGAGAGAGAGAGAGACAACAAGAAAAACAATAGTGAGATCACCAAATGTTTTAACTCGATAATGCACAGGGGTACTGCATTGTCTGTGTTTGACTGTTACACAGAACTGCACAAGTAGCACTCTCTCTCTCTCTCTCTCTCTCTCTCTCTCTCTCTCTCTCTGTGTGTATGTGCTACAGATACACACAGGTTGGTATGCATGAAAAGGGCTAAGGCGAGTGCGGTGAGCGCCAAGGAGTGGCTGTGATTATATAAAGGGCCTGTTCAGCACCCAGGCACCGTGTGACACCCAGAGCCAATGGTGGGCCGCAGCAGTACTGGGTTGCTGACCTCGCAGAACTGGCACACGAACAAACGACTGGGCTTTGGGTAGCACACGTACGCACACACGCGTGGAAACACACACTTACTCACCTGCATACATACAAACACACATACCTACATAACACAGACAAAGACACCTACACACATATAAACAAACATCTACACACGCACACACACACAAACACATTTGCATGCATATATACAAACACGCATACCTACGTAGCATAGACAACACATTCACCTACACACTTATAAACACACATCTACACACACACACACACACACACACAATCACCCACCAACACACATGTAAACACCAACATGTCAACAACAACAAGACTTGCTTTCCTCCACACACTCACCTACACAAACAGGCACACATCTAGACACATGCACAGACACAGAGACACAGAGACACACACACACACACACAGGTCCTCTGTCCTCTTTCAGCCAGCTGAGGCCCAGGCAGGATGGGATGGTGCTCTTATTTTGTCCGGGAGGTGTACTCACACCTGCGCCCATTACATGACTGAACTAAACATCCCGCTGGCAGAGGACGCTCCTAGCGGCGCCTTCAAATTCAAATCCCCCCCCCCCCCCCCCCCCCCCCCCCCAAAAAAAAAAAAAATCACTTGTCGTTAATCTCCTGTGGGTGTTACGCATAGGTCAATAAATACAAACGTGAGAAAGTGGCGAAAAGGCGAGTGTAATGAGCGCTGCGGACTGTTAATCTGTCACATGGGGCAGGAGAGGGGATGCACACCACAAAGCAGAAGCCAGTATAGCTCACATTCTGCTGGAAGGCTTTCACTTCTCAGGGCAGCCTTGTGCCAAAGCCCTCCATCAGAGCGTTCCCATGAAGGATTACCCACGATGACGGCGAGCAACCTTTAGGAAAGCACATATTACGCATATTTCCTTCAGAGATCTGTTGTTTGCAAACACTGCGCAGGGGCCGCTGGGGTCATCGTCGACGTGTAGGCCTACACACGTACATACGCCAGCTATTTTTCAAAGTTAAACATATCAAAGACAGGCAGGGAACTGCAGTGAGTGATGATTCCTCTCCGTTGATCACAGCTGGAGAGCTCATCATCTCCTGGCCATTATTGTGGTTTCCCAATATTATCGAATCCAAACCACTGCCCACATAATAGCCCTCGCTGCTAATTTGAATTAAATATGTTTTTGTTCGAGGGGACTAGTGTACAATTGCATTGCGCTGGAGATTGTCTGTCCAAGATAACTTATTTTCACACTTTTTTTCCACATTTTTTATAACTATTATTGGATTAGCTCTGTAGCCTACACTTTTTTCTATGGTTTTATCCATAGCAAAAAAAACTTCATCTAATGGCATTTTGATCTGTGGTTCACCATCCATATGATATTTCTGTTTTTTTTGTTCTGCTGCGTTTTCATTGTAATTTAAGCCCTTCTCCGATAACTGTACAGCAAGTGTGTGCATGGGGAATCGGCTTTCCGGCAGGCGATTTAGAAATGACGCTTAGCGTTATAATATTATTATATACTATGATATTCAATAATATGCTGACTAATATAACTCTGGAGAACATGGAGAAGGGTGACATCATGGTTTAATCTCTTCATCTAATTCTGACGTCCTTCCATATTCTGGCTCCTGTCTCTTGGCTAGGTTATGTCCTTCCAGTCACCACTAATCCTAATCCATTTGGCACTCAGCAACTCAATATGGCCTAGGTGGCAGGAGCACCACGCTGACAGATGTCGCCTCTTCGTCCCGGTGCCATTGAACCAGCCAGGAGCCTACCCACCAACATGACTTCTACCGCTACTGCTAATTCCTACTTAGGAGCAGTGCTGCCAGCCAGTCTATGTTGACACCAGGGTTTGATCGTGGTTAGGGTTGGATCTTGGTTAGGGTATAGATTTGGCCTCAGCTTCATATTAGCTTAGGGTAATTAGATGATCCCGTTTTCCGAGGAGAGTCGCTGTTTCTGGTGGCCCGTCCCTGGCTGTAGCTGTCCTCGGAAATGTCCCCGTCTTAAAAAAATAGTCATGCCTGTGACACATAAACAATCGATCATAAACAATAGGCTTTAAATACAATATAGAATTATTCAAGTAGCCTACTTTGGCTTTTTTTGGCTGGTTTACCAAAGCGTAAAACACATCATAGTAAACCATTGGGCACGTACTGCCTAATATTTTACTACAGTTCTATTAACCATGATAAGAATGGGCAAAATGTAAATATGTCCCCTTTTTTTCATTTCAGAAATATATATATATATATATATCAGATATTTTATTGACATATGGATCACCAAACTACAAATGTCCCCGTTATTCATTTCAGAAATCTGGTCACGTTATATTAGCTTGAATACTTGAAAGATAAATGCAACCATATTCGTATCAGTATCATGAAGGCTTATGACGCTAAATTTGTCTAAAGCAACAATTTCCACTAAGTCGGTGTTCCAAACTGGTTGAAGCTTTTCAGATTAAAAGCCTTCCAAAAGCTACATTAGACCCCTTTTATATTGCAACAGCACTCTGTTGTATTTTGCTTAATGCTCAAATTGAACAACAAAGGTGTTTTGTTAGTTTAATTTAAATGGACAGACTTGATTTTGTTTTCACAATAGCTATGATTCATCAGTCCATTTAGCATAGCTGTTGTCTGCCACAGGTCTTAATGTGGTGGTGTGTTTATCCCGCAAAATGTTTGGACTTGCTAAGCCCATTATAACAATATATGGTCCAAAGCAAAATGGCACCTGGGCTAACCCAGATCATGAAGGCGGATGTGGTCAGACTGCTTGTTGTGCGCCGGCTAGGTCTAGGTCAATGAAGACAGGTCAGGTCAGCTCCACTCTGTAATCCCATTGCTGAGGTATTATGTCTTTGATTAGACAGTTAAATGGATCGGCCAGGATTAGCCACCAGGAGTCAGAAAGTAACAGAAGACCTGGTCAGGCTGGAGCCAGGGAGGCCCGGGCTCAGACACATAAAGCCAATGGGCATAGGTTTGTCCACTTGGACAGTTTTGGAGATTGGTCTGATAGGACATGTTTCCACACTGTTTCACATGTTTCTTCATTGGGAAGCTGCTTGTGGCGTATATTTCTATATGATGTAATTATTGGTTCTTTGAATTTAATGAGTTATCCTCTAAATAAACAACAGCACAGAACCAATATGTCTTAAATAATGAAGTGCATCTGATTTTCTTTATGAAAATAAGTAATTTTTACTTTTCACTCTTTGTGAAACTTTTTGAAGCTTGCAAACCATTTCCCCTTCATCTTCTGAACACATCATGAGTGTACTTGATGTGTCTTCTCTCTGTCTTTTCCACAGCAATGAGAATCCAAAACAAGCAACAAGAGTCACATCAAGTAAGTAACACTGTAAGACCTCATTTCATCAAGCCTGCCATGGGCCTCACCTAGTGGCCATCTATGTTCAGTCTTGGTTCTAAACATTTTGAATTCAGTTCCCACACCCAGCTAGCGTTTAGAACCAAGATGGCCGCTCGGTGAATACGGCCCATGGTTGTTTTCATGCTGACAGTGCGCTTAGAATATCTCATCCCTTATGCTACTTTGTAAATTGTGAGTGTGCAGCAACACACACACACACACACACACACACACACACACACACACACACACACACACACGATTCATACACCACAGTAAGAATTCTTAAGTGCATTCGGCCATACTAAATGTAGTCCTTTTGACAAAACAACTGAAAAACTGAGGAGATCCATACAGGAGTGGTGTGACTCATTCAGTAGCAGCAGCGATGAGATGATGTAACTCTATTGATGAACACAGAAAGAGATCAGCCTAACGGCGAAACCAGCTCCTGATGAGTCATGGAGATGATGCAAAACATCTGGAAATAGAAAGGAGCGTGTTCATTCTGACCCCATTTTCAGTGTGTGTGTGTGTGTGTGTGTGTGCTTGCACGGAGTAGCAAGCACACACACACACACACACACACACACACACACACACACACACACACACACACACACACACACACACACACACACACACACACACACACAGGCATTGTTTAAATAGAGCATAAATGTGCAGGGTCCTCTGTGTAATATATAATCCTCGAAGTTGTTGAAATGATATTTCCTTTCTGGGAGTATAATGTATTACACTGTGTCTCATTGTAGAGTACTGGTATAAGCTCGTAGTGCAGTAATCTGTGTCTGCATTTTCAGCTCAAGATGGTGGCTTCGGCTTAGAAAGTGAACAGGTTATTTTGACGCCAGAAGATGAAAACCCACTCAGGAGAATACTGCAGGTAACCTCTCTCTCTCTCTCTCTCTCTCTCTCTCTCTCTCTCTCTCTCTCTCTCTCTCTCTCTCTCTCTCTCTCTTTCTCTCTTTTGCTCTCCCTCCCTCCCTCCCTCCCCCTACCACCCTCTATCTGTATCCATTTAGTTTTCCATATCCCCCCTCCACACACACACACACACTCACACAATTGTGCTTGTTTCCATTTTCAGCCACTGATCCCTCACGTCTCTGTATCACTCTTCACACACAAACACACACACACACACACCTGAGAATACTGCAGGTAACCCCTCTCTCTCTCTCTCAATTTTGCTTGGTTCCATTTTCAGCCCCTGATCCCTCACGTCTCTGTATCACTCTTCACACACACACACACACACACACACACACACACACACACACACACACACACACACACACACACACACACACACACACACACACACACACACACACACACCATCCTCTCAGCTGTATTCAACGACCTTGCATATGGATGCATTGGGTGGTTCTTCTCACTCAGAGCTGTAACTTTGCTGTCGACTATCATTGTACCAAATATTGCAGTCAAAATCGTTTATTTTGTGTAAATCTAGCACATTACATGTTTATACCCATACATGTTTCAACAGTTCTTGCTGCAGTATGCTTGTCTTTATTAAAATGCCATTACAATTATATTTTTAAAAAGTGTCATGTAACAGGCTTTATGTATAATAACCCAGTGTTTGTGAGGATTGTGTAGTTCCTACATTAGGAAAGCTTGTCATTGTGAGACTATATGTTTTAATGCTATTGGATGGATTAGCCCTATAATGCTCTTCCTTGAGGCTTAGCCTTTCGGCTAGGCTATGGTCGCCCCCTAGAGGGCAGTGACTGAATGCAACATTGCCGCTCCTTACGCTGCTCCCCTCACCTTCTTCACAGCCATTTAACTGGCATCAGTCGGGGATGTTCCAGAGCAAGAGGAAGCTGCTGCAGTCTATGATGGGGCCCTATGGGCCCCTCAGCGTGTCCTACAATGGGAAGACCTGCATTCTGTTTAAGGCCAAGCGCCTGGCCATCCGCTACAGGAACCACACGTTCATTGACCTGACCGAGAGGATCTTCAGCCCCGGCTCACCGGTGGACACCAAGGGCTCCATCTGCACTAAGGAGAAGGCTACGTAAGTGGTCCCATCCCAATCTACACCCAAGCCTCTTGCTGAGCCCTTTAGTGAATTGAGTTGCTCATATAACATGGACAATGCTGTTGACTAATTACAACCACATGCATTTATTGAGTATACATTTTGTGGAGTGTGTGTGGTTTACAGGCCGGAGTCAGACTGATGAGACTCTGGGTCTGGGTGGGGCTGCACACCTGTGGTGCAGAGCAATCATGGCACCCAGGATAAACCAGCTATCACCACACTCCACACCTTTTTTTTCCTTCCAAAAACGCATACGACATTTGCTATTCCGAAAACAAAATGGGGCAAACGAGTGAAAGCACATTAGTTACTCTGCATGTCTTTTGTATTTTTTTTTCTTACAAAGGCTTTCATTACGGTTCGGTGATGTGGAGGACTTGCGAGGACTAGTGATTAGGTAAGAGCTGCTGTTCCCCCCCCCCGCCGCCTCACTACTGCACTGTGCACAGTGCATGCTTCCTGTACGCATTTTTCCTCTTCCCAGTAATGGAGTGTAAAGCTCCAGATGTGAACAACAACATCTGACACCCTCCCTCCCTCCCTCCCTCCCTCCCTCTCTCTCTCTCCAGGCTGCAGATGTCCAACACCTTCTACGAGGCAGCGGGGCAGAACTGGTTTACCCTGGATAGCGTTCACATCCACTACAACTGGACGCAGGAAGCCACGTTCAACGCCAGCGAGATCTACGCCCCGGCCACCTCCTCCTACCACTGCCAGCATGTCAGCAGCTTGCACAAATATGACACCCTGCTGGTACCCAGCTCCCACACGGACACGTCTGCTAACTGGCACATCACTTTTACAGACTTCCAGGTATCTGAACTATACCACCAAATTGACTGGGATGTATAGGGCTTGTACATCAGAATGCATCATGGGACTTTTTTGTTTTTCGTGATACTAAATCCTAAATCGATGTAAATATACCATAACCGAGGCTAAGGAAAACGTTCTTTTGCCATGTCTCACATGAAAATTGCTGTGGCAGTTTCAAACACAACAATGTCTTCCCATAATGAAATAATTTCCTGATTAATTACTAAACAATGACCAAAAAAAACATGACTACCAACATAACTAACATTTCCTTTATCCCTATATGCTTCCAAAATGGAGGCGTCATTGCAATGTGACATTGTGATGTGTGTGTGTGTGTGTGTGTGTGTGTGTGTGTGTGTGTGTGTGAATGAATGCACATGCATGTGTGCGAGAGTGTGTGTGTGTGTGTGTGTGAATGCACATGCATGTGTGTACGCGCGCGCGCGTGTGTGTGTGTGTGTGTGATTATCAGCTCGCAAATCACTTACTGACCACTCCTGTGGTAAAATAATAAATCCCCCCCCCTTCTGCCCCAGATCCAGGCCTTCAACGTGCAGTCGGAGAAGTTTGCGTCGGCCAGCGACTGCGCCACCTTCCTGACGCCGGCCATCCTAATGGGCCTGGTGACCTCCCTGATCCTGCTCCTGGTGCTGGCCTACGCCCTGCATATGGTGGTCCACCTGAAGCACATCGACCGCTACGAGGAGCACAAAGCCACCGTCTACTTCCCCCGCAGCCCGGAGGCCGAGCTCCCCGACAAGAACAGCCTGTGAAGGCAGCGAGGAAGACGCGCCGCGACCCCGGGGTAGAGAACATGGAGAGAAACTAAAGGACGGAGGGGGGAAAAAGACTGAAAGAGAGAGGGGGGGTGCAAGTGGATAAAAAGAGGAAAAGAGTATCCGGCACAGAGTTTTACCAGTGAAATGATAGCCTTGTTTGCCTGTTCAATTGGAAACGTCTATTCAGTATTCAGAAGTTGAAGTGATGGGTGGGACTGTGCTTTGGATATTTTTTCTGCTCTTTTTATGGACCTGCATCTTGGCATCCATTTTTTATAAGCCGAATGGATGTTTCAATACCCTTTCCCTGATAAGCTTCATGATCTTAGGGCCGAAGGTCAAAGACAATACCGGGGACCCTGAAGGGCAACAGCATTACCCAGCTTTTACCCCAGCTAGGTGTAAAAAAAGGCATCAACAACTTAGCAACTGCAGCTAATAATGCTAAAAACATCTGGTGTTCCTGGTTCTACATCTGTACTACATGGCTTCTGTGTCACATTACAAGCGTCCATGTCACACGTCAAACTTTTTACACATCCAGCTTCCACCACAGTGATTCTATTCAAGTACAGCTTTAATATATAACTTCCACATACACTTTTATAGCTGCGATAGCCATTAGCTGCATGCTATGATACGTTGATCTATTTGGCCTAGCACAGTGTTTCCTAAGATTACAGAATACAGATAGTCTTGCATGACTTGCAGCTTAAAAATACTACAATGTGGGAATGGATTAGGAAGGATTGCAGGAAGTGTGTGACGGAGCGGCGGGAAGTATCAGGAACCACTGGGCTAGCATCCAGCTGGAGTGAACCGACCAGCACTATCAGCCCTTCAGAGCCTCTGGTGTCTCTCAACCGAACCCCTGAACAAGACTGCTGCTTGGACTCAACTGTGAAAAGGCCTTTTACAGCCCAACCAGACAACAGGGAGGCGGGGGCGGGGGGGCCAGGGGTATGGGGTTGGGCAGGGGGGGTTTGTTCGTAAAACTTAGCACAATATTGGTTAGCCGCGTACGGCGCTGCCAAACAAACTCTCAACAAAAGACATTACAAGCGGAACTATGCTGCACAAAGAGGGCCCGTCCGAGGGCGAAGGGGGAGGGAGCGCGGGTCCGAGAACATGGAGGCTCTCCGAGAGCCGGGCGTATTGGACGCGGGGGTCCGCTGGGCACTCCTACCAGACCACTGGGGTTGACTGCCAAAGCGACGCTACGAGGAGCTGCCATGACACATGGTGAGGGACAGAGAAAGACAATACGAACATGGAAGCTATAAGTTACAGCTATGTAAAACAAAACACAACTAAACAAAAAAAAAAAACACAAAAAAATACCATGCGTGTACAGAAGTGTCACTCCGCGGAGGTCTTTTTTTTTATATACAAAATGTAATCATGAAATACTATTAGGTACAGGAAGACTATGCTAATCCTCATAACCAAAAAGGATACAAAGCTGTAGATACATTAATATCTCTATACGAGCATAGCTGTTTACTAACTTCAGATATTGCACAAATAATAAACATAGGTACAAGTAAGGAATTGTGCTATGGGGGATTGGTTAAAGTAATAATGCATTTGAGTTTTCTACAAACTGACTGTCTGTCTTATATTTGTCCGAGCTGTGCCAGACAATAGTAAGGTTTAATTCAAACTGTAAATTACAGTACAAACCCCGACCACAGAAGGACTACAACATGGTAAAGCCGTCCAACCTCTGGAACCGAGAGGCCATTATAGTCCAGGATCCACATTCGCAGCCGTTAATGCATCAGTAAGTCATTGCTACTGATAAAAAAAAACATTCAGCATGACAGTAAATAGATATCTTAACATTCGATATGGCAGTTCTGTCAATCTGTAGCAGTGTGAAATGTTTTTTTTTTTTTTCTGTTGTCATCAATGTATCCTACAAACTATGAAACAGACGGAGGCGGTTTGTCCATGGACCGACTGGTGTAGATTGAACAATAAACGGTATTCGAAGACAAAGCTGTGTGCGTATATTCACTCGGACTTGAATCTGCACATTTTTTTTGCTCGATTCCACTATTATGTTTTTTTTTCTCTTTCCATTTGCTTTGATGTTTTCTCTCATACTTTTGATTCGTGGGGTCAATTGTTCCTCATAGTTGGGTCAGCCCACTGTCATCTCCTTGTCTGCCAACTCCCCCTCTCCCTCTCCCTCCAGTGCCATCTGTTCTTTTGTCTCACCTCTCTTCTCCTCTGACCTCACGTGTCATGGGACAGTTAACCTGTCTCAGCACTCGTCCAATCACACACCTTTGTGCTCCCTCTGTAGACTATCACACTAGGTCTATGGAGAGTCAACAACTGGACCGCACTAGTGTTATCATGTCCCAAGTTCTGGTTCTTTTGTATGATACTTGATACCAAACTATACTCTCTGCATATCAGTAAAGGTATCAGGTATATAAAAAAGGTAGGCCTTCATCAGGTAAACGCCTCCCACATAGACACCCACATAGTCATATAATATGTCCCACTTAAGTTGAAAGAGAAATGTCATTATTGTTGCATTTATATGCAAAATAAGACTTGCAAAATAAGATCTTATTTTAGCCAAAGCTTCGATTCCCCCCCCCCCCCCCCCCCCCCAACATTTCTGTTTTTAGGGAATCTGCCACCTGGCTTCAAGCAGGTAGTATATTGCATTCATTGGTGTCATGGCATATTTTCTTTCAGTCTATAAATAAGACCACTGTCCCGGTTAGAGAGAGGGTTGTTTCGGACACTCACCGCAGCCCGACGACGAGATGTTATAGCCTCTCGGTCTCAAGTTCACAAACAAAAGGATGCTTCTTCTTTTCAAGCATCCACAAAACTAATAACATACGTTGTTCAACTTAAAAGTTAAAAAACGATACCGCTCCCATGTCTAACCTAGGACTAAACCTCGCTGTCGACCTGACTTCCTCCCTTAATAACACAATAGCCTTTCAACTTATAGTCCAACTTATAATGCTCTGTGTAAAATCTATATAAACACAAAAATAATCATTTGGCTTCGACATTCCAGCCCCCTAATTGTTAATGCATGAAATGCATCATCAATTACTCAAATAAGGAGGACAAGGTGAAGTTTCTGCTTGGCTTGTTCCACTTGCTCCTCTTGAGGTTGAGGTCCATGGCTGAGGTAAGTTCTGTGTTGTTCATGTCAACCACAACAAGAAAGAACATTCGCATTGCTAAATATGTCGACTGTTAGTTTTCATACCTTGAATATTATACTTTTTTTGCTCTATGTAGTACAATGGCACTTTCAAGACTGTCTGTGTATGGGTTAAATAGTTTATTTCATGTGATTCATTATGTAACGATTTTCAGGAAACTAATTATATATATATATTTTTTTTTTTACAAACAACAGGGTCCTAATGTCTGTTAGATAGGCCTATTGGACATGCTTGAATTTTCTCTTTTTTTTACCAATATAAATGACCAATCACCTGGAAGAACAAAAACAAGATTACAGCAAATAAGACGTTGAACATGCTGTTATTAATTATTGTATATTATTATTGTAATTGGCACCATCGCTGTTTATGCCTTCACCAACACATTTTTCCTCGTTCGATTTATCAGTTTGGTGGAGACTAGTACGGCAATGGGAATTTTTGACATCCAGAAATAATAAACAAATATATGATGGATGCTTTCTTTTCCAAAGCTTCTTACAAGAGTGCATGGGTGGCCAGAGTGGAAATCAACAGTGTGTACTTAATTTCGTAGGAGGCAGTCTAATCATTACAGATGTGTTGACCATGACACAGTGACACATGGACAGATTGTCGCCCTCTCTAGTGGTATTGGGGTTTTTTTGTTTCATGCATGGAGGTCACTACAGTGTACAGCTGTTTAGAAGTGGGTTTTCTCTGTATATGCCTGCAATTTTCGGCACTGCTGCATGTAGTCCACTCTAGTGGAAGCTATTGCATCATCCTATACAAAAAAATCCCATTGGCCAGTCATTGCAATGGGAAATAGAAGTCAGTGAATCCAAGATGGCCGATAGGCAGGGAGAAAGACCAACCACCTCATCTATTTCGGTTTCTACCTTCTATAAAAAGATACCATTGCAGGTAAAAACAAATATAATTACATCAAGTAACATCTAAGGTTACATATTATGTAAAGATTTCCCAAGTTTTGATTTTATATTTGGAGGAAATACCAATTAATCATGTGTCCACTCAATTGTACATCATGCATCACTCGCTATATTTCAACTTCAATTCATATAAAATACTACCAATGTTTTTCTTGAAAATAATTCATATCCTGTGATGTTTTGGCTGTAAATCAACTAATTTGTTTTTATTATATATATATCCATATTTTATAGAGCTCAAAAAGACAGGCATACAGGGTAGTTGAGGAGTTTCCAGCCTCAAGTGAGGACGAGTGTGCTTGTGGTAGCAGTGATGAGGAATGGCTGCCAGTACAGACAGGTGCAAGCAGAGAAGTAGGATCAAGCAGTGACAGTGAAGGTGAGGAGTCAGGAAATGTTGCTGAGGGAGTTGAGGCTGAGGAAGAAGTTGAGGCTGAGAAAGGAGTTGAGGCTGTTGAACCTGAGGAACCACCACCTCCCAGAGCTCAGGGGGAAAAAGCCAAAGAAAAGGGTGTCAGAAATGTCTGGAAAGCTAAGGATAACCAGTTTGAGGGAGACCTGCCTCCTTTCTTAGGAGAGAGCAAGATGAATGTTGAGGGAACAGATCCAATAGATTTCTTCATGCATCTCTTCACCCAGGATATGATCGATGACATTGTATACAATACAAACCTGTACGCGTTCCAGAAAGGAAAAGACAAGCTGGCATTGACCTCAGAGGAGTTCAAAACTTTTCTTGGAATAAATATGGTAATGTCAAATGTCAGATACCCAAGATCCAGAATGTACTGGTCATCAGAGACAGGACTTCGTCTTGATTTGATATCCGATGCAATGCCAGTGAACAGATTTGAGCAAATTTTGAGTTACATGCACTTTGTTGACAACTACTCACTGGACCCTGAAAATGCTGACAGGTTTGCCAAAGTCAGACCAGTCTTGGATGGACTCAAGAAAACCTTCCACTCAGCACTTGATCCAGAAGAATTTCAGTCGGTCGATGAGATGATGATTCCCTACAAGGGACGCCTGTCTATCAAACAATATATCCCAAAAAAACCCCAAGCCCTGGGGAGTGAAAGTGTGGGTGCGAGCAGGATCCTCTGGGTACATGTACAACTTCGAACCTTATCAAGGTCCAGCTGGGGGACGAGGTGAGATCAGTCAACTGGGAATGGCTGGAGACGTAGTCATGCGCCTTTGTGAGGACATTCAGGACAAGAATCACAAGGTGTTTTTTGACAATTTCTTTAACACCATTCCCCTCCTTCAGGCACTGGAACACCAGGGGATCTATGGCACTGGCACGTGCAGAAGCAACAGGCTCCATGGAGCACAAGAAAAGCTGAAAAGTGAAAAGAATCTCAAGCAAGAAGGAAGAGGATCTGTCTCTGTCGTGACCAATGCGCAAAACATCACTGTCACCCGCTGGTTGGATCGTTCAATTATCCACATGGCCTCTTCCTGCGCTGGCCTGTCCTTAACAGATGTGGCACAGATATGGAGCAAGAAAGAGAAGAGGATGATCAATGTCCAAAGGCCGTTTTCCGTGAAGCTGTACAATCAGCATATGGGAGGAGTAGATGTCATGGATCAGTGTGTCGCAATGTATCCCCACAGACGCAAAAATAAACGGTGGTACATCAAAGTGTTCTTTCACTTCCTTGATGTCACAATTGTGAATGCCTGGCGCCTCTATAGACTGTCTGGAAATGAAGCAAAGGATCTTCTGCACTTCAAGGCATCGACAGCTCGTGCTCTCATCAATGCAGGATCATTGAAGATACGCACCAGAGGCAGACCCAGTGCCACTCCACCACCAGCGAAACGGAGAGCAATGTCCAAGGTCCCACCTGAGATCCGGTATGTCCCTGGAAACCACTGGCCCCAGCTCAAGGAAGCAAAAAATGCCAACAGATGCCAAGATGCTGCATGCACACGAAGAACCAAGTACATCTGCATGCAGTGTCTTGTAGCTTTGTGCCCCGGATGCTTCGCCAACTACCATAGGAAATAAGCAATAAGCTTAGCTATTAGGAGAGAAGATGCTCAGTTCAGAGACTGGACAGTTCAGAGACTTGACAGCAATATTATCCTCAGTTCAGAGAGAATATATCTGTATTCTCTAACCTTGTTTTACCTTGTTTTGTGTAAAGATTAATAAAAACGCTTAGTAAAGAAATACTGACTCAGTTTATCAATAGAGCTCAAATAGAGAGGCCTACAGGATAGTGGAGGAGCCACCATTCCAACATAACACCATGTTACAACTGTATAAATGAATTACAACTATACCTAAACAACTACCATGCTATTACATTAATGTTTTTTTACAATACAAAATGCATGAATTCCACATGAGTGGACAAAAAAATATCTCCTTATAGAATAAACGTAAAAAAAAAAAAAAAATTCAAACTTTGTTTTATATCCCTAAGGATGTATAAAAACACTTAGGAAAAAATCCTGACTGAGTTTATCATAATTCATGCATGAAAGGGTTATGGTGTCCACGGCATCTTTTAACACAGCCAGGAGTAAGTGCACCTTCTCATATTCGCCAGCAGATGTCAGTGTTTGTATAATAATTAGCTGCCCATTGGCATTATGTAGCTCCAAAACAATCAATAATACCAATTTACCAAATATACAAACTGCACTGACCAAACACCGTAGAGTTTCAAACCTATTAGTGTGAAGTCCCAATGAAAGAAACAAGTATGTGTCTCTCCAAAAGGCTCACTTTTAAATAATTCACAATTCAGCACCATGGACAGGTCTTTTATCTTTCAGTTGAAGCTTCCCAATGCAAAAAGCCACAGTTACCTGTAAATAAACCCAATAACAGAACAATGTGAAAGGAAAGTTTGTATTTTGACTGTATATCAAAGCAGTTTTTTTTGCATGCTACTTTCCTCAGTGATACAGCCTTGCTAAAGACAGTACGCAGCTGATATGAGGCGGAGTTGTGTTTAGTGTTAATCTCTCTCAGTCCAGAACTCATGCTAACGATCCTCAGAGCGCTCAGAGCTGGGGAATCAGACTTTGTGGCCGTTGCCTGTGCAGAGGCAGATAGGCCCGCCTGTTTTATATGTAAAGCTGCGAGCTAGAAAGCTGCGGCCTGCAGGGTATTCCAAACCAGGTCTTTTGTTGCAGCCAAATTGTGGCAGAGTCCCACTGTCTAAGCTGCTTTGCATTCTGGGAGTAGAGAGGCAAGGGGAAGGCACCGAGGATTGTGGGTAAAGTTGGACCGGGCTTGATTAGAAGGGTGTTGTTCTCAAATGAATGAACAAACATTGGTTCTATCTGTCTCTTTTTTTTCCCTTTGTCAATTCCTCTCTATATTTATTTTGTCATAATACTTCACCATAAGTTGACCATCAAAGCAGTAAATAAACTTTGTCTTTGGTCTAACCTAAAGCACCATTTTTAAAAACTGCATTCCTATTGGCATAGCTATAATGACTGGACTAGCTTCAACCTCTTGGCCGCATATTTTAACTGTGGACGAGTTAATCACCGTTCTGTTGGGAGTAACAGAACTCAAGCAGAACCTTTAATCTGCCTATGAGAAGTTCAGTTGTTTTCAAAGTGCAACAGTGGTGCGTTCAAATCAATTGTTATTGTCTTGGAATTAGTTGTGGTTTGTTATAATTTGGTGGTTTGTTTAGCCATTCAGTGTCACGGGCAACTCAACATATGCATGGGATTCATAGTTTTCTTCGCAATGCCAGGGGTTTACATTTCAATGTTATTAAAAATGTGACAAACAACGCATTGCAGCACAGTGGTGGTGAGAGAGAGAGAGAGAGAGAGAGAGAGAGAGAGAGAGACACACACACACACACACACACACACACACAGAGTGAGAGATGGCAAAAGGCAGGCACGGGGGGGGGGGGGGGGGGGTTATCTGGTTTCAGTTTGTCTCTATAATTTCCTGTAACAACAAGCTTAGCACTGCCTCTCCAGGCAAATAGCTTGCCTTTGAAGGGTGATTTGAAAATATACATTTTAATAAGGTGAACCCGGGCACAGCCAACGGAACGCCAAGAATAAGAAAAATAAGAAAGATAAAGAAAGGAGATTGCCTATCTGAAATGAGCTGATGAAAGCGGGGAGAGGAGGGTGTGTGGGTGGGTAGGGTTTGTAAAGGACTGACAAAATGTGGTGAAGGGGACTTGGAGCAAGGTGTTTTTTTGTTTAACTGAAGTGACTTGGGAAAGTAAAAGGGAACAAGGAGCTTTGGGCAAAAACAACTCTGAGCATGTCCTGAATGCAGAACACTTCTAATAAGCTACACAAAATAATGCATCGACCGCTTATTTTCTCCTCATAATGAGGCCACTTTTTCTCCACCATAGTCATTTCTCGAATAATTGCCGGAGTCATTTTTCATGGGTTGTTTTGAAGATTGGAAAAGGAAGTTAGGTCTGACTATACTTTCTGGTGTGTGCATATTAATTTATGCATGTTTGCGTTTATATTCTTTAGCTCTCTGGCTATATATATATAACAGCACAAGAAATAAGTGACTCTTGAGGTCTTGCATATGATCCGGTCCATTCTATCATTTTATCCCCAGCTCTCATTTCGATGTTCTTCCATTCCTGCTATTTCTGAGTATGGTGCCTTTAATTATGCATAATGTCATAGTGCTTTTACTATTGCTGTCCATTTGAAAAATATATCTGGAGTATTTTCTGTGTGCATGAGCACGCGTGCGCGTGTGTGTGTGTGTGTGTTTGCGCACTACTGTGTGAGAGAGAGGATGAGTATGTGATGTGTGTGTTTGTTATGACATTTGCATTACATTCCTGTTCTGAAAAAAAAAGTGAATTAGGCTTCATGTCTGAAATGTTATGGTGAGATGCAAAAAATAAATGAATATGTGCAGCCAGGGACAACAGAGATAATACTGTTCATTCTCCTGCCTAAAAAAAAAGCAGGCACACAATTACCCAATAAGTCCCAATAACACAATAACTCAGTTCATAGAACAAGTTCATTTCTCAATGTGCCCAGAAAGAATAGTGTGGTGGGCTTTCCTCATAAAAGCCTGTGTGCTAGCAGTTGTGTGTTAGCGGCTGTGTGCTGGTGTTAGCAGGTGTGTATTAGCGGTTGTGTGTTAGCGTCAAGGTAGTTTATCGATGAGTTCTAACAGGAAAGAGCAGCTGATCGTACGCGTCCAAGCCCATTTTTGCGTTGCGCTTTTTCTCTGCTCGTTGCTGTCTCAATACATTTACCGGGATGTCCATCTTCCCCACCCTCTTTTGGGGGTTTTATTCAGGCCTACACATTTGATTAGCTGCTCCAGTCCTCGTTGTTTCATATGGTCTCTACTAGAATCCTATTGTTCTGCCTCTGTGTCCTTTGCCAGTGTCCACCTTCACCTGTGTCCACAGTGCTTTTGTTGCTGTGGTGTCTTGCGTTTTAAATGCTTGAACTTAAAAAAGTCAACATCTCCTGTCTTTTTGAAAACCAAGGCTACGTGGATTTGTCCTTTTTTTCTGCTTTAGTTGTCGTTCCCATGTCTTAATTCAACCGAGACGCACGCACAAACACACACTGGGGGTACATGTATAAGGGGCTATGCACGTTTATATACATGCAGCCACGCCCTCCCAATTAGGCAAAGGTATTAACTGGAGCCTTTGTCAGCCATCGCTGAAGACAGGGGGTCAGCCAGATTACAGGGCATTTCATGGCCAATACAGAGCCCCCAGTCTTTTACCCAACTAATTCCTATAACAAAATGGTGATTCTAATCTCTGGGAAGAAGAAATGGCTGGTGTGTAATTGCTTTAAATTGCAATTATTCTCACTAATCAGTTATTTTCTGGACATTCTTGCGTGACATGTTAATCAGCACTGTCCCGTAAGAGACCCCACCCAGAGCCATCCTCTTAAAATGGCTGCTTCTCTGTCTACTTTACTCTGTTACTTGCTTTGTTTACCATTCTGTTTTAACTGTTTCTTGTTTTGGTTTATTCAGCTACTCCTAGTAGCTACTGCAGAGCATTGTTCTGCGTATTTTGTTTCAGTGGCATTTAGAAAATGTCAACGGCTATACAGATACACAGACACAGACTCTCTCTCCCTCTCCTCTCCTTGCTCAATTATAACATATGCTTTCATACTGTGCTGAGGTTCCCATAGGGCTCCCAGCAGGCCAAAGGCAAAACTCACCTGCCTCAACATTGAGCTCACCGCTGCCCCCCTGGTGCCTCCAGCTGGTAAAAACCAACTGTCTTGTATGTTGTGGGTATTTTGATTTATGACATAAATCTGTGCATATTATTACAGACCGCTATTCCAAGTACATGTCACCTCCCCCCCCCCGTAGACGTAGGATAAAAGTCTGGCCGTCTCATTATTAATTGAATTAAAGCAGGTATTTCGGGTAAGATGTGAGCTCCAGGCCTGGGCCAGGAATTATTCATGGCGCATTGGAGGTTTCACTGAATGGAAGTGGGGGCTTGTCAAGGTCTGTTTGCATCAGAACAGACAGTCAGACAGAGACAGTCAGAACAGTGACCTCCCACCACCCACTGTAAACACAAACCAGCCTTTGCAGAAAGTCACGCATGCTGTAGTTTCAAAGATCAAATATTTTCGAGTCACTCCCCTATGGCAGGAGGCTGAGATCCATCAGGACCAAAACCTTGCGCCACAAAAACAGTTTCTTCCCGATTGCAATGGGCCTCATGAACAAGGGCCGGGACCCACACTGACACAGACTCTTAACCCTCAACCCCCCCCCCCCCCAGACACTACACGTCACTTTAACGCACATCCTGGTCTTTAATACCTGACCATTGCACATCTTATACATATGATATTTACTGTGAGCTCTGTACATATCCATATTGTGAATATTATACATATTTGTTATTGTTATTATTACATATTTTGTATCCTTAATTTTCATTTTCTTTCTTTATATTTTTATCTTGATAGTACCTGTTTATTGTATGCACCATTCACATCATGGCAAATTCCTGTAAGTGAAAACTTATCTGGCAATAAATCTCATTCTGATTCTGATGCCCACTCTGAACACCCTAACCCTAACCCCTAACCCTACCCTAACCCCACCCCCCACCCTAACCCTACCCCCCACCCCAACCCTAACCCCACTCCCCACCCCAACCCTAACCCCACCCCCCACCCCTAACCCTACCCCCCACCCTAACCCTACCCCCCACCCTAACCCTAACCCCAATCCTAACCCTACCCCCCACCCTAACCCTACCCCCCACCCTAACCCTAACCCTACCCCCCACCCTAACCCTACCCCCAACCTTAGCCCTAACCCTACCCCCCACCCCAACCCTAACCCTACCCCCTAACCCTAACCTTACACCCAACCCTAACCCCACCCCACACCCTAACCCTACCCCCAACCCCAACCCTCAACCCAACCCTTACCCCAACCCCAACCCATCCCCCCCCTTCCATGTCTCACCTCAACCGGTCCCCCCCACCCACTGGGGGACATGGATCCCCCATTGATGAGCCGGTTGAGGTGAGGAATCATCTAGGAGTGCCCGGTTCCCTGAGTCAGGTGTCATTCCCCAATAGATTTCCTGAGGGAGACCCTGACATCAGGGATGGAGAGGTCCAGGACCCCCAGCCACAAATCATCCCACTCATCAGCACATTCACACAAAACACCGTATACATACATTCAAAACTCAAACACACATTCACACAGGCACAACATAAGATCCCCTCCCTTCATAATCACAAAATTATCTCCGCCTTCAGAAAGAACCCCAATTTACAGGATATCCTGGTGCGGGCCCGCTTCTCCACCAAAACAAGGAGCGCCCCTTCTCCACATCAAGGCCATTTTCAACAGCTGGCGGTCATCCACAACCAGCACACCTCCACCTCCAGCCCCATCCTGCAAAACATCACCATACACGACACCAATATCATTTATGCCATCACTTGCACAGACTGCCACATCATCGGACCGTCAGCTGTCTTTTATCCCCGTCTTCTCTATGGTTTTATCATTGGATTATTGCATTTTTATTCTACTCGATTGCATGTATGCATTTTTCCTTTTTTATTCTGTTATGAAGAAATACAAAAAAAAAAAAAAAAAAAAAAAAAAAAAAAGAGGTAAGAAAGAGGTAAGCGGGAGAAAAGGGCAACACAAACAAAAGAGGGCAATAAAGTAAGAGAGAAATAATATACAAAATGTTGTATTCCTCTCCATAAAAAAACAAAAAAACATAAAAGACCCCAAACAATTATAAAAATAAAAAAAGACCCATAAGGAACATCGAGCCTGTCGGAGGGGCGAGGGAACGGGACAGCGCGCCTCATTGAGGAGGGCTGAGAGGCGGGGAAGGTGTGCCAGCGCCCCACGGACTAACACAAGAGTACATCAATACAAAACCTAACCCTAACCCTAACCCCACTCTAACCCTAACCCGAACCCAAACCCTAACCCCACTCCTAACCCTAACCCTAACCCCACTCTAACGCTAACCCTAACCCTAATTAGGGGATGGTGGTGAACTATATTGAGATCCGGGGTGTTTTGTCCCACTTTATGGTACAGCTTCACCACACCCAGAGGAAGTTCCCATAAATTATAACAAACACATATTTAGGCTCAGTGCTAGCTCCTGTGAATTTAGAAAAAGGAACTGAGTTTCTAGGACCTTCCTATAAAAAGTTAAAAAACTGTAGTCCTCCAAGACTTGACAAGACAATGACTTGACCCGATACAAACACCCACACCCAATATCTCAATATAAGTCCCTAACTCCCGGGTGACCAATTAAGGCTGAATATGACCCAACTTCAGCGTATTTCACCCAACTTCTCCCTTTAGGTCCCTTTTTTTTTACCAAATCACTGAAAAAGAATGAAAAACCCCAAACCTAACACTCTGTATTTCCACATAAATTATCCAATTCCTCCCTACCATGCCTGAACCAAAAGAAATGTAGTATGTAGAAGTATGTCCCAACCTCTCCTTATTTCCATGTCAATGACCCAACTTATCCTTTTTGTTACCAAAAGCAAAAAAATGTCAAACACCTTTAAAATGTATTGTCCAACATCTCTAGAACCCATGACCCAATTTATACCATGGATAAACTCTTCCGATGATCCCAACTGGTCCAAAAACCCAAGTTGTGGAAAGTCAAACTTCTGAGATTTCAACTCATGGGATTCAAACTCCCAGGATTCAAACTTATGAGATTCTAACTGCTGGATTCCAACTTGTGGGACTCAAACTGCTGGGATTCCAACGTTTGGGATTCCACCATGTCACACTACAACTTCTCACACTCCATATTGTAGGATATGTCCAACCATCCCCAAACCAACAAAAATGTCAAAGTATTTGACCCAACATCTCTGTATTTCAATATCAATGACCCAACTTCACAATGTTTTACCCTAACACCCAATATGTCACAGTACTTGTGACCGACTTCTTTGTAATTTCTATGCCAATGACCCAGATAGCCACTTTTCAACAGAATACCCAACAGGTAAAAGTATGTTCCAACCTCTCCGTATTTCCATATAAATGACCCAACTTATCCTTTTTGTTACCAAAACCAACAAACAAACAAAAAACAAAACAAACACCTTTAAAATGTATTATCCAATGTGGAGGGTGTATGTGGAGTGTGTGTTGTTGATGGCTGGTCTACAGCCTCACCTGACATGAGTCAGACTGATTGGACTCTGGCTGGGTGGGGCTGCACACCTGGGGTGCAGAGCAATCATGGCACCCAGGATAAACCATCAACACACACACACTCGAGGAGGAGTCACTGTCATGGAAGGTTGAACACCAGCTCAGCAACTACCATCTGCTCTCCAATAAACTATTGAACAACGTCTACCCGTGTCCTGTGTCGGAGGGCCCCAAGGAAAGCCACTTAGGTGGCGTGTGGCCAGGAGCAACCCTGCCACACTGGTGCCCAATGTGGGGCTCCTCCGACCAGGGTGGGACACGGAAGGGCTGCCCAAAACCGCACTGGAGCCACTAGCCGCGGCAGAGGACAGCCACCTCAACACCAGCTCCTCCTGAATGGCAGCGACGGCCAGCGGAGGAGTGGGGAGGCAGCGCAGCTACCGCCACCAGCAACCGCCACCAGCAACCGCCTCCCCCGGATCCAGCCAGGCCAGCCGCCCCTCTGGCAGGGGACCAGGAGTCCAAGGCCCCATGCTCCAGGAGGAGATGGGGGGGGGGGGGGGGGGGATCATGCCTCGTCGCCCTGGTGGAGGGGGACCTACGGAGGGCTGTTCCAGGCCCTCCGAGGAGCTACCTCCGCGGCCCAGCTGTCCGGCCTCCCTCCGAGCCCATCCAGCCAGCCCCTGCAACCAGCCAGCCCAGAGACACCTCCGCCAGCTGAAGCAGCAGCCCCAGGCCTCCGGTCTCCAGGATGGAGGGGGAGGGTGGGGTTGGCGTGTGACACTGGGGAGGTGTGGAGGTAGTGGGGTTTGGGGGGTTGTTTTTATTTTTTTTAGGTATGGCAACCCTGTAAAGAGTCCAGGTTTTGTGTAGGTATGGTAACCCTGTTGAGAGTCCGGTTTGTAGTTTTTCTTTTTCTGTTTGCTTGGATGAGGGATGGGGTGGGAGTAGGCTGAGTGAGGCTCAATTTGGTGTTGGGGGTGTGTGTGGAGTGTGTGTTGTTGATAGCTGGTTTACAGCCTCACCTGGCCGGAGTCAGATTAATTGGACTCTGGCTTTATGCCCAGACATGTTCAACCAATCAGAGGTGGGCCCAACTTGAAAGTAAAGCCACCCCACATGTGAGAACAAGTTACTCAGGGCCCTATTCATAACTTAAGACCCAGCTCGACTGTAAAGCCACCCCGAGGTGGGTATAAGTTCATATCCTCAATAACCACAAGACAAACTTGGTCAACACTAATCAGAGGTACACAGGGGTTCAGTTAGTGGTTCCTGTAGTCTAGTTTGAGGCCCCTAAAGGATTTTAAGCTAACCTTGATCAACTTACATTTAAGATCGATGGAAGATCAAGGATGGCCTCACAGGGCCAGTATGGGGTCCCAATAGGTCGCTAAGACAAACCTGGTCAAAACTCACTGTAGGTGCATTGGTGGTCATAGGCTGGCCCCTGGGGTCCCCTATGGAACCCCAAAGGCCTGTAGGCCAAACGTTGTAAAAACACATCCCAGGACCTTTTGAATGAATTATAGTGGCTACCCATGAATAACCACCTCTCTAGCACCTTTCTAAGAGACGTGAACCATATCACTGACTTGAAAGCAATGATAGGCATAACGTTAACTATCAAAAAACTTTCACGGTCATGACATGGTCATTTTAAGGCCTAGAGGCATGGAATTCAAACCACCTATAGTGAACTACTGCCATAACAACATACTTCACACCTGGAAAGATACACCTATATTTGTGTATCTGGGAAGACTCCAAAGTTAGTCTATACGTTGCACCCAACTTCTAGGTATAAGCTATGGCAGACACCCAACATCCAAATTGATATCCCTTATTTCAAAGAGTCATACATCTAGATTTCTTTCACTGGGAAGGGTACAAAGTGAGTCAAAACATTGCATCCAACATTTAGGTATATACTAGGGCAGACACCCAACATCCAGGTTTATGTCCCTTATTTCAAAGAGTCACTTAGTGTATATGGAAGATGATTCAAACCACCTCATCCAGCAGGATGTGCATGAGTCCAAAACACTCATTATTTTTAAGATTGGACATTGCTAGGCCAAGATATGGTTGGTAATTGATTGTCAATTTTGGAAAATGACAGCATTTGGTGTAGGTCATGAAAGGATGTGGAGACCTGAAACTTCTCAAATGGGGTCTGCTTGAGGACTACTTTAACCTCAGAAAAGCATGCAGCTCTTGCATGTTTCAAAACAAAGTTTTGATTTTCCTCATCCCAATTGTCGAGGATGTCCCACTCATAGCTTTGCAGAGCCTCTGACTGCAAGGAATTGTGCCTTTTGAGAAAAAAAGTTTTCTACAAAAGCTATAGCTCTGGTTGTGACATATGTTGTTCATTAACTCATCTCGAGTCCAACAAGCCAAGAACCACCTCTTTAGCACCTTTCTAAGAGACATCAACCATATCACTGACTTCAGAATCAGAATCAGAAATACTTTATTAATCCCCGCAGGGAAATTGTGTTTGTCACAGCAGCTCCCAAACGGCAAGTCAGACAGAAAATGGCAAGGGAAGAGAAAACATTTGAATACTATACAAATAGTAACATCAAAAGAAAAAATACTTTAAAACTATACACTGTAAAATTTAACACTATATAGACGGGGTATAAATAACAGTTAAATAAAAACCAGTGACAGTAAAATAAAAACCAAGTAACCGTAAACTAAAAAAACAAGTAACTGTTCAATAAAAAATCAGTGTGAGCAATATATAAATCTAAAACCTTATAAGAGAATTTGTGTTTATGGGAGACTGTTCAGAGCAGAGACACTGATTGTTTAAAGTGCAGTATGCATGTGAGGGAATTGTACTTATTTATTGCACAAACAAGATTGGAAGCTATTGGACTTGATTTGGAGTGTCTGATATTTTGAGGGATCCAGGACACAATCCAGGACACAAGGGAGGTGTCTACCTGCATAGCCATTAGCATCTCACTCAGCAGGGCCAGACGGATGGTGTTAAAGGCGCAGGAGAAGTCAAAGAACATGACTCTCACTATGCTCACTGCCTTGTCCAGATGAGTGTAGGCTCGGTTCAGCAGGAAGATGATGGCGTTGTCCACTCTCAGGTGGGACTTGAAAGCAATGATAGGCATAACGTTAACTATCAAACAACTTTCACGGTGATCATGACAGGGTCATTTTAAGGCCTAGAGGCATGGAATTCAAACCACCTATAGTGAACTACTGCCATAACAACATACTTCACACCTGGAAAGATACACCTATATTTGTGTATCTGGGAAGACTCCAAAGTTAGTCCATACGTTGCACCCAACTTCTAGGTATAAGCTATGGCAGACACCCAACATCCAAATGTATGTCCCTTATTTCAAAGAGTCATACATCTTGTGGACGGTGTATGTGGAGTGTGTGCAGCTTGAACATCAGCTCAGCATGTACCACCTGCTCTCCAATAAACACCTTGAACATCTACCCGTGTCCTGTGTCGGAGGGCCCCAAGGAAAGCCACTTAGGTGGCGTGTGGCCAGGAGCAACCCTGCCACACTGGCGCCCAATGTGGGGCTCCTCCGACCAGGGTGGGACACGGAAGGGCTGCCCAAAACCGCACTGGAGCCACTAGCCGCGGCAGAGGACAGCCACCTCAACACCAGCTCCTCCTGAACGGCAGCGACGGCCAGCGGAGGAGCGGGGAGGTAGTGCAGCTACCGCCACCGGCAACCGTGTGGCTAGCCTCCCCCGGATCCAGCCTGGAGCAGCCCAGGCAAGCCGCCCCTCTGCCAGGGAACCAGGAGTTCAAGGCCCCATGCTCCAGGAGGAGATGGGGGGGGGGGATCATGCCTCGTCGCCCTGGTGGAGGGGGGGACCTACGGAGGGCTGTTCCAGGCCCTCCAAGGAGCTACCTCCATGGCCCAGCTGTCAGGCCTCCCTCCGAGCCCATCCAGCTAGCCCCTGCAACCAGCCAGCCCAAGGACACCTCCGCCAGCTGAAGCAGCAGCCCCAGACCTCCGGTCTCCGGGATGGAGGGGGAGGGTGGGGTTGGCGTGTGACACTGGGGAGGTGTGGAGGTAGTGGGGTTTGAGGGGTTGTGTTTATTTTAATTTTAGGTATGGCAACCCTGTAAAGGGTCCAGTTTTTTTGTAGGTATGGTAACCCTGTTGAGAGTCCAGTGTCTGTTTTTTTCTGTTTGCTTGGATGGGGATGGGGGGGGGGGAGTAGGGGCAAATTCCTTTAGTCCCATTGATTTATTATGTACCTTGACTCATTTTTCATTTGGGTCCCTGAGGGCTTTTAAAAAACTATTTTTTACAATGTTTTGCTGAGGGGCTCATGGGGCACCTGTACCAGGCCCCAGGGGCCACTCCACGACATCCTGAGGACTTAAAATTCACTTAGTAAGTTTTGCTCATGGGCCGCTAGGCAATACCCACAAGTGGTGTGTCAATATGGTTCAAGATCAAAACATTGGATCAATACGATTTAGTAATTTTAGGGACTAATACTAACATTTGGCGTGGCAGTACCTACTAATGGGGTGACAATATGGATCAGGATCAATATGTCGGATCAATACTTTGATTTAGTAAGTTTAAGGACTAATACTGTGGCGACCACTGCCATGGACACCTATGGGGGTCCGGCGCAAGGGATGCTGGGGGGTGCACCTCTGGTAGGGGTTTGGACCTTATCGGCGCCCCTGGATCACCTTGGGGTTGGTGGTTGGGGGGTTGTTCATTGTGTGTGTTCCCTTACTGTGTGATGTGCAGTGTGTTCATGACTGTGAGTGAGAGTGTTGTGTTGGTCAGGAGTGCCGTGTTTCTGTGTTATCGGGTGTGTTCAAAATAAAGACAACTACCGGATTCATGCGGTGTATGGGGCACGGGAGTTGTTTGAACGTTTAACCCTGGGCTCCTGTCTCATTCTTTCCGTACCGTCGCCACAATACTGACATATGGGGTGGCAATACCCAAAAGTGGGGTTGCAATATTGATCAAGATCAATACTTTGATTTAGTAAATTTAGGGACTCATACGGGAATGTGGGGTGGCAATACCCACAAGTGGGGTGTTAATATGGATCAGGATCAATGCTTTGATTAAGTAAGTTTAGGGACTCAAACTGACATGTGGGAAGTGACAAACAGGGTTATGATTGACAAAAGTGAGCACAAGTGACCCCTAAACTGAGGCCAAAGCATGGTACTGCGACCCAAAAACAGAATTCCATGAGTTGGACTCACCCCGTTTCCCAGTAGTTGGTACCCAATACACATGAATGCAATGTCACCCAACGTTAGCCGTCAACGTGAAAAACGTGAAACAACTAAACCCTAACCCTAACCCTTAACCCCCACCCTAACCCTCTAACCCTAACCCTAACCCCACCCTAACCCTAACCCTAACCCCACCCTAACCCTAACCCTAACCCTAACTTCAGTGGGGGTCGCTCTTGTTTGTACTAGCATACCAAAGGTCTATATCAACCAATCAAAGGTTGGGATGCACAAAATCCCAGGTATGAAGTGTACCTCGTTAAGGATGTCAAGACACCGGTCCAACCTGACCTGACCGGACCCACGTCTTCTTCATGTGGTCCTCTGCCTCTGACAAGGGAGTGCAGTGTTGACCTTGGTGTTAATGAGCTGTTAGACACTAAATAGCAAGAGGTCCCATCCGCCCGGAGACAGGGCAGGTTACAAGGTGTCCGTGTCCCACATGGATTATCACAGCATTTGTTCAGTGACACTGTACAAATTAAGAGTCAGCGTGCGTCTAGATCAGACTATTTATTGTTTTTTTTAACATATTGTCCTATTATTCTGTTCATACACTTTATGGACATTTGGCAATACCATATTTTTAGTCTTCTACATGCCCTAACTAAATTCCCTCATGTCGCTGTAGCCTAATGTAATATCACATGCATTCATCTACTCCAAATGAATCCACTGAGCAGGTGTTGAGTAAAACTGTCTATCTATCTATCCATCTAACGTACAATCTTGTTTGTCTGTCTTATTGCATTGGTACTGCTTGGCTTTATTGTGTAACTATAGTGGGCAGATTATTTTCCATGTTTTCATAAAAAAGGGCGGTAACACTTTATAATAACTAAAAGCTTTGGAGCATTTACAACCTATTAGTTAATAGTGAATTCATCATTAGTAAAACATGAACAAATCATTATTACTGTAAATCATTACTAACCTACTAACTAACTAACGCTATGTTACGGTAAGCATTGATAAAGACTACAAGTGATTTGTCTCTGATGAATAGGTTAGACGACTTGGAAAGCATTTACTGTAATAGCAACTTGAGACTTGAGTTGGAGTTGGATGTATTGCTGATGTTTTACTACAGTAATGATGAAGTCACTATTACAGTAACTAATATGTTGTAATTGCTCCAAAGCGTTGAGTTATTATACAGTGTTACCAAAAGGGATGCCGCCATCGCAATGTACAACCCCTATTTACTCCTGTGTAAACGGTCACAATATATTATACTGGGAGTAGCGGGTTTACTGGGAGTAGGGGGGTTTATACAGGGAGTAGCGGGTTTATACTGGGAGTAGGGGGTTTATACTGGGAGTAGCAGGTTTATACTGGGAGTAGCAGGTTTATACTGGGAGTAGCAGGTTTATACTGGGAGTAGCTGGTTTATACTGGGAGTAGCGGGTTTATACTGGGAGTAGCTGGTTTATACTGGGAGTAGCTGGTTTATACTGGGAGTAGGGGGTTTATACTGGGAGTAAGGGGTTTATACTGGGAGTAGCGGGTTTATACTGGGAGTAGTGGGTTTATACTGGGAGTAGGGGGTTTATTCTGGGAGTAGCTGGTTTATACTGGGAGTAGCGGGTTTATACTGGGAGTAGGGGGTTTATACTGGGAGTAGGGGTTTATACTGGGAGTAGCGGGTTTATACTGGGAGTAGGGGGTTTATACTGGGAGTAGGGGTTTATACTGGGAGTAGCGGGTTTATACTGGGAGTAGCGGGTTTACATGTTACATGGGGGGGGGGGGGGGGGGGGGGGGTATTTCTCTCTGTGGCTTTCGTCTACACTTTTCCACAATCACTTGCTCCAGTGAACTGGGTATAGCCTACACCACAGTGCATGACATGATGCATGACATGCAAGCGGAAGGAGAGCTTTTGTAAAGACGTCACGTTAAACGGAACACGCCAGAGAGAAGTATGGATGGTGAAGTATGGATGGCGAAGTATGTATGGCGAAGTATGGATGGTGAAGTACAGATGCTGAAGTATGGATGGTGAGGTATGGATGGTGAAGTATGGATGGTGAAGAATGGATGGAGAAGTATGGATGGTGAAGTATGGATGGTGAAGAATGGATGGAGAAGTATGGATGGTGAAGTATGGATGGATAAGTATGGATGCTGGTGCAGTATGAATGGTAAAGTATGGACGGTGAAGTATGGATGGTGAAGTATGGATGGTGAAGTATGGATGGTGAAGTAAGGATGGTGTATATTCGACGTCCACATAACACATCCTCATGTTAAGCTTTCTGTTTCCAGACTCAGAGAGAGAGAGAGAGAGAGAGAGAGAGAGAGAGAGAGAGAGAGAGAGAGAGAGAGGAGTCATAGAGAGCGAGAGAGAGAGAGAGAGAGAGAGAGAGAGAGAGAGAGAGAGAGAGAGGATGGTGTGTGTGTGTGTGTGGTGGGGGGGGGGGGGGGGGGGGACTAGCCACGTCAAGAGGAGTGGGCGTGCTTTTTTTCGCAGCATCATTTTATGATCCCCCCCCCCCCCCCCCCCCCTCCAAGTCTTTAATTGCCACCGCCGCTGCACTCTTCCACTCCGCTGTGTGTGGATGAGAGGTGGAGGCTGTAAGCGAGGCTCCTACTGACCGGTCCTCTCTCTGCAGGCTGGTGATACCGGGGGGACCGACGGCACGGCGCACTTTGGACAACTTGCCCCCAGAAGGCGCAGCGAGGCGCATCGGTCACCGCTGCACCGGTATGAGGGGAGCTACACGCGCTGCCACGCTTTTATAAACCCGTCCACTTTTTAACATAGCCTTCATCTATGTCTATATGTTACCGGAGGTAAACCGGTCCGCTGACAACCCACGGAAGCCACACGCAAACATCAGCGTCCGCATGCGCGCCGGCACAATGCAAGCGGACCAGAGACCGGTCTCCCCCCGCAGCGCGTGGTGCGCACGCCGGGTCCTGGTCTGCCTGACTCTGAGCTCCTGGGTCACGGGGGTCGGAGGATCTCACCAGACCATCCCGCCGTCTGTGTGAGTAAACGGGGTCTCTCCCCCCCCCCCCCCCCCCCCCTCCACCCCCGCATGATACATAGACATTTAGCCACATGTAGGCCTACTGGTCAAGGAATAGGTCTACAGCTACACCTACCCATTGTCTAATTTAGCCTAATCAAAAAGCATATACTACACCACACAATCCTTTTTTTTCATGTTATTATTATTTAACATTTATTATTATTTGACATCTATACCCACAGTTTTTACTGATTAAATACAAAGCTATTTGTCCACTGTTATTAATGGTGAACGTCCATAGACTGGGATTTAGCAGCTATTGGCGTTATAAACATTACTGGCGCTTTTAAACGGAACACATGAAGTTGTATCTCCACTTTGTAGGCCTGCATATTGAGTGACTTCCATCAGGTATGCTGCTGGCCCGTCTCTAATTGCATGTGGGCGCGTGTTTTTGGGGCGCAGGGTGAAGCTGTGGGCGTCCGCGTTTGGAGGTGAGATGAAGTCCATTTCAGCAAAATACTCTGGCTCCCAGCTGCTGCAAAAGGTGAGCCGTTTTAAACATGTTGGAAACACAACGGGGAATGTGTGTTGAGTGTTATTTCCACTCATTCGGTGGCATGGTGGCACAGCACTTAAAGCCACATTAAGTTGAAGAGCAGGGAGATGTGTTTGAGTCGCCCACATTGTTTTGCACGCTTCAAGATTAAATTCAATGTTTTTTATTTGACTCTGTTTCTGTAAGCTCTGAAATGCTCAGCAGAGCTTTTTAAGTGACACTCTACAGCTGCAACTTAGACATGAATGAACAAAATGGGCAGAATATATATTTATTCAAGTTGAAGGGTGTTGTGGCTTTTTTCTTCGCATTTTATTTAACTATGGCCTGTGTGTCGCCCACCTGGAGAGTCCAAATTGTGTGGACTAGAGTTGTGAAGTACAGATTTTAAAAGCTTGTTCAGAAAATATGCCTTTTTGTAATAGGTGTGATGTTACCCATGAAGTGGTGCTTGACACACACACATACACACACACACACACACACACTTGTGCACACGCACACACATTTTCTGCAAAGCATTATAATCTATCGCTGTGTTGCTCACACATCCATGATCTGACACCTCCTCACTCTGCTCCATCCTCTCCGGGTCGCTCCTCATCTCGTGGTCACGTGAGGTCGGTGGCGGTTTTGAGTGTGGAGGAATGCTCTTTTTCTTCTTCTTTTTTTTCTTATGCGGGGCCAGTTGGCGGGTGACGACTTCTAATTGGATAATGGATAGGAAGTCAACAAGGCAGGCCAAAGCTACAGTCATTACGGCGTGCTCTGCGGCAGACTTCTTTAGGGTGGGGGGGTGGGAACGAAAACGCTGGCCAGTGTTGCTTTGTTGTGTCAAGTGAATAAATCACGGCTGGGTGTCATAAAATGGCAAATTTAAAAGCTGTACACTTCTCTGGTGGCACTGACACCTGCATTCAGTGGCTCGGTGAACACACACATACACACACACACACACACACACACACTCATACATGGACATTCCCACATACATACATACATACACACACGTAGAGACACAGGCCTATATAGTATACACATGCACACATACACAACTATGTAAACATTGTAGATATAGGGTCACCCACATGGACACACACACATAGGCATACACATGTTAACAAACACACACACACACACACACACACACACACACACACACTCTCTCATACATACATACACACACGTAGAGACACAGGCCTATACAGTATACACATGCACAATGCACACGCTCAAATATTGTTGACACAGGGTCACTCGCATGGAAACACACACACATAGGCACACACAAGTTAACAAACACATTCTCACACACACACATACACACATGCATATGTGCACACAGGCACTAAGCAATGCACATAATTACATACAAACTATACAATTACCCACACACACACACACAAAAACACACACAAAAACACACACACACACACACACATTTCGTCAGCCGCGTTTTTTTTTTTAAGGCAGAGGAGTGACGTTATCTTCGTGAGGGGATAAAACTGTTTCCTGGCCTTTCCCTCTGCCTCCTACAGGGAGATAACCTCATCACATGGCGCCTACCTCTTTATGACATGCCAATGAGGGCCGCCGGGTTAATTGAGCAGAGCAAAGAGCGCCCATCTCTTTCTCAACGGAAGTGCAGATTCTCCTTTCAATACGGTGACTCGTAGCCACACCTTCAATTTACAAGTAGAGCGTGTTAAAACAGAACGTATATATGTATTAGACACACACACACACACACGCACACACACACACACACACACATGCACACGCACGCACACGCACACGCACGCAGGCAGGCACACGCGGACACACACACACACACACACGTACTCACTCACTCGTTCACTTACTCACACACACACACACACACACACAAACGCAAAGCACTCACACACATAGGAAAGCATTGTGGACGTGTCCTGTTATGTGTGTCACATGTGCTCAGTGTAGACTAAGAAGCCCCGGCTCAGGAAGCTGAGCGGGGCTCACGTATCCCCCGGAGACACATATGCTTTTAAATAGGTGGAGGGAATGAAGGACACACACTGTCTTAGAGAGAGAGAGAGAGAGAGAGAGCGACAGAGAGACAGAGAGATGGTATTGAAAAGTAAAGACTAGTGCTAGTATGGTTTTGTTTATATGTGTAAGTGTGTATTCTTTGTATGTATGTGCGTGTTCCCCCGGGCTGAGGACAGATGGACTTGGTCTATCACATAGCTCTCTGACCTCAGAGTTACACACACACACACACACGCGCACACACACACACACACACACACACACGCACACGCACACGCACACACACAAAGACTCAAAGAAAGGTAGACTACAACTAGCTATGTAAATGCAAATATTTGCAAAGCCATATTCAGATATTGTTATGGCATATCTTTTATCAGTTAATGCAGTGATCCTGTGATCGTCCGATTGGTGCATCGTCACAGGAATCATGATTTCATTTTTAGATTAAATAAATCATGTTTATATATATATATTCCCTCCATATATCCTGCTCCATCGACATGGTATCTAATATGTTTAAATAGTAGAACAGAAATAGTTCTTTGTGATGAAGCCATGTATTGGTGATTCATTGACATCATGTCGGTTGTTTATGCTACTCAATTATTGGAGACCTTTCTAAAGATTGTGTTTGCAATAAATGACATTATATTTATAGTTGTAAATATAGTTATTATTTATAGTTACAGTTTATAATTAGTTATCATTTTGTATTGTATAGTTTTAAGTAATACGAAACTACTGTGTAATATTACCTAACATTAAAGACGTTACATAAGAAGTGGCTCAAGTACGCTATATAGACAGTATAGAATATATATACAATATAGAACAGTAAATCAATGTTTATTTTTGAAACAACAAAAATAAACATATATAATATACGTATGTCTCACACGCAGTTACAACTTGTTTGAATTGAAAGTAATTTCCCGAACATGGCCACTCTCGCATCAGGTGGTCTTCCTTGTTGTTCCCATGGCAGACAGTGTTGTGGATAAACCACACAAAATAAGAGAGATCGAGAAAGACCAAGTTTCAAGACTTTTATTATCACTTGTAAACAAGTAACACCAAAGGCTGAGTTGGTTTGCAAAGAACTGATATTCTTGGCCCAGACTTCATGTTATATTCGCTCCCTTTGTGGTTTCCTTCTACATGCACTAACCAACTAACCACTAACCACTAACCACTTATTTGGACCTAAAGAATAGGCCCTTCCCCTGTGGCCCTTCCCCCAGCTCCCCACAGCTGGGCCATACCATTACACTTAATCTCCTACTGCAAACTTCCCCAGATAATAAAGAATTGACATAAGAACCAATTGTCACCTTACAATTTGAAATTATATAAAACAGGAATAATTACATTATGTACTTATGAAATGATCTACAAATTCTCTGACTTGAGGTAGTTTACACATAACAAATACCAATCTTGAGTAAAGTAACAAATCAAAGAAAACAAATATACCTGTACCGAATATATGAGTCAACATAAAGATGTGTGTCAACATTACAATCACTTCTACTAAAACAATAAATGACCTCATGGATAAATACGTTAAAGCTAATCTTCTAAGGCATGCACAATTTGAACAAATAAACATTCATTCAACCAACTGACAACAACACCACAATGTATGATTGTAGAATCCACTCATAAAGTATGCAATGATTAAACTTTAAATGTAACGTTAACTTATTAAACATAAGTCAATGTAAGTAGAATAGAGAAAAAGAGACGTGAGTGCGGGGGCCTACGCCCTTGATTGTCAGAGAAGATACAGCACCATTATGCCTCTTCTGACCAGCCGGGGTTGGTCAGTGGGTTAGAGGTTTATCAAGGGGTCAGATATTGCGGCCTGGTTGGCACCACCTGTGCTGTCGCGAGTGTGGAGAGGACACAAAGTTACAGACTGTCCTCCAACTCATACGCTCACTGTTGTCGTTTTGAATGCACCCGAATTTACGACTCATTGTTATGTTTAGCGTAACCTCCGGCCCTAAAAAGCTGACTCCACTTTTCGTTGTACGACCGTTAATATGTCACTTTATTAAGTTAAACATAAGTAAAACATTTCAGGCGAGAAAGTAACAACGTAGATCCCAAATACGTAGTCAATTTGTCCAAATATAGCCTATTTTAAAATGTGCTTCCGACATTGCTATACAACTGTCATGCTAGCAACGGTACGAAGTAAACTCATTTCCGGCTGTTTACAAAATAAAAGCTTAGAGACAGTGACAATGCTTTTGTTTTGAAGACAGGATATGACCTCTAAAACCTCTACTTCTAGCTAACTTTACCCTAACCCTAACCCTAACCAACCCTAACCCTAACCCTAACCAACCCTAACTAACCCTAACCCTAACCCTAACCCTTAATATTACCCACAATGCTCATCGGCGAACAGTATCTGTATCCCCATGTCACAGACAGGGGGCGCTGGGGGCGCTCTTTGAAAAAAACGCTCCAGTGGGTCGTATTCTAGTGCATGAACAAACGACAACAGTGAGCGTATGAGTTGGAGGACAAAGTTAGTAGCCTGGTTCGTCTTCCTGGGCAGGGGGTGCAAACCATAACCACAGCTTCTGTGGAACGTACCATCTGTACTTTTCTCCTCAGAGTAGCCCTGACTATATTGGGGGAACTAAACATCTAAGGTTTATATATCACCTATTTCTGACTGATTTTCCCACACTTATTTTCATTCATGTAGCATATAGGCAAGATAATGATTATACTTTATTTAAACATATAGTACATTTCTCCCATAACAGCTGTTGTGTGTCTGACGTCTTGTCCTCCCTGACCTCACCCGCTCTCCACTCAGCCACTTCCTGTGTCCCTCAGAAACATATCCTGTTTCAAGGTTACGCTGCCTCACCAAGCAGCCATGCTAGTGACGAGACGCCTGTGTTCACATTTCCCCTTTGATTGTGTGCGTCCGTATGTGTGTGTGCGCTGGCGCGTGTGCATGTGTGTGGAGGGATCTCGTAATCAATACACCCTTTTGCTTGTTATGCAAAACAGTTAACCATATGCAAAGATTTGCTAATTCACACACACTACCACACACACACACACACACACAGATACCCACACACACTACAAGTGGCCACTATTTGTAACACATTAAAGTCTCCCACTGCTGTTTAGAATTAGTTCTGTCTTTTTTCTTCCTCCACTGCTGTTTGGTTCAGGTCTTTAATTTCATGTATCATTGAGCAACCTGTCTATGAGGAAACAATGGTGACTTTTTGTATGTGTGTCTGTTTGTGAGTTTGTGTGCATCTAAGCGTGTGTGTGTGTGTGTGTGTGTGTGTGTGTGTGTGTGTGTGTATGTGTGTGTGTGTATGTGTGTGTGTGTGTGTGTGTGTGTGTGTGTGTGTGTGTGTGTGTGTGTGTGTGTGTGTGCGTGTAATCAACCCATTTATGTTATGTTGTTTTATATTGAAGTACAGGGAAACAAGGCCAGGCTGGAATAATTTCAAGCTCCTGGATAATGGAGGATACTACTAGGCAAATTATAAATCTTTTGGATAGTTATTGGAGCCATAACAGCTGACTGAAAGTTGCCAACCCGAGTGTGCTTTGTGTGTTTTCACCTTCGTCGGGTGGGAACGCGCGCAGTGACCGAGTGGCTGACTAAGTCCTTATCACTACACTTTTATGGTTGAAACTCATTCCTGACACACACCCCATCACGTTTCTATGGCTTGCACATTGGGTTTTGATTGTCGAGTGACAACCATATACATCTTGCATCTATTATTATTATTATTATTATTATTATTATTATTATTATTATTATTATTATTATTATTATTACCTATTTATTTGAGTGTTCTGTTTTGCTCTCTCTTGTCTGTTGTGTGTTACAAACCATAATATTGGATTGATTTTGCTCAACTTCTATATTTGCTGTAAGCTATATGTGTGCCCTTTTTCGCTCTCACTTTAAAGTTGGCAAAATAAGCAAAATATTTGATTAATCCTCTTTCAGTTTCTTTGAAGATTTAGATCACAAAGAATGAAAATAACTGCTCTTTCCTGTGACAAAGATTTTTAAATATCCACTTAATTAAATGACAGTGACTCAGGAGGTGGAGCGGGTTTGATCCCTGGCTCCATAGCTAAGTGTCGAGGTGTCCCTGAGCAAGACCCTTAACTGCTCCGGACGAGCTGGCTGTTGCCTGTTGCCTTGCATGGTTGACACCGCCGTTGGTCTATGAATGGGTGGATGTGAGGCAATAATTGTAGTGGCCACAGGTCTGAAAAGTGCTATATAAATGCAGTCCGTACATTATATTTGCTTTGAGAAGATTTGAGAAGATGCAAAAAAAAAAAAAAATATATATATATATATATATATATATATATATATATATATATATATATATATATATATATATATATATATATATATATAGTATATATTTATTTTTGTTTACAATTGTGTGTGCTGGTGTCTATGGAACATTGCTTTCGTGTTCAGATGTGTGACAATATTGACAGTCACTTGTTTTTCTATACGGACGGTCGGTGTCTGGATGCTCTTACGCATATGGGGAACAGCACAACTGTAGTAAGTGTTCACTGACAATGGTGCTGAGGAATGAAAGAATAAAAGGAGCCATGTTAGGGAGCGAGGGATAAAGTGTTATAAAGCAAGAAGAGGGAAGGGCTGAAGGCTAAGAGACACACTGTGTTCACATGCTGTGTTAATGGAGTCGAGATGAAAAAGAACAAAAAAACAATGGTTCCCGCATGTGCGCACGCACACACACTCTCTCTCACACACACACACACACACACACACACACACACACACACACACACACACACGTACACACACCTGAAGAGACGCAGGAAAAGTTCAATATCCGTTTGAAATACTTTTTAAATCTATGCATGAGTGGCGAAAGGTTTTGCTCAAAAATGTCATCTATGAATGATTTACCTAAAAATCTGGCAGATAAAATGCTAATTTGATGTTATATTGTCATGATTTAATTAACACACATTCACACTATTTAACTACTTAAATATAAATGAAAAGCCCTTGAAACACTACCATTTAAAACCTAGTTTATAGGTATTTCATAGCGTTCGTAGTGTTGGAACCCAGGCATTTGCCTTTCTGATTTATTTTTGTAATTAATCTGTATTTCAGACACACTCATGAGATATACTAGAAGCATGACTAACAGCATTATTTTGAAGTGCAAATCATTATCCCATTTGAAATGTAATCTGTTTTTAATTGCACACATCCATGACAATAGTGGAAGTACGTGAAAGTGTATGAAAAAAAATCTGAATTTGCTTAGAATGTCTTAAACTTCTCCGTTGTTTATTTATAAGCATAGTTGAACGATAATTGTATAGTTTTTGGAGAACATGATTCAATTATTTGGAGGAATTGCGACAAACTGATTTGTTCCTATTTCTACAGTAAGTTATGTTCTACATTATCTTTTTGCTCCAGCACCTGTGTGTGTGTGTGTGTGTGTGTGTGTGTGTGTGCGTGCGTGGAAACATGGACACATATTCTAATATGTATGTTTGTGTTTATGTGTTATGTTTGTGTGTGTGTGTTTGAGTGAGTTTTGTTTCATGTGTGGATGTGTGCGCGTTCTTGTATGTAGGATTGTGCTTAAATTTGTGTGTGCGGTACATTTTCCGTGTGTTTGTGTGAATGTGTGTGTAGTATTGTGTTACTTGTGTGTGTGTCTGTGCAGGTACGGGGGGTGTGGCCACCAAACACCCGCCAGGGTGGGTGGTGTTGTCTGTGGCGGCGGCATGGCGTAACACAGTGTGTCGGGAGACGCTTGCAGATTAGATTTAGCTTTGGGAAAATTGAATAGCTGTCAGGTTTGGTTCAGCACGGCTGGCAATGTGATGAGGGAGCACATGACTTGCCATCCCCACACCCACCACCACACACCCCTACCCCCTCCTGCCCAAAACACCCCTCTGCTTGCCGCCATTTCCTAGGGTTTCTTTTCTGTCTTCTTGCTCTCTCTCTCTCTCTCTCTCTCTCTTTACCTTTATTTCTTTCTGTTTTTCTTTCTGTCATTATTTCGTTCTTTCGTTCTTTCTTTCTTTTGTTCTTTCGTTCGTTCGTTCGTTCGTTCGTTCGTTCGTTCTTTCTTTCTTTCTTTCTTTCTTTCTTTCTTTCTTTCTTTCTTTCTTTCTTTCTTTCTTTCTTTCTTTCTTTCTTTCTTTCTGTCTCTCTTATTCTCACTCTCTTGTCTATTATTCTCCCCACGTTCTTTCAGTCATTCTTTCTCTCTGTCTCTCTTTTTCAATGGACATAATGTAATATCAGTACATTCACATTGCTTCCTTCACTTTAAATTGAGAAATTCAGCACAAAAAAATGCGAAATTGAAATGGAGAAAGAGCGAGAGGGATGGACGAGAGAGAGAGAGGGAGAGAGAGAGAGAAATGAGAGGATTGAAGAGAGAAGGGATAGCGTGTCACAGAGTTAATTACAGCGCAAGTGGGAGGGAGCGGGTGCGAGTCCTCGCCATACTTTCATGTCCTCGCCGGCCGGCCAGCTTTAGCCAACACAGCCACTCACTCACAGTGTAATTACTGCTTTGTTAAGGGAGAAAAGTGGCTGTGAAATAGCAAACCTCTGGTGACATTCATGCCTTTACCGAAGAGAG
>JAOPHQ010003702.1:220000-287500 GCA_030340625.1 Merluccius polli | reverse complement strand
TATACTCTGTAGAAAGAATCGTTTTCATACTCTGTAGTAGTACCCCCCCCCCCCCCCCCCCCATGCACACACACATTTGCCTCCATTGCTGCTGGTGCCCCTCCCCCACACTAAGCCGTACTCCTGTGATCCTTTTTTATGTTTTGTTTATGTTTTTTTTTTCTCTCTCTCTCTCTCTCTCTCTCTCTTTGTATCGCTGAAATGTTGTTGCCTCTGGCTGCCGGTTGTAACAGAGTGCTTCGTTTGAGTGGCTTTGATCAGGCTGAAATGTCCGAAAAAAAACAACCCGTACGTACACTGGCTTGTTAAAGACGATAAACACACACAGACATGCACGCACACACACACACGCGCACGCACGCACACACACACACACACACACACACACACACGCCTCTATAAGAGGCATCCACACAAGCGTCTTCAACATCAAGCATCGAGAGCGGTGTTTGTTTTTGTGAACAGACACAAAATTGTAGAGCTTCCATGGGGCTGTTTGAATGAGACAGGATGCTGTCGCCGAATCAATGAAAGGCTTAAGATTACTGGAAAGGAGGTCCTGGGCTCTGTAGCACATGCTCAGCTCACCCAATTATTACCTCTTGTCCTGAATGTCGACATCCATTTATTGAGCGGGGAACGATTGCATTTTATTTCCCCACACAGCTGAGCGTAGTTTATAACAAAAGACCAACGTGGCGCTTTCCTCTTCATACCACGACCGCTCTTTTCCTCGGGTTTATTTTGATGCTACAGATATTTATTATTCATCAAGTTATACTTCAATTACTAAATTGAAGTGTATCACGTTTGATGCACTTAATTAATACATTGAATGCCTTTGCGGTGAGATAAGCATTCCCTACATAAGTAGTCTCTTCTGGTTTACAGTAGTCTGGCATAGCCAGCCCTCCTCCAAACTTCGTTTTTGCGCTGGAGAAAGGTCTGGCTCTACTCACTATCATTCTGGCATAGGGGAAAAAAACACTTCTTCTTGTTTGTATTTCTTTAACCAATCACCATCGTCTTGGGCGGCGGTAAGCCCAGGAGCAACGGCGGCAGATGGTGAAAGGGGGAGGAGTATAAGGTATGAGCCCGCCCAGAGCCAATGGCAGGCTTGGCCTACAACCTACATCCGGTAAGCCAGACTAGGTTTACAGCGATCACCTGAGGTCACATGAGGTCTGTTCAGTACTTGTGCCTTCAGTAGAGATGTTCACCCTCGGCCAATCATACGGGGTGCGTCTGTGTATGGGTGGGAGAGAGAGTGATACAGAGGGAGGGAGAGAGAGCGATGAAGAGACCCCCCGCCCCCCCAACAGCTGTGAGAGCGTGTTAGGGTGTGCTGTGGGAAAGGTGAGCTCTGATGGTGCGTAAAATGAGCCGGGATCCTGGGGCTCGGGGTTTCAGTCTCGGAGTGAAATGAACTTCCTCTCTCATGAATCACCCGTCCACACATCCTACAACGTGTTGCTCCAAAACAAGTGACATCATTTTTGTGTCTATGCATTCCACTTTCAGTGACGTTTAAGATAAGATAGATAGATATAGATATTCCCGGATGGGAAACACAAGCTGACGCAAGAGCACAGAGGCAGACAAATAGAAAAATGCTACTTCTAAAAAATACTTCTTCCAGCATGAAAATAAGCCCCTGCACACATCTGAAAAGCATGAGTTTGACTAGTTGGCTGTCGTGAGTTTGTGTGTATGTGTGTGTGTGTGTGTGTGTGTGTGTGTGTGTGTGTGTGTGTGTGTGTGTGTGTGTGTGTGTGTGTGTGTGTGGAGATGTTGGCCTCAGGTGGTTGTTGACCCAATGTCAGGCCACCCAATGTGGCACAGATTGTAAACCTCCACTCCAATAACTTACAGAGCATAGCAGGGGGGTGAAGGGATAAGTAAGAGAGGAAGAAAGAGAGAGACTCAGGTAGTGCATTAGCTCTGAGCTCCTTAGCCATTAGTTCAGCATAGCTCAACATCCCAGGTCTGTTTTCCCCCCCAATGCCTTTAGGCTAGCATGCTGCAATAAATGGTTGTAACTGTAGAGTTTAGGACACAGTTGTGACAAGGTTGGATGCCAGTGGTTTAAACCATGAATGTAAACAATAGCAATAAAGTCAATTTTTCTTTGTGATCAGACATTTTTAACTTGTGTTGTGAGTCACTGTTATGTTGTTACAAACTCCGTACTGACCAAGCATATTGATTCCAAAAGACAAAAGTCCTATATTGCCGTCTGTGGAGTGTGTGTGGAGTGTGTGTGGTTGACAGCTGGTCTACAGCCTCACCTGGTCTGAGTCACACTGATGAGACTCTGGGTCTGGGTGGGGCTGCACACCTGTGGTGCAGAGTAATCATGGCACCCAGGATAAACCAGCTATCAAACACATCTTGCCATCTCCAATAAATGCATTCTCAGCTCAACATCTACGCTTGTCCTGTGTTGGAGGGCCCCAGCAAAAGCCACTAAGGTGGCGTGTGGCAGGAGCAACTGCCACACCATTCACGCTAAATGCTCTTTGGCAGAATCGGTACAAGGCATTTTGAGACCTGTAATAAAAAGAGGTGAAGTGGCTTATATACTCTCTCTCTCTCTCTCTCTCTCTCTCTCTCTCTCTCTCTCTCTCTCTCTCTCTCTCTCTCTCTCTCTCTCTCTATATATATATATATATCTACCTCTGTCTGTCTTTCTTCCTGACTCACTCCCGCTTCTATTCTCCCGGGCCTGGGCAAAGGCGTACAGAGGCCTGCATGCCATCCCAGCTGTGTGGGGGAGGTGGGGGGCATTAAGGTGCTGCCTTGGGCTTAATTGGGCTTCCTCTGCCCCTTGCTCAGCCTGACTGAACACAGCTCAGCAGACGGGAGGGAGTCATGTGGTCGGTCTGCCAGCCCTCTCCGGATCTCTCTCTCTCTCTCTGTCCGCTCTGGGAAGCTGTGAGGCTGTCAGGTTCTGAGGAAAGGTTGGCAGACGCAGAAGTATTGTGTGCGGTTTGCAAAGACGCCCTGGTTCTTTCTTTTCCATGGAAAAGTGTATATGAGGCGTCTATGTAAGGGATAATCCACAACGAGGTGTGCATGTATCAGCAAATAATGCACAATGCGGGGGCTAAAAACCAGGGGTTTGCGAATCCATCCGAGTCCAGTTGACAGTTATTAACGTTTCATTTAGCACATTCATTTTTAGACCGGTGATAAGACTACTTACGTTACGATAACGTCAAAGCCGTGCAGTTATCGAAAGTTAATCAACACCCCTCCAACCAATCAGAATTGAGTATTCACCGGGGCCATGGTATATGCCATAATTATATGCCATATTTATAATACTATGGCCCGGGTGAATACTCGGGCCATAGGATATATGGACCTTTATTTATTTAAAGGCCTTCAGTGAGTTTAATTTAGTTTCTCGTTAGTATTTTATCTCTACTTTTATGTTCTGTTTTAGCCCTGTACAGCACTTTGAGATTTCCAATTTTTTTTGTAAATATTTTGCTTTGTAAATACAACTCATTATTATTACTTATTATTATATTATTATATAGATTCAAATGTATGGAAATCTTAATATATTTACAAATGTGCTCAAGTCCAGGATATACACATGTCATTGGGTATAAACACAGGCTATAAACACGTTTATTGTCACATTTTCATGACATTTAGGCCAGATGACTCTCAGTGAAGTCAAACCGCGTGACTGAGTCCGCCTGCCTTTATCCTTGCATTTTACATTTTACTCTGCTTTCTTCCACTTCATTGCCGTTCTCTCCCTCTCTCTCTTGTCTGTGTCATCCCTCCATCGCCTATCATCTTCCTCCACCTCCGCCGTCCATTATCATCAGAACTGCTGTACACTCCTTCTCCAGTCCACTGTGCTAAGCTCTGTCCCCGCTATCTAGGTCCTATTAAGGGATATTGTGTGCATCCCACACAATTTACCCTGACCCCCTCACCGCCACCCACAATCCCAGCCACCCACCCCCACTGCACATCCTCTGTGTCCTGGCCTCTCTCACTCTTGTTCTCCTTTCTGTCACTCGCACTTTCTTCCTTTCAGGATGCATCAAATGGCAGACGGCCCAGATAGTCCCTCGCTGTGGCTAAACACACGCACACGCACACACACACACACACACACACACACATGCTTACACATGCACACACACACACACACACACAAATGCTTACACATGCACACACACACACACACACAAACGCTCACACACACATGCACACACACACACACACACACACACAAATGCATGCACACACACACACACACACACACACACACATGCTAACACGCACACACACATGCCCATATTCATACTTACCTCTTATACTGCCTTCCCCTCTCTCCCCCTCTGTCTGTTGTTAAGATGGAGTGGTATTGGGAGTGCATCTAAGCTGGCTGGCATAACATTATAGAGTAGGCATGCTATTAAACATGGCGGTAATCTTATATTAAATCCACCAAGAATGAAACTCAGCCACCAACAGCTTTGCACTGTCACATCATTTCCACTTAATATTTTTACTTCATGTCCTTAGCTGAACTTACGTGCACACGGCATGCATGTGCACATACGTGTGTGTGAGTGTGAGTGTGTGTGGTCAGGATAAATGGGGGGGGGGATTAAATAAAATGTAATCACAGTGTCTTGGGTGAGGATGGGATGGTTAGCAGTGTGTAGTAATGTGATTTAGTGGAGTGTGGATATGCAAGGTCAGCGGTGTGTTGATGTTGTGTTTTTGTGTGTGGTTGTTAGTGACAACCTCAGGGTTATGGTTAGCGTGTGTGTTTTGCTGTGTGGATGTTAGTGAATACCTCAGGGTTGTGGCTGATTAGGCTTAAGGCGGAGATGATTGGTTTGTGGATTAGCGCGGATTACAAACTGCCTCGATAGATGACATCATAGATTCCAACTTTTCCATTTTCAGCTCTGCTCACCACCGTCATAACTCAAGGAACAGTCAACTGACATTAGCTTACTATGTATTATACATAATGTGGACTTTTTTTGTTAATTAGACAAAGTACTTATTGGATATGTGTAGAACTGCACTACAACAATAGTGAATGTATTCATCGTCGGCAGTACTGACTCCATATGCTTGGAATCTAAAATGAACTTTGCCCAGCGATACGATGGCACTCGTAATGACTGTGGTTTGTACTCCGTTAGGACAACAGCTTTGCAACTGCAGTGCTAGTGTAACCATCTAACACGCACGTTTTTGTTTGTGTTGCAGAAATACAAGGAGTTTGAGCGAGCGGTACGGGTGGAGGAGATCAACGGGCTGCAGCTGGTGAAGAGGCTGGCAGAAGACATGGAAGAGATGTTCGACAAGAAGGCCCAGGCCATGAAGGTACTGTCCATGTGTTGCTGAACATACTGCAAACAAAAGCACAAATAAAAAGTATACAATCTAACGAAACAATACATTAGGAAATGAATAATGACATTTTTAAGGCTATGTTAGCTTAGCCTAAGCTAATATATGCATGTTTGCTGACTCCAACGTTAGCAAGCGTGTGTGTACTCATACGCGGGCACGTGTGCGTCTCTGTGTGTGTGTGTGTGCGTCTGTGTGTGTGTGTGTGTGTGTGTTTGTGTGTGCGTGACTGTGTTTTATTATTGATTACATCAGAGCAAACTGTATCCTAAGGACACAGGAAAGCTGATTAGGGATGATTTTGGCACATTGTTCAAAAACACAGCAGCTACCCTTGTAACTTTTTCTTGACATTCATATGTAAACTGCATCACTTCCTGTTCTCTATTTGGCGTCACTTGAAACCTTCAAACAAAAAGTGTCATCCCAGGGTTTGCAAGGTCAATTACAATATTACTACAATATTACTGTTCTCTCAGTCTCTGTCTTCAAGTAAATACTGTATAATTTGAAGATATTTCACCGGACAAAGTTATCAAGTTGCAAAGTGCATGGAGCTATATCAGAGGTTCTTGGTTACGAATGCAAAACCCCCATACGTTTTGTCCTTGACAATTTTTCGTGATGGCTTTTCGAGCTGTTCTACATCTCACTACAAGCAGTTGTGAAACTATGCATCTATCTACCTATCTATCTAGCAATTGTATGCAGGTGTCAAAAAGCCACAACCATAGACTGTATCATAGACAACAAAACAAAAAAACTCTCCTCCTAGACGTTTGTGACCATTGAATGGTGTGTGCCAATTTATGTTTGTACATATGATACATTTTTCTGGTGTGCCTTGATTTAAAAATGCTGTTAAAAGTTGTGAATTGGTGGACGACACTGCCCTCCCTTGCCTTCTGGTGAGAGATCCTATCCAAGCTCCATGGTGCAGTTTACAGAAATTGGATTTCTCTCTGGGAGTCTAAGGTTAGGGTACGAGAGAGAGAGAGAGAGAGAGAGGGGGGGGGGGGGGGGGAGAGAGGGGAGGAGAGAGAGAGAGGGGGGGGGGAGAGAGAGGGGAGGAGAGAGAGAGAGGGGGGGAGAGAGAGGGGAGGAGAGAGAGAGTGAGACAGAGAGACAGAGCGAGAGATTTAAGAGCTATAATTTCAGTGTAATTTATTAGAAATGCTGTAGCCATCTGTCAGCTATTAGTGAGTGAAATGCTCTGTGAGAATATCTGTCCTGGTTGACTGTGTCTGCCTCAGGATGAGACAATTTAGATTTTTCATTTTCCTGACCAATCAGAGCATCTCTTCCCTGATTGGTTCGGGGAATCTAGCTTGCCCTCCAATCACATGTGTGCACACGTAGCGTTATCATAGCTACACCACAGGTATGTGAATGCAACGCATCTCAATGCCGGAGGAAGTGAGCAGCGATGGAAGTTGTTTTTGGGTTGTTGTTAAAAAATATTGCTCTCTTCCGCACTTTTCTGTACTCTCTCTTTACAACTCTCAACAGCAGCTTTAATGTCAATCTATATTACGACCATATAAAATGAGATGTCCCATTAAAACCATAATAGCCATCATCAGTTATGGCGAACACTGAATGGCCACAATGCCCACGAGTTTGGATTTGAACACTTTCTCATGGTCTTGCTGCAAAAGCATAATTAATAAGTAACAAGCTTTCAACCATAAAGAAATAAAAGAGATGGTGAATTCTTGTCATCTCCCACTCCTGGGACATACAGCTCCTTGTTGTCAAGCGTCGTTTTCATTCGGATGGTGTGTCGGACTCGTTGAGGAGTGCGGTGGTAGTCATAGTGGTCTGGAAGTGTCATCTTAGTGAGTGTGTGTCCCTAGAGCCATGAAGGGCTCTTTTAGATAATGGCTTCTGCATGACTGACATCCATGTTTAAAATCTGATACAATCCATCTTTACTTGGTTATATCATTTGTGTGCTTAGGTTTGTGTGTGTGTGTTTCTTTCTCAATGTGTGCGTGTGTGTGTGTGTGTGTGTGTGTGTGTATGTGCATGCATGCATTTGTGTGTGTGCACATGCTTGTGTGCGTGCACGTGTGTGTGTGCACGTGTGTGTGTGTGTGTGTGTGTGTGTGTGTGTTTGTGTGTGTGTGTGTGTGTGATGGATACTGCCCCAGGGGGCTGATGGAACGTTTAACTGAGAGTCGGTGAAAAGGCGACAGGAGGAGAAAGAGATGAAGCAGATAATGAAAGGTTCCATTAACATAGTGCCCCCATAGAAGATGTTGACAGCACCGGTGACATAAGCTCAACACCTGATGATTGGCGGTACATAAGCATTATGAAGCCATGATGTTAACGCATGACATGGTGCCTCCCACTTAGCCTGTAAATGCTTTATTATCACCTGCAAAAGGGCCATTCCATGTATGAAATATATATTGTTCTGTTGTGTGTTTTGGAAAGGGTGAGAACCTCACATACAATTTTCAATTCAAATCACTTTAAATCACTTATATAGAAACCCAGAGCTAGACATGACATATTTGCATGACATTTTTGAATTGGGCCATTTTGACCATTAGACTTTTGGATTAAAACAGATGGGTCATATTGTTTGTCGACACACATGTATATGTTGTATATGTTGTTTATGTATATGTTTACACTGAGCTACTTTCCTCCTTCATTAACTTATGGAGAGCTGTGAATCAGTGATTGATTGGCTGGTGAACATTCAAAAGATACAAACCAAAACTGATGACGTTTTTCAACACGGTTGAGGTAGAAATGAAGACCAAAAAAACAATAGACAGCACTCTGTCATCCAACAAATCTATCAACCCTATTGAGAATACCACCGATTCCCACGTACATACGAAACCTCTGGCGGTGACCTTTAGCTACAAAGACGCACATTTGGTTTAATACTTCTCCTTCCTTTGTGTCTGCTCTCGCTCTCTACATGTCTGTTTGGCCACAACATTCACCACCTCAGTTTAAACAGCCCCCCCCCCCCCCCCCATCCCCCATTCCCCTCAATACCCCCCCCCCCCCCCCCCCCCCCCCCCCCCCCGCCAATTCCTTTCCCCCTCGACCTCTCCTATCTCTGGATACCTCTCCCAGCTTTTTGGTCTTCGCCAAAGTAATTGTGGCGCTTCAGCGATTCAATTTCCGTGCAGGCGCTCTCCTCTGTCCATCGGAACGGATTTATCTGCCTGTGTCCATGGCGATTGCCCGTCTTTATCGCTCGCTGCCACCTGCTGAGAGACATGAAACTGTGCGACGTTCCTGTGTGCTAAAAGGGGCTGACGCGGGCCTGACTTGTGTATGTGTGTGTGTCTGTGAACGTGCGTGTGTGTGTGTGTGTGGGGGGGGGGTGATGTGGGGTGCTTGTTAGCGTCTGCCTTTCACCATAACTGCACGCAGCTCTTGGTTGAGAAATAACTGTGTGCATGTCTGTGGCTGTTGTTAGTCTTTAAATGGTGTGTCCTTTCAAAGAAACAACGCAGCTAAAGCTTTCAGAGTAAAATAAAATAAAATGCTTTTTTAAGATCTGTATTAGTCTTTTTTTTCTCAGGTGTGTGTGTGTGTGCACACAATTGTGCACATGCGTGTGTGTGTTTGCAGGGCATGTTGGCTTTTAGCGTGCTTGTACATTTTGCTTTTTCTAGCAGGCTTGATCGCGGTGAAAAGTGCTTTAGCTTTAGCTTCTAAACAGACCTTGAAATGAATGGGACCCTTTGGAAGAAGACAATGCTGTACACTAACAACATCGGAGCAAGGTGCTCTACAGGTGCTGCATCCCATTATGTTGTACTATTGGAGGTGGCTCAGACTCAGAAGTTATTCTGTAACAAGTTGAAGCAACTTTTCAAAGGGAAGTGCTCATGAAAGGACTGTTGCGTTGAATGTGAACAATTTTAATATTGTTATTTCAACTATGTAATAATGCGTTGGTCTGACTGACTTTGAATTGCAAATTATAGTATGACTAATAGGCATAATTGTGTTTTATAGTTCATATCTGACTGAGACTGTGGGCTGCACTCATGTCTTATAATTGCTTCGGTCCATTTTAATTGCAGCTTCCGCTAATAAAGATAAGGCCAGTGTATAAACAAGGACTTTCAAGCTGTGTGAGTGTGTTTGCGTGTGCATACTGTGTTTGTTAGCATATGTAGATACATTTTTAAATTGTGATTACCATAATCTAAATCTGAGTTGGTTGAAGATTATGAATGAATCTCCCCTCCCCTCCCCTCCCCTCCCCTCCCCTCCTCTCCTCTCCTCTCCTCTCCTCTCCTCTCGTCTCCTCTCCTCTCCTTTCGTCTCCTTTAGCTGTAACAAACGCTCTGCATGCTTCTTTCGGAGGTTGAAAGGTGCAGGGCTGAAGTAATGGTCTCTTTGAAGTCAAGCATGGCTGTGTTTCACGTGACAGAGGCACTTCAAAGCTCAGAGTGCAAGCGTCCCCGCTTGGCCCGACGTCTCTGCTTGTAATGCTATTTGGTTTCAGTCGTGGACCTGTTGTTATCAGTAACCTATGGCAACTGTCTTGACTCTTTGTGGTATTTTTAAAGAAGGTAAATATGGGATTATTTTAAGGTTATTTTAACCATAATTCCCAGGAGTGTATTCTCAACGGGGGGGGGGGGGGGGTGAAGGGGGGTGAGGTGAGGGGGATGTTGGCTGTGAGGCTGATGGTGGGACATTTACCTGAGGGGAGGAAACAACATGAGGTGAATGGTAGGATAGGAGGGGGATGAGGTGAGGGAGGATTGGAGGCTTCCATTATCGTAAGAACACATTGAATTTATCCCCCCGAGTGACCATCTTCAACCTTGTGAGACATTTTTCTAATTCCATATATAATAGTAATATAGTATATAATATAATACTATATCTAATATATAATATTAAATGGTGGCGACACATTGTAAAAAAGAAGAGCAAAAAGTAATACATAATAATACAAACAATAAATAAACATTCAAATCCGACAAAAATGAGCGTCGTTTGCTATATATTCCTTAGCAACCATTCCATCCCCTGCTTCTCCCCTAAGAGAACATATTTAATTTGAGTGCTCATTAGGAACTGCATTCAGCTTATTCTACATCCAGGATTTGGCCTCTTTGAGTCCTTCATCGAGGATTGCACTAAAATGCTCCAGGTCTGCGGGTCCCTCTTCCCCTCTTCTCCCCCCATCAACTCTGACTCAGCCCCAGACAAATCTCACCGTCAGTGGGCTCACAGCGGAGCCTCACACATCTCACTGCCTGTCTCTTGTCTCAAATTGCTCTCACCTCTGATAGTGTGTTAGTGTGTGTGTGTGTCTGTGCGTGCATGTGTATCAGCCTGTGTGTGTGCATGAGTGAGTGTGTGTGTTGTTGTTTTCTGTGATGGGTTTCCAAAGAGCGTCAGAGCCAGCCAGTAGATGACAGGAGCGAGACTCTGCCATTTGTCTGTGTGCTGTGTTGTAAACAATAACTAAATGGCAGGATCGTAGGATACATGCAATGAAAGCTCACAGAAAAAACAAAGAGACATTAGATGAAACGAGAGCCAGAGTTGAACATTTGCCAAAGCGAGACACGGGCGAGGCGGGATAAGCTTCATTACTTGTTCTTGCAAGGGGAACTGCCATCGACCGATCCAGTATTGATTATTGGCGGGCGCTAATGTTTCAAAGTATGCTATATTCTCTTTTTCTCCCCCTCTCCCTCTCTCCTCCTCTCTTGCTCTCTCTCTCTCTCTCTCTCTCTCTCTCTCTCTCTCTCTCTCTTTCTCCTCTTGTTGTGGATATCTCGCCGCACCTCAAGCCAAGCCAATCTAAATGTGCTAAACAGGGGCCGAGCAAAGTGTCACAGAGCACTTTTCTGTTCTGTCGATGTTGCAACTCTCTTCTGGCCTGTTTGACAATATTAATTGCTGTCGCTTGTGTTATCGATGGACGGACCAACGTAGCTTATCTCCTTGTCACACCCCTGTGGCCCAGGACACTGGCAGAACCGGTGCTCCAGGAATTGGCCCACTGACTTGTGCCAAAGGGCAAGGACTTAGCTAGCGAATTATCTTTGGACAGATATACTGTAGAGCTGTACATTAGCATTTGTGTTGATTCCTTTAGATCCACATCGTAGAACTTCTTGAAGCAAAATACAGTTTTGCATACTATCGATAATATTTGTTTGTGTCTCATAAACTTATCTCTTAAACTTCTCATACAGTTTTGTTGTGTATCCCTACACCCATAAATGTTCTTAATCTGAGGGATTTGGCAAATGCACAACTCGATGTGCCTTTTAAAACAATGAGCTCCTCAGTGAAGCTCCTATACCTTTTTTATTTTTTGCGTCACAATGTCATCATACGGCTTCAAAAGCAGTCCTCAGACATGAGGTGACCCAGCACAGTGTTGCAAGCACACAGTCCATGCTGAGGCTGCTGGTGGTTCTGAAGAGTTCTCTGGTTCTGTTCCACCTTGGGAGAACACTCAGAACCAGGCCACTGCCTCCGACTCCCCCCCACCCACCCTCTAGAGGGAGAAAAATGCGCAGAGGCAAGACTTTAAGTACTGCCTTATGAAAAAAATAGTCCTGAACTTTGCGCTACCAGTCAATAATGCATGCAGCTCTGCCCTGTCCTCCACTTCTCCACCCCTCCCTCCCTCTCTCTCTCTCTCTCTCTCTCTCTCTCTCCCTCCCTCCGACAGCAGTTGTTAGCATAGGTCAGCTGTATTCGACAGTAAGCACTAACTTTGAGCAGTTTTTAGTTGCATTCATAATTGATGGCCATTTTTAAGGTCAGACTCTTCGATGTTCCGCAAATATGCGTAGAGAAGCTCAGGCCGTGAACAGGGACCGCCAAAATCGTTTTGACAGCCAGAAAAGGGAAATTGTTTATGAACGGTGGAGAATGTAAACAAGCTTGGTTTTCGTGAAAGGTAATCCATGTGCATCCATGGGATTATAAATGTCAAGGCAGGAGAGGATAGGATGTAATGACAAATGCCCTAATTGTGATGACATTTGTCGGAAAGAACACACTTTCAAGTCATAGCTAACCCTATAGCTCTTCACCGTAGCCCTTAGAAAGGAAAGGGAAAGGTCAGGCACAATGGGGGCGTATGGTTTAATAGAGCCCCTGGACTAAGCAAAATGCATGGGTCGGAGGCCGCAAAATCACTGCCAGGCCGATAGCCAGCCCTGTCACTCAAGCAGTAAAGGGAGAGACAAGATTGAGATGAGATAGGTGGTGATGGACAGGCATGTAGGGGGGACCTGTCCAATAGACCAAGTGTAGAGGGCAGTAAAGCGGATCAAGTAAAGTGAGCAATCTCCTGTAAGTCAGTGATACAGCAGTGTGGTTCATGTGACTGCGTGAGGACAGATGACCATCACTTAAGCAGAAAGTGGTTGGAGTGTGCTATTGGTAAGAGACTCCTCAGGGTGCTTTCACACCTGAGCAGTTTAAACCGTTTTAATCGAACCCTGGAGCGTTTCCCCTGATAGTACGGTTTGTTTGGGGTGGTGTGAACGCTCATTTCGAACTCTGATGTGGTCCAAACAAATAAACTCTGGTCCGCTTCCAAGTGAACTCTGGTTTGGTTCGCTTTAGGTGTGAGTGTGAAATGACCCAACTATTGGAAGTTAACCAAAAAACAATGCATTGTGGGTTGAATTTACACTTTTACCGCATTCAACTATTCAACCAGGTATAGCCTACCTGAACGTTTCCTAGATTAAAATGAGTCAAAGTCAGACATGGCGCAATTATTCAGTGACCGAATGGTGGTAATGGGCTATTTTTAATTTGTCGGAATACCAAAAACAAAATGAAAAAACCTAAGGCCACACAAAGTTGTTGTTGCAACATTATTATTGTCTGCAACAAAGAAGCGTTAGAGGAGCAACACATTCAACAGCGTGACATGTGTTTACATTGTTTGGTTCGCTTAAAAAGTCCTTTGTGAACGCTAACCGAATCAAATGAAAATGCAACAAAGTATCAACTTCACCCCAGAATCGGACCGAATCTACTGAGCTATAGGTGTGGAAACGCCCTAAGTCAGAGATTTCAACATCAGGATATTAACATATTCATGTATTAACAAACTAGAGTAGAATTGTGTTTGATTGTGTTTGAAGACCAGCAGTCTAATGCACTACAGTTAAGTCAAATGATTTGGATAGAAAGTTAGATTTAACCAGGTTTCACAGAGATCCAACATCTCAAACCTGTGGTCTATACAAATGGTGGACCAAAAGACAATTTTGGGAAACTTTTTTTAATCTTTGAAGGATTAGATTGCAGACTGATATGGAGCCTTATATTGCAGTATTTAGCCATAGAAGAAGCAAATGTCAAGGTCAATTTGTTAATAGGGTTGGTCAGACTGAAATGTGTATTTGTTGTGGCAACTATTGCTGCTGAGAATAACTGAAGTGCAACTTAAACTGTTTAAAATCTCAGCTCAGAAGGCTGTAGCAACCCCAAAAAGGCCATCTAGCAAAAATGTGCCAGACAATGATTGATTGATAGAAACTCACTGTAATGGTTGTCCAGAAAAGTAGAATGACAAGTCCTTTCTGGCCAACTTACAAAGCCTTTACGATTTTGTGAGATTGTCTCATCCTAGTATTATTGGTGCCAAATGGCATCATAGCTAGTGTTTGTCGTAGTGTCATGTTTGGTGCATCTACTCTTATTTGGGTGTGGTTTCCTACTCCATGCCAGCCCCCCAAGATCAGCCTCAAAGTCGGGGGCCCTGATCCCTGGGAAAGGTGCTGTAGGTAATATTTAAGAGTTGTAAAGAGAGAGCAGAAAAGAGCAGAATCAAGCTAGAATTTGAAAAGAAGCAAAAACGCCCCCTCCATCTCTGCTCCCTCCCTCCCTCCCTACATGTCTCCACCATTGAGAAGTGTTGCATTCACACACTTATGGTGGAGCTAAGATAATGCTGTGTGTGCAAATGTGATTGACAGGCAAGATGGATTTCCCAAACCAATCATGGAAGCGATGCCCTGATTGGTCAGAAATTAGCTGGGTGTGGTCTACAATCTAAGTTGACTCATACAGAGGTATGCAAGTCAACCAGAACAGATAATTTATTTATTGCTAAGGTAGGTTATGAAGCTTTCAAGAAGGGGATTTTAATGTGTATTTCTACAGTGGCCAGTCTACACAGTGTTGATTTGAAACAAGAACATTGGTGTCTGGACATGTTTCAGCTTATCTTCCCACTGGGAAACGTTTACTTGTGCCGGCCAAGTTTGTGTTCACTGTTAGCCAACTATGCGCTTACAGATCCCTGCCTCCAGTAACATAATTGGTCGAAACAAATGTAAAGTGAAAGAAAGTGAAACGCCCAGTTCACCCAGATTGGAGCGAGACTGTTATCAGACTTTATATATGAATCTAAAGTCTGATTTGTGAAACTAGGCAGAAGTAGGCTTGTAAAGGGGGTGCCTCGGTCCTAAACACTATTTACAGTAGAGAAGTGAATGGTAGCTCAAACTTTCCAAGGTCCAAGGTCTTCTAGCAGCAATGTTCTCTAGTATATATCATTTATCTTTTTTCGTGTTGCTATCTTTCCCTCCTCCTGCAGACAAACTTCTCTTTCTGGGAGCATTATTTCTTCCATGCGAGACTCAAATACAAAAGGAATCCATGGCAGCGGAGAAAAACGGTTGCTTTCCTAAGTCACTTTCGTAAGTGACCATGGTCACTTACGAAAGAAAGAAACATTTAATCAATTAATAATACTTTAATGTGTTTTAGAGTCAAAATCGTGAGGGTTTTTTTATTTTTACAAGTCGAGCGGACTATTTAAACGCTAGATGGTATGTTGCTGGCCATATACAAAAGGAGACTCAAATACAAAAGGAATCCATGGTTACCTTGTTAGATGCCTGGATTAAATTCTACACTTGTGACTATAAAGCAACAACTTAAACAGACAGCTTAGTAGGCCTATTGTGTAGCCATTATCTCTTTATTTTATACACTGCATTAGCTTGTCTGTTGCGAAGGCTTGTTTTGTGTGTGTGTGTCTGTGTGTGTATCTGTGTGTGTGCGTGCATGCACATGCATATGTGTGTATGTGTGTGTGTGTGTGTGTGTGTGCGTATGCGTGTGTGTGCGTATGTGTGTGTGTGTGTGTGTACATGCATGTGTGTGGGTGTGTGTGTTAGAGAGACAGGACCTGCCATTCAGATTGTCTCTGTTTAATTACTGCTATCATCTCACACTGGGCTGGCGTTTCAACAGAACAACTGGAGAAGAAAAAGTAATTTCCTCTCCCCTTTTTAATCTGCATTATAGACTCTGGCAGGACCTCTCGCCGAGGCACTGCGGGCTTATTTAAATACACAGGAGACAAACACATGCACTAAACCATACACATATGTGCGTGCGCACACACACATACACAAAAGACACAGATAGACACACACACAGTCCGATATCTTTATTTTAGTGATCTACTTTAAATGCTAATGAGTAAATCAGGTATTCTGTTTTCCCATAAATGTGAAATATCTGTTTAACCGTGGGTGGGTTTTGTTATTTTGACCTCACGACGACCTGTGATCTACATTGTGGTCTGAATGCACACTAACAGAAGCGCACCAGGTTTTAAACAAATTGGGCTCAATTAAGGAGCTGTAGAAGCCATAGTGAACAATAGCTACCGGCTGGTTTAGACCAGATGGTTGCTGTAAGATGCTGGCTAGCACTTTGTCAGCTGCACTCAGGACGTTAAATTGTCTGTTTACAGTTTGCTTTTAACTGGATATTTGTGTGTGTGTGTGTGTATGAGGTGTATAACGATTCAGCCAGCTATCGTCAAACGCCTCACTAGCACCTACTTAGGACGTCTAAGATCTGACCAAACGTCTACACGCACACCAACAATTTACATAGACTCGCAATGGAGACACAGGCGTTACACACATGTGGCGAAGGTGTTCGCACTGGTGAGTGTCGTTTCATATAGATGTGGCGTTCACACGAATTGACAGGACACCACACCTGCCTGTACATGTAATCTCATATGCACACATACGCGACATCAACACTACACCTTACAGTTTCATAGATAACCTGATATCAAGAAAATTGGTGAAAACACATTGAGCTTCCTTGATATCAGCTCTTGGTTAGGCGTGTTGGTGTGGAGGCAAGTAGCCGTTCTGTGCAGCGCACCAAAAGTAAACATGTGCAACACTCACAACGCGTACCTACACACACGCCTAGTTATCTATCAAACTGTATGTGGTGTAGTGTGTTGGTGTGCCGTTTGATACAGCTTGCCAAAGTACACGTATACACGCATTTTAGACATAGCAGGTACGCTGTGAGGCGCTGAATCGTTTTACACCTCATAGTTGTGTGCATGTGTGCGCGTGTATGTGTGCATGTGTGTGTGTGTGTGTGTGCTCAGGGCTTGGCCAAGGTGCTAGACCAAGACAGATTATAGAACTGAGATATTTGATGTCCCAGTAGGCCAAAACACACTGCCTCACACAACTATACACACATGAACCAGCCCAGGCTCCCGTGTGTTGGCCAGACAAACACAAAGGGAGAAAACATTCACAAAAAACAAATACAGAAAGTACAGCAATTCAGATCCACAGTGAATTAGTCAGAGACACATAAACAGGGGCATAAAATGATTGACATTTGCAAAAGCGCCGGCAAGTGTGAATAGGTCAAAGGGTGAGTATCCTAACACATACCCGCTGAGAAACTGTCAACACCTTCAAACACGTACACACCACGCACCAAACGCACAATTGCACATAGCGTGCCAATCGACAGAGGGGATTTACTGCCAACATCTGACATTTCGCTGGGAGTCTGAGGCTAAGCTCTCAGACCTTTAGAGAGTGTTATTCTCCCCTTCCTCACTCATCCCCTCACTCCTAACTTTCTTATCTGTTTGTTCCTCGCGCACCGTTCTCCCTGAGGCTTTGACCTCACCCCACCTCTTCCCCAAAAAGCCCTCACCCACTCACCCACGCTTACGCAAACACACACACACAAACACACACATACACACACACACACACACACACACACACACACACACACACACACACACACACACACACACACACGCACACACACACACACACACCCACACACACACACTAGAGCTGCACAATTAATTGCATATTAATCAAATTCGTGATTTTGGCCTCTACAATTAGCTTATTATAAAAGTGAAATAAATGTATTCCAAAAAGAAAAGCATAAAAACTATAACAAGATAAATAAATCTGATGTTTACTTCCTGTTACATTAAAATTTAATTACAAACCTTACAAATTATTTTTTATCAGCGCTTCAGAAAATGAATTGAATCGATGATCTGTCAATCGCAATGAATAGTCGCAATCGCAATATCAGGCAAAATAATTGCAATTATCATATTTGTCTTAATTGTACAGCTTTAACACACACACAAACACACACACACACACATACTCTCCCAAATAGAAACACGGCACCAAACCGCATAATGTTTCACTGTTACATCACAGACACAGAACCTCACACAAATGCCTTGGCCTTATCGGATGGATTTCTCTCCTTATCTACCACATATCTGCAGGAGAAGGATAGAGGTGGGCCTGTTCTAATCGCTATCCACAACATTACATGATGCACTGATGCACTGATGTGAAGAGAGATTCAGTGGCCAGGGTTTTTTGCTGTGGATAGAGAACCAGTTTGCACACTTTGGGTCACTCTTTCGCACAAAGAAACACACACTGGCAAACTTAACTATGCATGAGTGTGAGCTCATACATGCACACACACACCCACACCCACACACACACACACACACACACACACACACACACACACATATACACACACTAACATACACACACACATGTGAGCATACACACACACCTACACACATACACACACACATACACACACATACACACACTAACATACACACACACATGTGAGCATACACACACCTACACACACACACACACACCACAAGATAAAATAGGCTGGCTGATTGCATTGGATTGCACTGGTGGAGCTATTTGAATGGAAATGCGACACAGACTCCATTACCAAAACTCACAGATAGCAGCGCCAGCTGTGGATGATAGAAATAACTGGCTGTCTGAGCTTCAGCCATGCGCATCACATCATGGTCAGAGACAAAATGAGTTGTTGTCTGTGTGTGTGTGTGTGATGACCAGTTAAAATAAATGAACAAATAATTTCCTTAACACGCTGAGATAAAGAGCACACAAAGAAACACACCTGACTAGGGGTTGGTCCAATGAACGATGCCATTGTCCATCGGTGACATCTGATGGCCATGATGGCCACCTCATTGGGGATGTCGACATGCCTTAGGCGTGGCGATCACACAATGTCAAATCACATGTTAGGGATGTGCGTGACTCGTCATTGCTGCGCTTGGTAGTCGTCTCCAGAAATAGTAGTACTTTTTTTCTCCCTCTGAGAAAAGCATTTCTGCAGACCTATATAAACCGTGGAAGCACGCCATGCACTATTGATAGAAATATGCATATAAGGACTAGACCTTGCTTTCAATAGGCCTAATTAAGCAACGTTAATTCATTCATTCATTCATTTAATCATTTAATTTAATCTGGTTCACAATTCTCAACAGCGCTCTTCACCCCAGTTCACGATCAGTTGGTCTTTTCATGACTTCCTTTAAATACCTGTTTTAATTAGATATAGAATAATAATTATGGATGTATGAACTAACAAACTTGATTGAACTCTGCTGCACACAGCGGCGCTCAACTGTTCTAGGTGCTCCTGAGGCGCATTGTTAAAATATCAATCAATTCAGACCGCGCAACCACAATCAGCCGGATTATATTATACTACTTATGTCTTAACTTTCTTAAGGCCTACTGAGTTTGAGCGAGCGGCTGCTCATGCGAACGGCTTGCTAGTGGATCGATAAAATTAATGAGAAGAGAAAAAAAGACCTTCAAAGGATTATTTAGATTTACACTTCCACAGCTAGAACTGTTTCCTAACTGTTTTGCCCCCCCACCGAACAGGGTAATTATAGGTAATAAGGCCCTTATAAGTCTTTATAATATGCATATTAACATATAATAATGTATTTATTGAGTTTAACTAACTTAGGTATTATGTCATTTTGAAACCTTTACTTAACTTTCTTAACCCTTTTCTTGCTTTATTAAGATTAATACATACGTAATTATGCATTTATTAGCAGTAAACTATGCACATATTAACAACTATTAACAATAACAACAATTAACAACTAAGCTTTTTGTGTTACTTTAAAATTAATACAGACTTTATTATGCATTTATTAGCAATGAATATAGTTGATGAATATATTCATTAGCAATGAATATAGTAACTATGTGTTTATTAATAGTTAAAAATGCTTTTTGCTGCTACTGGATAAATGAGAACAATGCCTTATTAGGGGTTATAAAACCTTTATTATGCACTTATTAACAGTTAAATATGCTTTTCGCAGCTCCCCCATCTGGAATGAACACTACATGTGGCCAAGCTTGATAAAATGTGAAAAAGAAATTACATATAAATACAAGATTTTAGCGGTGAATCACAAAAACACTTTATATATTATATAAAGGTAAAGTGTATATTGTAAAATATATTCTGAAAACATTACATGAAACACCAATATCATCCACCTGCAGAGACCAAGCAATTACAGACATAAAAGCTCTTAAATGAAGGATCTGATATGCAGCACAACATAAATGATATGGTATCATACTACAGTTGTTGGCAGCTATGGACAAATAAAGTTGAATTTGAACTTGAAATGCCTTCATCGTAATACCTATTATCCAATCTACATATGTATTTACATAACATGTTTGAATTAGATGCCCCTAGTACTGTGGTATGATACCGTATCATTTATGTTGTGCTGCATATCAGATCCTTCATTTAATTTTTTGAAGCAAATTGTAAAAGTGGACAGTTTATGCAGTTTATGGTGGCACATGTGTACGTGTGTAACTGCCTGGTCTCTGCAAGTGGATGATATTAGTGTTTCATAAAGTTTTCAGAATATCTTTTACAATGTACAGTTTACCTCAAGGTTTTTCAAAGGCCTGTTTGAGCCTGATTTATATATATGTATATATATATATATATATATATATATATATATATTAGTGTTGGGCATAGATTAATTTCTTTAATCTAGATTAATCTAACTGTAATCTTGGAGTTAATCTAGATTAATCTATATTATTGGCTCAATTGAATTCTGTCGAAGGCATTCATAATATGCGTGTGCTACCTAAATAATGACTAAAAATAAGTCTGCGCGATTGTTGACGGGGGGGGGGGGGGGGCAGTAGACTCTGCTCGTCTCTTACCACCGCAAACGGGTTTATGAGAACCCAGATCGTTTCACACAGACGCGGGAGGGTACCTTTTGCGTCAGTATCAGACGTCTAGGGGCGTGACAAATCGTCGGTATATTACGAGTTGGGATGAGAACGTGTTGGGGGGGGGGGGGGGGGGTCGCCGGGCAGAGGACGCAGCCGTTCCGCAGCGCTTACCTTCCTTGGTGGAAATCCGGTATAGACCCAGCTCCCAACCCAACTTTGAGAATAGATTAACGGCGATAATTTTTTTATTGCGCGATAAGAGTCTCGCTGCGATAACGCCGATAACGGCCCATATATATATATATATATATATATATGTTTTATACAATATTATCTTTGTGGCCACAGGTGGCTGCCATTTACATGAAAGTGATGAAAACTAAAAAAATATATTATAGTGTGTTTTTGTGATTCACCTGCTAAATTATAATATGTACTTGACCACATGCAGTGTTCAGTCCATATGGGGGAGCTGAGAAAAGCTTATTTAACTGTTAATAAGTGCATACTAAAGGATTTATTATCCTTAATAAGGCATTGTTCTTGCTTTAGATCCTGTAGCTGCATAAAGCATTGTTAACTGTTAATAAGTGCATAGTTAACTGATAATAAATGCATAATAAAGTATGTATTAATCTTTATAAAGCAAGAAAAAAAGCATAGTTACGGTTTAACAAGGACATTTTACGCTTATTAAGGGCCTTATTATCTATTTAATAAGCATATTATAAGGACTTATAAGGGCCTTATTACCTATTAACTAATGCTTATTAAGGGCCTTATTACCTATTAACTAACGCTTATTTAGGGCCTTATTACCTATTTAATAAGGATATTATAAGGACTTATAAAGCCCTTATTACCTATTAACTAATGCTTATTAAGGGCCTTATTACCTATTAACTAACACATATTACAAGGACCTTAATATAAAGTGCTTCCTAAGTTAGTTCAACTCCAAAAAAGCGTAGTTATTATTATAAGAACTTATAAGGGCCTTATTACCTATTAGCTAATACTTATTAAGGGCCTTATTACCTATTTACCTATTGGTAGCGGATGAGGTGTCATATCCCCCCCCACACACACACTATGTCAAGCGCTTTGGGTATCTTGAAAAGCGCTATATAAATGCAATGAATTATTATTTTCATTATTATTATTATTTACTAATGCTTATTATAAGGACCTTAATATAAAGCGCTTCCAAAATATGTTTTTAATATTTTGGTTTTCTATCTTGTTTCATTTATTTAAGAGATACAGCGTCGTATGAGATCGAAGAGGGGAAGCAGATTGAGATAGAGAGAGAGCGAGACAGAGATAATCATTTTGAAGGCACACATACAGCAGATGGTCTCCCAGTGAGAATGTGATGATGGAGTGTGTGTGCGTGTGCATGTGTGTGTGTGTGCATGTACCTGTGTGCGTGTGTGTCTGTGTGTCTGCGTATGTGTGTGTTGCGGCCATGTCCAAAGAACCTGAGGCAGTCATTACCTTGACTGCTGAGCCATTTAGGAAAATAGCTTCTTTTCACAAAATGGCCAAAAGTCCCTCCATCGTGTGATTGCATGTGTGTGTGTGTATGTGTGTGTATGTGTGTGTACTTGCATGTGCGTGCATGTGTGTGTGTGCTAGTGTAGGTGTGTGTTTGTATGTGCCTGTGTGACTGCAGGTTCCAATCCTATTGCAAACAAAAACATAAAAATAAACTGCTGTCTTTCCAAAGGTTTATCTGACCATCGTATTTTAGCAAACAGTCGGTGTAACATTGTCTTTCCTTCTCTTTTCCTCTCCTTTCTACTCTTTTTTTTCTCGTCTCTTCTCTTCTGCCTGTTCCTCTAGAGGTTGGTGGATGCAGCAGAGGAAGCCCACCTGCAACACGAAGAGGATCCAGACCTTCAGGTGTGTATGAGTGTGCACATGAATATGTATTTGTGTTGGTGATTCCTTTTGTTTTAATACACAGACAGACTTTGTATACATATACATATCATAGTGGGTTGAATATGGAGTTAGGAAATAACCTTTTGATGGATGCAATTCAAATAATGTGTATAAAATAGTTCTTCCCTTTTATATTCTCGTGCCAACATATTAACGTAACCATGGGAGTTACAGACTCAGTTCCACACACTTGGGCAAACACACTCTAATCCTATCTACTTGCACACCCCCAGCTTCTGTTTTCATGGTTCTGCCTGAAATCCATTTGAGCAACTTTAATGGTGAGCGAGCAGCTGTGTGTCTGTGTGTCTGTGTCAGGGGTGTAACGGTTCCTGTAAAAAAAACTGTCCCGCACGGGATGGCATGCACAGTTCGGTGTGAACATGGTTCGGGTCAGATTTAAATTGTAACTGTAAAACTTTATATATAGCAGTACTTTATTATACTTTAGGTAACACTTTAGATTAGGAACCACATATTTACCATTAACTAGTTGCTTATTAGCATGCATATTAGTAGCATATTAGCTCTTTATTAGTCATTATAAAGCACTTTTTAATGCCTTATTCTACATGACCATGTTCAACAACTATGAGGCCATTAACTAAGAGTTTTCCCTCAATAACCTCCTAATTACAACTTATTGATAGGAAGTAAGGAAATTGTTGTTCTATACACACTAAAACAACTTGAGACTTTTCGATGCTGCTGCAGAGTCAGAGCAAGTTAACGTATTTCCCTGTAGCCTTAAAGCAAGCATCTTCTTGACAGAATGTGTTTTAGAGCACATTTCAAACAACACAAATTTGCATATTGTACCTTTAATATACACACAGTAACAATGAGAACCATTGATGATGTCTGCGATTGCGATGCGATCGCTAGTCAGTAGAGAGAAAGCTAGAGCATAGCTGCCAACACTCCCGTTTTCCCCGGGAGTTTCCCGTATTTCAGACCAATGTCCCGCCCCCCTCCTGTTTTGTCATTTCTCCCGGTAATCTCACGGAATTTATTAAGTCCGAACGTAAAAAAAAAACACAAAAAAAACAAACATTTTAGCTGGTGTTTTCCGGTTGCCAGAGTTCCTGTATGAAAGTAATTTTGTCTTGCACATTAAATAACGAGTATTTTTAACGATTATCTGGCAACTTTGATCTTTGCGCAATGAGCACGCGCAGCAGAGGCCCAGGTTCGCTGAAGTCAGACAGTAGAAGAAGATGTTTCACACAGAGTTTCACACGCACGAAAAAAACACTAACACATTACAATATTGCCAGAATTTGAAAACACTTCCGCCGCCCCCTGAAAACTCCATGCACCCACCGCATTTGATATTCAAATGTTGGCAGGTATGAGCTAGAGTCGTTCAGGTCCAGCGTCTGTGAACATTCAGGATGCAACAAAATGCAATGGCAGACGTTGCAAACGTTGCTCGAGGCACATTATTTATACTCACGGGCGCAAGGCAAACATGTTGAGCCATTTACGGCGACACCAGCCAAAGGTAACTCTGGCAAGTGCAAGGGGAGCAAAGACGACAGTGGCTAAACAACAACTAACACTCCTTCCAGCCTTTAACCTTCAATGTTTTTCCGCCAACTCTGATTGATTCCGTTTTTAAATAAGCTTTGAAGGTGATTTCACTTCATATTGCATATTTTCTTTGTTATTCTGCTAGAAGATACTTGCATTTGTGAGATCCACAAATATGTGGATCTAAATGTCAACTTAATGTCGACTTATCTGAACCGTTACACCCTTAGTGTGTGTAGTGTGTGTGTGTGTGTGTCCATGTGTGTGCTTGTGTGTGATCACACACAAGCATTTGGGTTTGTGTGTGCAGGTCGGTGTGTGTGGCCGTAAAGGCCAATAATATTCATTTAAATATAAATATTATGGTGTGTATATGAGTGTGTGCACGTGCAGGTGTGTGTGTGTGTGTGTTTGTGAGTTTGAAATACCTTAACCTCGGTTTACGACTTAACTGGTGAACTGCAGCAGAAACAGCAGAGTTTCGAGTTGAACATATGATGGTAAGCTGACGTGAGCGTGTTCCCTCTGGAAGGACTTATCTCTGTGTGTGTGTGTGTGTGTGTGTGTGTGTGCGCGTGTGCGCATAAGTAAGTAGAATTTGTGTGTCTGTGTGTGTGTCAGAACTGTAAGGCATTACAGTGACTGCTGTCCTGTGGTTTAATAGCATACTGTCTATTTAAAGTGTTTCAGCGTTTGGGGCGAGAGTTGTAGGAAGGTGAGGGGAGGTATTTTCCCCATGGTTACAACCGGCGGCAACTTATGATACTTTTTTTAAGCTAGTACCTGCCGTTGTGTATGAGCATTATAATGAGCGATGTAGTGTATGAAATGTGCCACACATGCACCGGCATAATGATATACTATAAGCGTCCGAGAATCTTAAGCCTCTCTCTCCCCTCTCAGCCATTAACATTAACCACTGCCTAGACGGAGCGCTACACATCCACACACAACGCAGCATGGATGTCCCCTCTCTGCGCTGGTGTCCCCTCTCTGTGCTGGTGTCCCCTCTCTGTGCTGGTGTCCCCTCTCTGCGCTGGTGTCCCCTCTCTGTGCTGGTGTCCCCTCTCTGCGCTGGTGTGCCCTCTCTGTGCTGGTGTCCCCTCTCTGTGCTGGTGTCCCCTCTCTGCGCTGGTGTCCCCTCTCTGTGCTGGTGTCCCCTCTCTGCGCTGGTGTCCCCTCTCTGTGCTGGGGTCCCCTCTCTGCGCTGGTGTCCCCTCTCTGTGCTGGGGTCCCCTCTCTGTGCTGGTGTCCCCTCTCTGTGCTGGTGTCCCTTAGGACCTGAGTTCAGAGCAGAGTAGAAGGTTTACAAACTGGTTGACAGAGAGTGGCAAAAACATAAGATTTGACACCAGTTGTTTTTCTAAATTACGGTATTATTTTAGTAACAGTGACAAAACGGCATAGATTATGCCTTATACTATGTTCAAGATCATAGAAGGCATACTAACCAAAGGCATTAAAACCAAAAAATAATTAAAATTTTGGGTTCACTGGCACTTTAAGAGGATCAAATCAATCCTACCATTGATTGCCTGCCTTCCCTGATTCTCTGGCTTGTGTTTTCCTCCATGTAAATGCGTGTAAGCTTTTGTGGGAATTAGGGATGCTAATTCTGACTTTTTTCCTGACCCATAACAGACACTCGTTAACTGGTCATTAACCGTTAACCCATACATGTGTTGTATAAAAAATGAATAATAATTGGAAAGGAGGGCTGCATTCTTTCACATTTTAAGCTTCCGATAGTCGTTACATTTCCGAAGGTATAGTCCAATAGTTAAACACCTAAACCTGTTAAAATCCAGCGTTGTCTGAGATTTGTTATCTGCTGACTGAATATTAGAAGCCTGTGTGAGCATGTGCCCCACCATTATTTAATGAAAAATATTACTAAGGCTTTTATTACAGCTAACTAATGATATCAGCTATGAAAGCACTTGGTTACAATTATTGGTTAAACTATCGGTTAGTTTAAAATGCTCCCAGTGACGACAAATCTTGACAGCTCTGTCGGTCTCGTCGTTTCTCAACGTGGACTAGCGAGTGGAGATGCCACTCGAGAAACATCATCTCAGTTGACAGGAAAAAAGCCGAAGCTGCTACTTGTTAAAAGCATGGATGTATATGGATAAAACATGGTTTTAATGTTATAACATTAACATTAATTTTAATTAATATTTGGGGCCAGCCCTTTATTTTCACATGTGCAATGTGAGGAATGTGTGTGTGTGTGTGTGCATGTGATGATGTGTTTGATTGTATGTTTATGTGTATTTGTGTGATGATGATGATGATGATGATGATGATGATGATGATGATGATGATGATGATGATGATGATGATGATGATGATGTGTGTGTGTGTACGTGTTTGTGTGTGAGTGTGTGTGTGCGCACACGTGTATCTATATGACAATGTGTGTGTGTGTGTGTGTGTGAGATCTTGTACATATACTATATATGTTGACTAGAGCAGTCTAGTAAGCATGTGTGTGTGTGTGTGTGTGTGTGTGTGTGTCTGTGTGTGTGTGTCTGTGCGCGTGTGCGCACACACACGTGTGCTTGCATAGGCGCTTTATGGCGGTAATTACAAGGCAGAGAGGAGACGAGGGCAGTGGTGGAGTGAGTGTCCCATTGTTTCAACATTAACGACACGTTAAAGCCACAGCCACGGGGCTGGCGGCTGATGGCTGTCGAACAATCGCTGCAGTCCTACCGCAATACTGTTAATAGAACACCTATCAAGAACCTTTCAGAGCAGAGTGCATGCTGGGAGAGGAGATTATCTGGAGGAGGGCTGAGGGGAGATGGAAGAGGAGGCAAGACATGATGGTGCTGATGGTGATGAGGATGAGGATTATATGGTAATCAAGATAAGGCACTGGTAGCTGCGATAGTGTTGACAATGAAGACAGTGATGTTGGCGATGATGATGATGACGATGACGACGATGATGATGATGATGATGTTGGCGATGATGATGATGATGATGATGATGATGATGATGATGATGATGATGATGATGATGATGATGATGATGATGATGATATGTTCGGCATATACAGTTAGGATCCAGACCTAGGTAGACTAGAAAAATCTGTGTGTGATTGATTGGTTGTCTCTCTCTCTCTCTCTCTCTCTCTCTCTGTCTCTCTTATGTGTCTGTGTGTGTCTGTGTGTTTTTGTGGGTTGTGTCTGTTGTTGGTTGTGCAGAACTCTGATGGTGGTATTTATTATTGCACTTGCCGGTGGAACGTGGTGTGAATACATGGTAATTATCACCAACTGTGCTAAAAATACTGTATCCACGCTGTAGGGGGAAGCCTCCCTCATCACTATTTGAGCTTTATTATAAACTGATGTGTGTTTTTGGCTATTGGATACATATTTGGCTGGCAGCTGTTTGATAGGAATTTCCTTATCTCTCTTCTCCAGAGCGCCTCTGCTTCCATGTGAAATTGGTACGGTAATCTGTTGCCATTTTCCTCCCTCTCCTTTTTTACGCACAATGCTTATGCAAATAAGAAAACACAGAGCAGTCTCCCTCGCTGCCCTCTGCAGCCAATGAAAGGCCTGCTTCAAGCTGGGTGGTAAAATGGCCAATCACCGTTAGGAATGTTGCCTAAAAAATTAGCTGCAGTCAACAAGGGACAGAGAGGGAAGAGAAAATACTAGCTTTTCTCTCAGAGGGATTGCAGGCACACTGCACTCTCCCTGTCGACTTATAATGTTTTTGACTTTTGCATGTCCACTAGTATTCCTTTTGAGGTCACAAGTCGAGATGGATCTTTTTTTTTTGCAATAGCAACGTTACACACTCAAGCACACACGCACACACATACAAACACACACACGCACACACACACACACACACACACACACATACAAACACACACACACATACACACACACACACACACACACATACACTAAATCAGGCTAAAGAAGAGCAGTATAATGCTCTCTCTCGTTTTCAGATTTTTCCCAATATGATTTCTATCTTCCACATCCTATTTGATGATATTATTGTGCATATTCATACCTACATGAAGAAAAAAACTATAGCATAGACATGGTGCTTCCTCTTGAAGTATCCAAGACCACAAAGCCGACCTTTTAATGTTACTTCCACCAACAATGGCAGTTTTATCAACTCTATTAACGTATGGTTTCCACCATTGAAATTCACCCTTTTTATTTTCCTTGCTATAACCGTACTGAGTTTGACCCAGTTTTTAAGACTGCCTAAGCCATGCCTGTAGCTGGGATGTGGGTGAGCAAATCAGGTCCACGTCGAAGCGTTTTATGTGGAGCGCATGAAGCCATCGTGGGCCCCCCCTCCTGGCTGTTTGCTCAATCTGTTTACTTGCTGATTACCTGTAGCCGTGTCCCCTGGTTGTTTTCCCCTCCCCACGGAGGGAGCAGGGCTCTTCTCAATCCCTCACGCCTGCCCACTGGAGTCAGGGATAGGGAAAGTTAGGCAAAGAGAGTATGGGAAATGGAAAAAAAGTAGAGAAGAGAGTTAAAAGTGAAAGCCAGAAGGTTCCCCTCAACTCTCTCTCTCTCTCTTTGTCTCTCTCACTCTCGGTCTCTCTCTCTCTGTATCTCTCTGTATCTCTCTGTATCTCTCTGTATCTGTCTCTCTGTCTATCTGTCTCTCTCTCTCTCTCTCTCTCTCTCTGATTGTGACTGAAGGCTGTCTTAAAGTAAAAAGTTCAGATTTGTCGTTGTGGTGTGAATGCGTGTAGGCCTACGTGTGTTAATACACATACATGGTTATAGGTTATCTTCTCTCAACTCTAACCCCCCCCACACACACAAACACACCATGCATAAATCCTTTTAAGATTTGAAGCAAGTAAAGTGGGTACTTGAACATGCTGAAAAAATGCTTAACCTTTTGTTGCCGTTCTGATCCATCTCTTTTTATTCCTGTTTTCTTCTATCTATTGTCCATTAAGTGAGTGGGAAGCGATGTTACGTCTGCATCAGCATAATGTGTGGCAGGCAGCTTTAAAGAGCAGGCTGTTAACACTGCGATCAGGGAATGCATTAGTAGCAACGAGGAATGGGCAACTTAATATTGTCAGCCTGCTCTGTTGTTGAGTAATACACACACAAACCATCACCCACACACTTTACTAGGGCTTGTGCATTGTCATTGTTGTGTGAATGTGTGTAGGCCTACGTGTGTTAATACACATACATAGGTTATCTTCTCTCAACTCTAACCCCCCCCCCCCCCCCCCCGCATATGCGCATCTGTGCCAAGGACAGATTGATAAATGACAAAATGACAAAAGACACTTGTACACAGGCGCATATTATCACAGGTGGATAAACAAAGAAAGACACACACACACATGCAGCATTATAAAGAAAAGTCATTAGAATCACAATTATGATCACAATTAGAGCCTATAGGCTGTTAAATGTAAAAGTGCGGAAGGGTTGTCTAGTTCTAAGTGTGTCACAGTCTGTCTCTGCTTCCCATTAACTCCTCACTATGGATTTATAATTGCATTTAACACTCAGGTTATCTTTTGTTAATTTTCTTTTGACAAGACAGCAAATTACTGTTTCCCCCCCTCTCTTACTCCATTCTACAGTACTGACGTATGCATCTAACTAAATATACTTCTAAGCACGCAAAAGGCACACAATTCTCGCTGTTGGTCTTTTTATTTAGAATATTGACAATACCTTAGCTCTGCCTTTTGGCATTTAAAGCTGTTACTTATCAAGGTGTTGGTGACCTCCTCCGAGGTTTGTGTGTCCAGCAGTCAGAGGGCTTTTATTAATGCTTTACGCATAACTTCCATTGCCCTTCTACAGGCTTAGACATTACATGAGGTGTCGGTACACAACATACTGTTGGTCACATGAACGTTAGTCTTATAAGCCCATCAAGATAATGCACTTGAAGATAAAGTCCAACACATGGACAAGAAAGTAGATAAAATGATCCACATCAGGAAGTTTACAGGTTTAAGATACATGTCTGAGCACAAAGAGCATGCAGCTCCAAGAGACTGGTAGTGCCGCCTATACAACGCGAATAGGAGATGAGTATGCAGTCTACAGGGGAGAGCCTGGTGGGAGGTAATCAGGTCTAGACACAGTCTGGGATGAATCATACAGCAGGTGAAAGTACAGCCATAGAAAGAGTGGTGGCAGACGGAGAGAGAACTGTGACCGATGCAGCAGAGAGAGAAGTTACATTTATCCGTATAGCTCTTATTGTGCTTCTGCATGTATATACTCTATATATATATATATATATATATATATATATATATATATATATATATATATATATATATATATATATATATATATTAACCATATAGTTAATAGTGAATATGTGGTCCCTAATCTAAAGTGTTACCAAAACTTTTTGTGATTGTAGGGGTCATTCGATAAAATGATCACTTTTGGACATTTTTTTGCATTTTTTTGCAAATACTTCCCTGCAATGCTTAATTTTCTACCTGTACAATAGGCTTGCCACAGTAGTCGGTGTTACCGGTGTTACGCGGTGTTCAGGCATAAACCGATTACATCACTTGCCCACCGCCCACACCGTTGTTTTAAAAAAAAATAGAAATAAAACCCATTGAGTTATTTTCCACGTATCAGCGCTAGAGGTGTGCATAATAAACCACCGTGTCGCCAGGTAGACTATAACCGTCTTCCTTGTTTTTTCACACCACAAACAATTGCGGCAGCTCGTTTAGATCCCCCGACCCTCTTTGTGTTGGTACGGCCCGTTCATTTCCTTTATTTTGTTGAAGTAGCTCCATTGTTGCCTTTTTGAGTTTCTCTCGGTAATGGGTTTTGTGCACTTGATCTTCGCCCGGTCCATTTGTGTTTTTGTTCTCTGTTGATTTGTGTTGTGCATTTTGAAAAGCATGTTGACTTTTGCCATTTATTTTACATACGCCCATTGCACCCCCTGTTTTAAAACCCTAAAATCGCCAATGGATATGCGCCAAGCCGTCATCCATTTTATTTTCTTAAAAAAATAATAAGGAACCAACTTTCTAAGCTTTGGTTTTGTTCTTTTGTAAGGGGAAGTAGGCCTGACAATCGAATGTTAAAGATCACAGTAAGCTCCACAGATATTGAGCGGCATTTTCTGTAAAATGTCCGGTGTAATTGGTTGGCACAAGTATATTAACCGGTGTGAACATTTCCTCACCGTGGGATCCCTACTGTACAATTTATTAATTCAATTCTGTTTCTAAGCCTCTTTAGAATCTTGCATGATTGGTTGCTTGATTGTCTGCATAATGTAAATCGTGCATGTGTATTTATGCATATTTTTGCTTGAGGAAGAGTTTCTTCCCACCGGCTATCAGAGCCTTGAACAATGAACATTATACCATGGCCCGGGGGAATACTCGATTCTGATTGGCTGTGTGCATTATTTTTCGATAACTATGACGTGATCGTAACATAAGCAGCCTTATCACCGGTCTAAAAATAAATGCGCTAAACGAAACGTCCACTTGGAAGATCGTCTCTATTTACTGGAGTAATAAGGTAACGTTGCCATGTCGTTACTAAGGTCGTCTCTGAATCTCATGTTAACTGATTGCGTTCCAGGCTTCAGTCAGACCCATATATTTCTCCAGTCATTTGCCATTTGTTTCCAGGCACACAAAAAGTAGTATGAGCGAAAAGTTGTAATTTTGAAACAGAATTACCCCAAAATATGAGTCAACACCCTTTATTTTTAATGATTTGTAAGTGGCCATGGTATAAGCGGGATAATCCAATCCGAGGTGTGCATGTATTGAAAAATAATGCACTTCTCGAAGCCTTCTTAGCCCCTGTGTCGTGCACTATTTTTCGATATATGCACACCTCGTCATCACTTACATAACCTCTTGAAGGACGTTATACTATACCTTGCACTACTGCTACTACTATAGTATTACTATTTTTTGCAAAGTTCACTTTCAATATTTGTATCTGGTATTTTGTTTATAGCTTAGGTTTTTAAAATGTATTGCACTTGCATTGTGCACTGTCTGGAAACAAACGTTTCACTAAACGTACTTGTACATACATTTGACAAATAAAATCTCTTGAATCTTACATATGTATCAGCCTGACAGTCTGCACTACATTATCCGTCTATGAAATGTGGTCTGTCTGATAGGCCAACAACCTATATACAAGGACCAAACCTATACACAGTTAATCAATCTACAGTGCGCTAGTCCAACAGTAGCACTGTATCTGCATGTAGCGGTGCATTTTTGCCTACTGATGTCAGCAGCAATTGAATGCTATAGGAAGGATGAAGGAAAGGGATCATGGATGGCGAGGAGGAAAGAGAAGAGTGAAGGAAAGAGAAAGAGAGAGACCCCTATGAGCTTATGAGGTAGCTAATCATCAATTAACCATGTCCTCTGAGGGCAGCTCCCTATGGAGAGAGAGGGAGAGCGAGAGAGAGAGAGAGAGAGTGAGAGAGAGAGAGAGAGCGAGAGCGAGAGCGAGAGACATGCCCCTGGTATGGTAGTCAGTGGTGGATGGATATGACAGGTAGTTGGAGTGCAGACTCTGGGATGCAACCATAGACAAATACAATGCATACAGTGAAGAAGAAGAAGTCTCCCACTGCCTGGAGGTTGTTTTTATTATATTTAAATGTATATTCTCTGGTTGCATTTATCCATAAACATAGAGGTGACACCAATGACTGAAAACAAAACAGAGAATAAAGAGACAGTCCATTGCAGGTCTATATGATTAGAACAATACCTGTGTGGGTAACAAAGCCTGGAGTGTTATTTAAAAAAAAAAAGATAATTTAGATAAAATATATATTTCTTTTTTTACTTTGAAACAATGGATATCTGTATCTAAAGAGGTGCCTTCATAACTACTGTGCTATGTTTTACCACTTACTACTGGTAATAACTTGAGATGTTTAGATTTAAAAATGTCTCATACTACATGTCCTATTGTAAGAAAGCTAATGCTAATGCTGCTTGTCATTCTGAACACAGCATATTCTTCTGTGCGATGACATCGTCTTGCCTGTGGCTTTTAGCCAAAGTCTTGTAAGTGTTATTGTACTAAGTGTTCTGGAAATATAAAAGGACAGCAAAGGACAAGCGTCTAAACTTTAAAATAGCAGACAAGCAAAGCAAACTTTTATTTAAGTATCTTTTTTTATTGATAGTAAATAGTTCCGTTATCTTTGCTTTTCTTACATGCAGAGGAAGAAGAGGGCAAGGTGAGGGTCAAAACCAGAGAACGCGATAAAGAGGAAAAAAAAGATTTCTTAAGCTTGAAACGGCAGCACTTGCCTTGATAAAGCACTAATAAGCCTAACCAGGACTGATTAATTACAAGGATAGGAGCCGCGTTCACAAGCATAATCGATGGCTTTATCGATGTCTTGCACCAGGCTGTGAGGATGATGGTGCTGCACAGGGGGGGGGGGGGGGGGGGGGATTATGTGGGGGGTTTCTGGACTCTTTGAAGGTCACTAACTCCAAGGAGGGAAGGGGGTGGAGGAGAGGGGAAAGGGAGTAGTTATCATGTTGTCTTCAGGTTGGAGCAGTAAAGTTCAGCAACACGCGGATACAGACTGTGTTTTGACTGGCTGTTTTGGCTGTTTGATGCAGAATGAATAATCCCAGTGTGGAGAGGGTGTGTCTACCCACCACTGAAAGAGGATTTAGATATGGGATGTGGAGGAGTCTGTTTACCCGAGACATGAGTCTCAGGTAAATGCGGCCATTGAGACGCCATCTTCAAATAGAGTCCTCTTCAAACTCTATTTGCTGGGTGATTACAAAAGAGACCAATGTGGACTGAACCGAACATTTTTTTTAAAAACTATCAAACTTTACCCATTTATTAAATCTGGATTGAACTCATTCAAATAATATTTAAAGTTGACTGTGAAGCAAATTGAATTGCTTTTTCTTGTGACACTTATTTTCTGTATTGCGTTTATGGTTTGGCATAAAAGTGCCACTCCACTAGCCTAGAAATCTAGACGCCCCTAGCGGCAGCACATTTAATTTGCAGCCAGGGGGTCTAGCACTTCTCTGTTGTTTTTCTGTGCTGGAAACAGAAAATCTGTCAGGCCAATCACAGCGTGAGGGGCGGAGTCGGAAGCCGGGCTACCATGACGACAGAGTTGCGACGGTTCCGTGTTAGAGGTAAACAATGGCTGCTGCTGCTGGCGAACGGCTGTCTTTCCACTCGGCTTTGGCCGCGACTCTTCAAGACTTGAAGTTAACATTTTATTTGAGAAAAGAACAAAGAACGGCACTGAAGTCTTTCCTCGAAAATAAATATGTATTCGGAGTTTTGATTAATTACGTAGACAGAGCCGTCGCTCTGACTACGTCACCTTCTTCGTTGCTCTGATTGGTTGTAGCGCTATCCTATTGCGTGCAGAGGGAACTTGAAAGACAACCGTTTATCCCGCCCACACTGCCAATGGAGCTGAGCCAGACCCTACATCTTTCTGACGTGGGTCTGGCTTGCCAGGCTACCACTCCACCCCTAGGATTTCCAAATAGCTTGTATTCTATATTATTTAATTCGAGGCCTGGCGCTATTTACCTTTACCTATATGTTATACCATAATCATAGCACCACACTTGCGATGTCTAGCATCTCATACCCAGTTCATGTTTAAAATGTTGAACATAGAGAATAATGGATGCAAAACTCCTAAATTGCGGTTAAACTAAATAATCAATGACTGTACCATGCCTTTGACAGCCAACTCTGAAGCCAGAATATAAATATTCATAACAATACATTTTTTAAATAATACATTTAAAACAAATTACAGTGTGTTTTTTGTATTGTCTACTGTACCAAGATGACATCATCTTAGATGTTTTACATAATTGTACTATGCAATTTGCCCAAATCACCTCTTGGGCAATGACATCGCTGTAGTGTTTGTAAATGAATGTGTGTGTGTGTGTGTGTGTGTGTGTGTGTGTGTGTGTGTGTGTGTGTGTGTGCGTGTGCATGCATGTGCGTGTGGTGGTTTCTGACTACAGACCCACTGGACTGAGAGGAGCCGATGTGCGCTATATTTATCCCGAGTGATGATTTATTAATAGTCTCCTCTGTATGAGCCTCTCCTAAAAATACAGGCTGAGCAGTAGTGTGAACATGGCATCAGGGTTGGACCGCTGGAGCATCTGCCCACTCAGCAACCCCCCCACCCTCCACACAACATCGCACACCTCTGGGGATGATCCCAGGACTTGGGTTACCTCGGCAAGGCAAACTGGCGCGCTGACTCGGCATTTAGTGATTCAGTCATCAGATAACACCGATAACATGATTCAGCAAATTCGGATGTTATCGAGTGCCGCGCAGAACAAAAAAAAAAAAGAAGAAGAAAAGAAATCGATCGAAGGATGACTCCTCTGAACTTGCGAAAAACAGAAAATGACACGTGTACATGGACATTATATATTGTGTGTTTTTTTATGTCTGCCTGCCTTGTAGTATGAGTACTTCAATGCTGTGCTGATCAACGAGGTGGACAAGGAGAACAACAGTGTGGAGCTGGGGGGGAGGTTCCTGCTGCAGTCCAATGACCACTTCAACAACCTGCCTGTCAACCTCAGCCTCAGCGTGGTGCAGGTGCCCACCAACATGTACAACAAAGGTGAAGACAGCAGCACACACACACACACACATGCTCACCACAGTATTACAGACGGATGGGGTTCACATGACTACTAGGAGCATAGAGTGCAGTAAAGACACAAAATACAAGCAAAAGACGCATCCGATATTTTATTTTATTTTAAGGTTTTCTTTATTTGTCAGGGACAATGCAGAAAACATTATTATGTGCTGCATTTAGGGTTTCTAGCCAAGGCTAATTTGGGATCCCTGTCCCTGGTTAGGCTTTTCTACATAGAACATGTAAAGAAACGGTAAATTCTAATTATTATCTTTCCAATATAAAAAAACAATGATAGAATGACATAGATGAAGTTAATACAGGATTAATATAGTTTAAATACAGTTATTAAATAATGGAGTTAATGATCAGTGATTGCAGGTTTCATTTTCTTTAAAAGTCTTGTGAGCTGTTTGTATTTTTATTTCAGTTGGTAGGGCAGACCAAATGTTGCCTTTTACAGACAAGCATGACTGACTGATAGTGGTTTTGCGTTGTGCCACAGTTACCATTTGCTGATCCTCAGGTGACTCTATGGGGTTGTGTTTTGTTACACATGGACTGTAACAGTACAGTTGGGGCAAGATTGTTCACACAAATAATGCTGAGCTGATTGGTGAATGATGAAATCATGGATCACATCGAAATAGTAATAATTTGTTTTGAGTTTTTAACAGTGTTTAATTAAGAGTGTTTAAACATTACTTTAAAATATCAATGTGTACTATAGAAATCCGCAGGCCTATCTGACCCAGTTAATTCAATTCTATATACACCAGGTGTATGGCTGCCCGGTTCCTATCAGCCTGCATATCACTGAATATGTTCCACCTGCTCCCTATGCACTGAAAATAGATATGGTCCTGTTTTTATCATCTAACCTAAGATCATCCTTAACTTGCAGTGAATTAATAACCCGTTTAATAATTAGGTATACTGCTAATTTACTGTCCCATGTTCAATATATAAGTTTAATATATCCACATCTGTGTCTGTCATGTTGACTAAAAGATGTTACCACAGGAAGATAAATGATTCACAGAAGGAGAGTAAGGGACCATGAAGAAAATAGGTTAAGTCAGACCAGTGGATAGTTTGGGTTAAAGATTAACGACACGAGCGAGAGAGAGAGAGAGAGAGAGAGAGAGAGAGAGAGAGAGAGAGAGAGAGGAAGGGAGAATAAAAGACAGTAATAGAGAGAGAACCTAACACAAAATAAATTAATTAAAGGGAGGGCCAAGTGACCAGGGGGAACATGAGTAATTGTGCATGAAGCTTAAGAATGAGAGCTGGAGTGGGAGTGTTCTGACATTTTCAAGTCTTTGCTCACTGGGACTATGTTCTGTGGTACGATGGTCGTCAGTTTGCCACTTGAGTTTTCTGGGATATTTTTTTCCGCTCACTTTGCTCGGCTCCCATAAGCAATATTTAATACAGGAACACAGAAGCTGCACTCCCACTCAGAATGGACCCAGTTCTCCCATGGAGAAGGGGGTTTCCAAAAAGTAATTTCTAATTCAAAAAGTGACTTGGGTGTCCATCTAAAAACGACAAATCATACAAAAAAGGGAAACACTTTTCAGACTCACGCAACAAGAAAACCGGCCAATATATACATATTACAGATGCACAAAATGGATATATAATCAGCAGGTCTTCGTAGATGTAGAAGGAAGATGGATGTTGATGAGTCGTACGCTAATCAAATTATCTCTCTCACACACACACACACACGTGTGATGCGCTCAGTGCGTGTATTGTGAATAAAACATAGACCGATACAGTGTGTGTGTGTGTGCGTGTTTGTGTGTGTGTGTGTGTGTGTGTGTGTGTGTGTGTGTGTGTGTGTATGTGTGTGTGTGTGAGTGTGTGAGATAATTTGATTAGCGTACAACTGATCCACATCCTTCTTCCTTCTTCCTTCATATCCACACATCTACAAAGACCTGCTGATTATATATCCATTTTTTGTTCTTAAAATATTTGATATTTGTTTAGTTCAGCAAAGGTATCAATAAAGGATCTATAAAGACTGACCGATCTATACAGATCATGTCTACCTGTGCTTGGCAAAAGACATACAACCATACAAATAAAGCTCCCACATACAGTTTATGAGCCTCAATGACAATGGAGACGCCCACAGGCTGTTTCATACGGGATACGGGTTGATCCAGACCAGATGGTTTCTACGATCCAGAGGTTTTCACCGCACCGTCTCTGGGGGCTTCTGTACGTTATCTTGAATCTCACCGAACCCTACTGACCCTAAAGGAGACACACTTCAGCCACATGAGGAATTGTGCTTGTTTCACCTTAATGAATTCCCCCATGAATTGATAAAAAAAAAAGTTGTCTGAACGACTTTGTGAAAAGTCATCTGAGCCACTTTGTGAAAAGTAGGGTCGGGGAGTTTTACGGTTTATCGGTACGGTGCAGTGTGCCAGCTTATGCCGGGTTAATTTTATGCAAACCGACTGTACTGGCATTTGTCAACTAATTTGTCAACTAACTGGTATTTGTTAACTAGTGCAGTGTCAGTTCAAAACTGTGCTACAATGTAACATCTCCGGTCTTGCGGTCTCTCTTTCTTCATCTGCTCTTTACTGTATAAAGCGACAGAGAGGAAGGCGGTCATTGCTCATAGCTTGCTATTTGGGACCAGGGACCAGGCTATTTAGCTATTTAGGACCAGGCTATTTAGATATTTAGGACCAGGCTATTTAGATATTTAGGACCAGGCTATTTAGATATTTAGGACCAGGCTATTTAGATATTTAGGACCAGGCTATTTAGATATTTAGGACCAGGCTATTTAGATATTTAGGACCAGGCTATTTAGATATTTAGGACCAAGCTATTTATCTTTTTGGGACCAGGGATTACACACTATATTGAATGACAGATCGCCAGAAAAATAAATAACATTGTTTCCTGCTCTGTTCATGTTTATTGAATTACCAACCCGTTGTTATTAGTAGGTAGAGCTTTTTGGCATATTTTGCCTTCGTTTAAACATGGGAATAACTGCTAAATATGTTATTATGTTATGTAATTATTAATATAATATCATTATATTTTATCAATATAATGGTATAGGTCTATATTCTGATATAATGTTAAATATTGTTATTCTTATTGTCGAGGACACGCGTCATCTGGCGGTAATGAAAAATAAATCGATATACCAGTATGATTCGGTGTTTGACTAATTATCAAACTCATTACCAAAAATGTTAAACGGGCCGACCCTAGTGAAAAGTTGTTATAACGACTTTGTGAAAAGTCATCTGAACGACTTTTGAAAAAAATCTATTCATCATGTAGGTGTACTTGAAAACAACTTTTTTCTTCATATTTGTATTTCTTTCTTTCTTCATATATATATATATATATATATATATATATATAGAGAGAGAGAGAGAGAGAGAGAGAGAGAGAGAGAGAGAGAGAGAGAGGTTTTTTATGTTGCCTTCAGGGCTTCTGTAGGTTTAAGAGAAAGAATAAAAAAAATTTCTGGCATACAAGAGGGTGAATCATAAATAAATGCATTATCATTTTAGGAAGATTAGGTAACTCCGCCAGAGCAATAAATCCTCGCGTTGGTCGACTGACCTTCCGCATCATAACCCTATTTGTCAACCAGTGTGTACCGGACAGCTGACTGCAGGCGCGTGTAGTTCAGAGATGGTTTTGACGGCGGCTGTGATGAATGGGAGGTTGAATCCATAATAGCAGAGAGCTGCTTGCTGCTTGCGATGAATTGCAGGAGGAATCCTCTGTGCCCAGCATCTATCTTCCCACGTCAAACTCTTTGCAACCTGGACGCGACAAACACCGCTTAACGTCAGGTCAGCGAAAACACGCTGGCTATACACAGCCGTCTCATGCACATATACTGTATATGCACACGCACACACACACACACACACACACACACACACACACACACACACACACACACACACACACACACAACTTTAGAAGCACACACAAATACACACTATATTAACACACTACGATAACATGAATATTAAAAGTAAACATCTCAGTAATAATAAAGTAACAATAACAGTGATTCTTAGTCCACATCAAGACACGCCCTTCCTTACTGCCTCTTCTGCTCTTTCTTACGATCGTCCATCATCATCATCATCATCATCATCATCATCATCATCATCATCATCATCATCATCATCATCATCACTGAGATAATATGAAGCTGGATTCCAGCCCAGATCTTTCATCTTTCTCATCTACACAATGTTATATAATTAAGGCATGCACGCATGCACATACACACACACACGCTCACGCAAATACGTGCACACACACACACACGCTCACGCAAATACGTGCACACACACACACACACACACACACACACACACACACACACACACTCCACATACATTTCCAGCACTGCGGGGGCTCTTTTTATCAGATTGAATTAAGTGGTGCACGAGTGGCGATGAATTTAAATTCATCACCGTTTAGAGAAAGAAAAGTACACCCATTCCTCTCTCAATGAGACCAGTTGAGAGCCTAATAGACACTTCATCCACACCACCACAAGGGCAGACAAAGATATATCTGTTGAAGACAGGTGGTTTATTGACGCCAACCATATTGAGTTTGCTTTTGCTAAAGAGTGAAATGGTTGATCTCTCACCCTTGAGATGAAGTTGTAGCGTAACTAAATGGTGGTGTAGGTTTTAATTTTAATTTAAGGTATAATAGTTTATTTCCATTTTAAGTATTTTCGCAATGGAGCAATTTAGGTAAGCAGTGCGTGCAGGTGTCTTATATCATCTCACGCTTATCTCTCGCACCTACGAGAAACACTATCCATACTCTAATCACTATAAACCCCACAGCTCATTCATGTTTCCTACCGATTTCAGGCTATTTTTTTCCTCTATGGTTTGAAGTTGAATCTGTCTATTGCTTTCAATTCATCACTTAGAAATGAAGGACTGTCAACTTTCGCTTCATATTTCTTTCAACCAATTATGTTGCTAAATCCATAATTGGCCGCAAACACAAACTCGGCCACCACTAGTAAACCTTTCCCAGTGGGAAGACAAGCTAAAACATCCTCTGTCAAGGTTTCCAATCATCACCGTGTCGACTGGCCATTGTAGTAATACAATTATCATAATCCCCTTCTGAAAGCTTCAAATTAGTTTCTGTTTAGTAGAATATCTCGAAACTGTAAACAAGGCATAGCTCCGCCCCCTTTCAGTTCATGGTTTCTGGTCCAGGCTCTGAGCCGTCTCCCCCAAGAAGTTGTGCTATAGCATAGTAGGACTGCTGGATCCCAGACTAGCAGTAGCCTCTATACTGAGCATATTATACATTCAAGGGGAATGTAGTTTTAAGTAGCAAGCACACGGTCCGAGCAGTGGATTTCTGCTAACTTCCTTTCCTTTTTCTGCAATTTCATTGCCATAGGAACATTTCTTTTTCTGTTCTAGTGTATTGCTGAATGTGGTGCTGATACAGGTGTATGCTTTTTTTCAGTGCATGTTTGGTATGGTCTGTAATAACCGTATGCTGTTTATATTTTATGCCAATAGACATCATTTATGCCAATGCCAAAATAACACATGCATGTGTATTTGCTATATATGTGTCACTTGCTGTATATACACTATGCCAGGGCCCAGGCTGACTAGTTGATCACACACCCACACAAAACAATTACACTCACTCAGTCTCTTATCCTGTGAATTGAAATCTACAGCTGATGTGCTTTCCCAGGTTCTGTGTGGCGGCCATCCAGATCTCCTCCATGTCCATTCTCTGCCTGTCTCTCGCTAATCCTATCTCACTCCTGAACCTCTATGTCTCTCTGCTATCGTTTCATCCTTATCTCTGTGTAATGAATAGGCGGTGACAGTGTTTCTGTTGCCGTGTGCAACACTGTACAGTTGGAGAAACTGGCAACTGGATGTGTTTCAAATACCCCACCATAATAGCTAATTTCTATTCCAACAAACCTATAGTGTCACATGTCAACATTGTTGTTTTCTTTCCATCTCTTCTTTCTCTTTTGCTCCTCCTTCTTTACTTAGACTCAGCAATAGTCAATGGAGTGTATTGGTCCGAGGCCTTGAACAAAGTGTTTGTGGATAACTTTGAGAAAGACCCATCACTTATATGGCAGTACTTTGGCAGTGCCAAAGGCTTCTTCAGACAATACCCAGGTAAGTGTATGAGGCCTTTATGTATTTTGGTATTGAACGTGGGTGGATGTGTGCTTGTATGCAATTTTGTGTGTTTGTGTGTGCGTCCGTGCGTACATGTGTGTGTGTGTGCGTGTGTGTGACTCTCAGCATGTGGTTGGGTGTGTTCTTGTGTGTGAGTTTGTATGTGTGTGTTTGTGTGTGTGACTCTCACATACCCAGCTTATGGCTGGGTGTGTGTTTGTAATTAACTTGGCAGTAGCTTGCTCCCTAAGGCGGAATGAAGGGCGGGTGGGAGTGTTCAGTCACTGTGATTGACAACTGTGGACTGGAGGCAAGCAAAGACAGAGAGAGCACTGGAGATGAGGGGTTGAGAGAGGGAGAGAGAGGGAAAAAGAGAGAGAGGGGTGGAGAGGTAGATAGAAGGAGAGAAGAGGGCGTGGAGCAACAAATGACAGGTGAAGAAGGGGAACCTGCTGAGGTTAGGAAACAATGGATGAGTAGGATTCAATAAATGCGTGAGTAGAAGTTGACAGAAGGCCTTCAGCATGACAGATGACACCCCACATTATTTCAACCTACAAACGTGCTTGGGGCCGTTGCTTTAAAGCCATAGAAAGGAAGTTTTGGCATGATGACTCCTTATTCTTCAGTGATATTTTAGTTTGATTAACTTTGATGTGGCTTACTGTGCTAAATAACGAAGATCAGTGTTACATAATTGTCCTATGCTTTTCATGGGTTTATGAATGGATCACTTCAGGATGAATGCATGATCTTCTCGATTCACATCTCAGAGGAAATTAGGAAAACAATAACACGCCTGTATTAGAGCTGTTGTCCTTGCAAGCAATGAAAATATGCAAAGATACCATAGTTGTTTTCAGAAGGCAAGCTTTTTCTTAGACTTGCCGCCAATCAGATGCCTCAGGAAGTCTTCACCCGCACCCTCCAAGCAGACCCTCCGGGATAAAATCTGGCTTAGCAAGATTACTCAGAAAGTGTTGACTTTTGTGATCTGAGCAGATACTTATTTTTAAATAAGTGAGTTAGTCCATAAAATAGACTAACTCCGGGGGATGCACCAATCTTTTTTTTTCTCCAAGGGATCAAATGGAAGCCGGACGAGCACGGGGTCATAGCGTTTGACTGTCGTAACAGGAAGTGGTACATCCAGGCGGCCACCTCTCCTAAAGACGTGGTGATCTTGGTGGACGTGAGTGGAAGCATGAAGGGGCTGAGGCTCACTATCGCCCGGCAGACCGTGTCCTCCATACTGGACACGCTGGGCGACGATGACTTCTTCAACATCATCGCAGTGAGTGCAGCCCTGGGGCACAATGTGCCTGTGAATGTGACATGGACGCGTGTACACACACATACTGTACACATTGACACACACACACACACACACACACACACAAACACACACACACACATACACACACTCAGGGACACACACTCACAAGCACACACACATAAAAAATACCTTTGTGCCGAGTGCTGAAACGAATCAGCTCTCTTCCCTGTCACGCTCACGACCAATTAGCAGTCAGCTGGATGAGAATTTGAATTGCAAAGAAGAACGCTGTGATTGGATCCCGCCTCAGGCACCCAAACCATTGTTATCACATCTCAGTCTGATGAAATGCTTCATAGTGTGTGTTTGTGCGTGCGTCATGCATGTGTGTGTAAGTCACATATGTGTGTTTCTTTAAGTCTATATTTGTTACATCTTTGTCTGATGCTGTTTCACATCAAATCACCTTCAATGTTCTGCCTCCACTCTTATTATTATTCTGTATGTCCTTATCACATTTGTGTAATAGCAGTGATAGTGAAGGGATATTTGAACAATCAGGCACAATAGTGTATTTTAATTTTAATACCACGTCCAGTGAAAACTTGAGTAAGAGGTGTGCATTATGTAAGGGATTATGTACAGCGAGCCGGTTATTATTGCAAAATAAACCCAGACAGGGTGATGAAGGATAATAAGGATTTTCTTGATTTGAAAATTATTTTCTTGCTTCTGTAAAAAAAATTGTCTAGATTCTACGATTGGAAATGGTGTCCATAGCAACGGTCTGTTATTCATAGCAGCGGTCTGCTATTAAATAACAGACCGTAGAATATAGTAATTGACCAAACAGAATCGAGTATTCAACAAATCTGTGTAATCATTGCAGATAACAGCAGGGCTAGAGTGGGTCTCGTCACATTGCAATCTAATGCGCAACATTTCCTTCAGCCGGCCAACTTTCCGTTAGCTAAAATAACCCTGTTCATACTACATACAGTTAGCAAAAACAGCAAAAATAAAGAAATCCCCTTCGAAATACAAAACAATAAGAATCTTCCTGACAGTCGTCCTCGAACGTTACGTTGCTACTCTGGCGTTGGCAAGCGAACATCGGCTGGTCCGCTGACATGGTGCAACTATGCGGTGGACCTATTTTGCGTAATATTACTGTGGAAAAATATTTATTCTCAGTGAATATATTGGTCACAACAACATTGAGCTAACCAATCATTTTTGTGTATATGTGCAGTATTTATGAATCTCACATAGTCTATAAATTAGTCTTAGATGGACCATGTTTAGAAAGCTTTACCGTTGCGGTTTTGCAAGATCTTCTCTATTTACTGGAGTAGTAAGGTAACGTTTTACAGTTAGTTAGACCTATATATTTATCTGGTTAAACCATTTGTGTTTCCAGGAACACAACACATAGTGCAAGCTAAAAGTTATTATTTTAAGACAGAATCGCCCAACAATATTAATCAAAACCCTTATAGGCTATTTGAACGATTCGCAGGTAGCCATGGTATAAGTGCATAATCCACTCCTAGATGTGCTGTTATCTAAAAATAATGCGCTTTGTGGAGGCAAACCCTGTAAGGTTCTTAGCCCCGTGTCTTGCATTATTTTTTGATAACAGCACATTTCATTGTGGATTAATCCCTTACTTTGACGACCTTCTCTTCGTAGCGTCAGGACACTTGAAAGAATCATGTCATATATTGAGGATTTTTTGTAATAACAAACCCCCCCCCCCCCCCACACACACACACACACACACAGAAAATAGATTGTTTACAGTGAGTATTCTTTAATTGGTAACACCTTCCAATAAGGGTACATCAATTAACATTAGATAACACAGTAATACGCATTGAATAATAGTTAATTAACAGTTAACTAAGGTATTAATTTATACATTATTTTATAGTTTCATAAAGATGTGCGCCATAGAAATTAGGTATACTCGGCCAAATCAAATAATAAATGCTCTGTTGACAACACACATGTGAGCTGCTGCAGTTCAGTGAGGGAGCTGTGAGGTAACCAGTGTGTCCCAAGCATAAGACTTGTTTCCTCTTCCAGAAACATCAATCATTGTGTTATTGAATATGTATTTTAGGTTTTCATTTCTCGCTCCTTGGATCATCGATTCTGCTGTGACTATGCAAGGGGAGCATCTTGCATCTTTATAAACTATTAAATAATGTATAAATTAATACCTTAGTTAACATGAACACCATTATATTACTAGACACATTAATTAACTGTTAATTAACTGCTAGTTAATGCTTATTACTGCATTAGTTAATGTTCATTTGGAGTCAAGTATTATCAGGCGTTGATGGTCTCAGGCCTTTTCTTTGTCTCCCTACATTGGCATCCATTTCCAGACACAAGTTAGTCTGTGTGGAAGTTGGAACTTATTTCAAATTTCTCATACGCAAAAAAAACAACCTTACCTTTCCCACATGTTTTAAGATAAATAAAATATGTTTTTGTGAATGATTATGATATTGTTTTACATTGCAGTATAATGAAGAGCTGCATTACGTGGAGCCATGTCTGAATGGAACTCTAGTCCAAGCAGATGTCACCAACAAGGATGTAAGTTAGCTTCCCTCAGTCCTTCTTCGTCTGTATGTATGTATAAGGATAGTTACAGGTTTTTTCAGGCGACAAAAGTGTATCCATTTTTGTATTCCCTGCTTGTGAAAATGGTAGGCCTACATTTTCATTAAGATTGCACTGCTGATATTTGAATCTGTGGGTATGCTGCATTTCCCAGATTCCAGTATTAATTTTTACTTTCTCAGCCCTGTTACACTCTATCTTTCTTCTGTCATGTATTGGTCCTATTTTTAGGTCCCTTTAAAAAATTCAATTTCCTAGACCCAGATTAACCCTTATTCACTCACATCAATCTTTTTCAGAGACCACGAGATATATGTCCCGAGAAGAATAGGGAATTTGTTCCTGTTGATCATTCGGGGACAAAATATGCAAATATTAATTTTCATTTCTTCACAGGCATTAGCGTGTAGTTTAAAATGAAAGTGAAGATGTATGTGCATTTGCTTGTTTTATTTTTGTCTACTGCAGTGGATGCAGATGGATATTGTATGTTTTGTGTATAATGACAGTGGATCATTTCGCTGCGTGTGGGATTTCTGAGTGTGGGCAATCACAACAAAGATGACATTAGTTTCTCCTATTTACACTTATCACTAAGGGCAGACAGTCTCTAAAGGTGCAGCAGACGGATCAGGCTAGTCGAAATCATCCGGGCATGTCTGCAGTATACTGGTCATGAACTGCCCTTTATTGTTCAACTGCTTTGCGTGCTTTAGTCAATGTCAAAGTCAAAGTCAGTTTTATTGTCAATGTCTGCAATACATACACAGACATACTGAGGAATTGAAATTTCGTGACTCTTGGTCTCCCTGACAACACAGAGTACAGATAACACTGAATAAAAAAACAAAGTCTTAATATAAGAAATATTAAAAGTATTACAAATATTGAAAGAAAGTATTAAGAAAAATCTCTTACTCTAAATATAAAATATAAATACAATACCAAAGACAGTGGAATGCAGTGAGGTAGAACTTACTGCATTTTAATGAAGATCACAAGCTTGTACACACACACACACACATGCACTCACACACACACACATGCACACACACACACACACACACACACACACACACATGCACACACACACACACACACACATATACACAATTACAACTAGACCGTCTCACGCAGTTATTTGGCTGATTAGGCCTGACAACAGGCGTCTGAGGAGCAGAGAGGGGTGTAATCAGGTACCAGGCTGTGGAATTAATCTGCTCTGTGCTCTGATTAACATAGGCCTTGCATGCAGAGCAGTTGTTGCACAATACAGAGAACCGATACACAAAGCAAAATTAACTAGACAAATATGGTGTGTAATGGGTAAAGTTAGGTTTTTAAAGGTTTGGTCTTAGTTTCCACACCCACACAGATTGTCACAACTTTACATATTATACTGAGAGACTTTTGGGGGAAGAAATTATATAAGTGAGAAATGATAAATATGTAATATTGTTTTGTCTTTAATGACCACAGGGACTAAATGTAATCAGACATTGTTTACTGCTTGTTTTCAGTTGATGAATCAAGCTCTATTGCCATGTCTAGGAAATATTCTCTCAGTTGAACTAGACCCTTTTTTCCAGCGGTGCTCTAAATATAACAGAAACACACGCACATAAAATAATGATTTCTTAATTACCGGTATGGGCAGGAAATCTCATCCTTAAAGGTGAAGTGCTTTTGAGTATAACATACATAACAACATTCATAACATTTATAACAACATTGCACATGTTGCCACTCGAGTAGCAAGCTACTCTGTCTTAGTGTTTTCAAGGGTACATCAAATTTCTTTGCAAATGTACAACTTAATTGTTGTTAATTAACGTAGGTCACTGTGGATGATAGACGGAAAACAATGTGATGTCATTAATTCAGCCTACTGCTAGTTTCTATCAGAGTGCGATTGCATGAATAAATAATGGTTTGCTATAATTATTATAATTGTATCTCACATGAATATGGATCCATCCAAGAAAGTGTCCTTTCTAACACAGACCACACACACACACACACACACATGTGTGTGTATCACAAGCACAATCATTTATACCTCAATCCCTACTTTTGTGTACCACTGTGCCAGCAATTGAAAACAGCCTGTGTCAGACAATCACCTCTATCTCAACAGACAACTTCACACACTTCTTTGCATAAACACACACACGCACACACGCACACACAGAACATGCACACACACAACACTCTCTCTCTCTCTCTCTTGCTCTCTTGCTCTCTTCCTCCTCTCGCTGTGTTTCCTCCTAACCATAGTGAATAATGATACAGTCCGACAGGACCTATTAGCTTGCTGACAACCCTAATCTCAATTCATCTCGACGGAGAGATAATGTCTCATTTGTAGGATCACCACACACATGGAATAATGCATTTAAATACACACAATAGTTTGCACAATTGCCAGCATGGACACACACACACACACACACAGCTGCGCATGGTGAGCGTTACAATTGGAAATGTGGTTTAATATCAGATGACTGATTGATAATGGCTTGTTTGTAGTCAATATGAGCCTGTGGCAAAATGTAAAAGCCCCAATATTCTGTTGGTGCAGAAAAAACGAAAAAAATGAAACTGAACACATTAGTCTCATGAAAACCCACAGAAGGAGTTAACTGAAAAATAATGGTTGTACCTTCTATAATGAACAAATATTATTCATCTTTGTACCTGTAGTACCTGCAGTACCTGTACCTGACTTTCATTGTGTTATTTATTTATTTGTTTTTGTTTTACTCTGTGTTACCCTCTATGACATATTGCTTTTTTGATAACCTGGTTCATGTTATTGTGTCCTGCGCCTTTATAACAGGACTGTATCGCTCTCCAATGTTTCCTCAGCACTTCAGATTGCACCTGGATAAACTGTTCGCTAAAGGCATCGGCATGCTGGACGTCGCTCTGACTGAGGCCTTCAACCTCCTCAGTGATGTAAGTTAAACACTCAAAACTACACACACACACACACACAGTCCATTTTCCATTTCATTCTTTATATAAATAGCTATGTCTATGTATTATATGTCAAGTCCCTTCATTACATTCCAGTAATAGTCAAGTCAAGTCTTTATGTTGATTTACTCTTGGAAAAAGGATTGACTCATCATGAATGATTGGACTCATCATTATTATTTATAGTAACAACAGGGTCACTCTAGCACATTGTGATCATTGTATCTCTCTGTCTGTGTGTCTCTCTCTTTCTCTCTCTTTCTCTCTCTCTCTCTCTCTCTCTCTCTCTCTCCCTCTCTCTCCCTCTCCCTCTCTCTCTCCCTCTCCCTCTCCCTCTCTCTCCTCTCCCTCTCTCTCTCTCCCTCTCCCTCTCCCTCCTCTCTCTCTCCCTCTCTCTCTCTCTCCCTCCTCTCTCTCTCTCCTCTCTCTCTCTCTCTCTCTCTCTCTCTCTCTCTCTCTCTCTCTCCTCTCCCTCTCCCTCTCTCTCTCCTCTCCCTCTCCCTCTCTCTCCCCTCTCTCTCTCTCTCTCTCTCTCTCTCTCTCTGCAGTTCAACCAGACCGGGAGGGGCAGTGAGTGCAGCCAGGCTATCATGTTGGTGACGGACGGGGCGGTGGACACCTATGATGCTGTCTTCGCCAAGTACAACTGGCCTGACCGCAAGGTTGTTAACACACACACACTCACATGCACACAACCTTGCATGTACACCAAAGTAGGAAATTACCTTAATTAATTACCTTAATTTTATCATTTATTATAATTTTGTTATAATTTTAACAAGGCCTTTTTTTGTCCCTGTGTAACATTTTGGAGCAATTTTGAAAAATGTCCAGCTGTCTTTTTACCTGCCAGAGTGGAAAAAATACACACTACCGGCCAAGCAATTGTTTTTATATGTAACCCTGAATTAATTGACCTGCCAAATGTCAAATCTATCAGCCGTTGGCTGGTGGCGGGTGTTCATTTTGGACCCTGAATGTTGGGGTATACCTTATTCTTTTCGATGTGGCAAGACAGACTATTCAATGACAAAATAAAATTCAGACCCTGCTTTGCAAATATAAACTACAGTAAACTGTGTATGTAAACTACACACACACACACACACACACACAAACACAGTCATACTGCACACTGCACTGTGTGATGGATTCATAAGAGAATTGGGTCCCTCTGAAATGGATAAGGTTTCATAAGCAGCCAATCACTTTGTCCCCTTTTGTGACGTTTATCGAGAAAGATGGTTCTGTGGTACAAAGATGCTTTTCGGAAACCTGTCCATGAAGTACACTGAAGCCTGGTGTCCCCTGTCTCTAATCCCCCCCCCAAAAAAGTTTTGTTTAAAACGTCTGCCTTTAAAATTAAGGTACTCGTGGTTTTGAGCATTTCAAATGATGGAGTAGCGGGTCATTTTGGGGTGAGGCAGACATACAGCCGGGTGCTCCGTCATTTCTTATGGCCTTGTCTAAAAAGGGATGTAGCCCATTATAAACAGTGTCACACATGTCAGATTACTGCTAAAGCCAATCAGAAGATTAATCCAGCGTCTTTGTATCCCATTCTGGTGGTTAAGAATAAACATTTAAGTATTTGCTGGTTGTTGTGTGGCTCCCCTGCCAAAAAGAGCAGTGCTGGTAATGGGTATTTGTTAACGGTGATGTGTAAAAGTATCTGTTATCTGGCTGCTTTCCCGTTGTGGTCCAGTATTCAAAGCCTTCGCTTGCTTCATGTCAACCTTCGGAATAGCTTGTCTTACAAACAGATTAAGGAAGTCCTTTTATGTCCCACACTTTTACTCAAGTGATGAGTAAAAGTGAAGTCAAACGACTTCAGGTAAAACACAATACCTCCGGTGCCTACCACCCAGAGTCAAAGGGGGGCTCTGTATTATATGCTCTATGTTATATGCTTACTGCTGTACATAACTTTCACAGCATTGGGAAGAGGGTTTACCCTGGCTTTTGCTTGCCATATGGGAAGTTTATCCAGAAAGCACAGGGTTTAGTCCTAATAAGCTAATAAGTGTTTGGTTCATGGTCTGCTAGCTGTATTTGGTGATAAGTGGAGAAGTGGTGATCCTCCTGAAAACATTATATGGTATGGATTATGTGCATGACTTTCGCCGCCACACGTACTAAACATGGAGGGAGGCTCATAGAAAACTTGGCAAAGCACAAAACAAAATGAAGGGTTTATTTGATTTTAAAGCAAAATGTCATCAGTTTGAGCCAGGGGACCAGATTTTGGTTTCGTCACCCATTGTAGGTCCACTTTTCAGGCAACATTTAGCGGGCCCTATGGCGATTACGCATGTCTGAGCATGACTGCTCGTTTTATACACCTGATAGGAGGAAGAAGGTGCAGTGGTGTCACGTTAACTTATTGAAGGTTTATCACACAGTTCAGGGACAGGGGTCAGAGGTGAATGGGGACAGTGGTTCTGAAGTTGATGTGAGTAAGCCAAATACAATGATGATCCTTAAGGGTCATCCTTGAGGTTCCGTCACAGCCAGCTCTTACAGGGAGGTTAAATAATTCTGCTTATCTGCACAGTTTGGAAACGCATCTGGGTCACTTGCACCTCAGTGGGCAGATTTGGAAAAGTTGAGCAACTCTTACCTCTTACCTGTTTTTAGACATCCCATCGAGTACCCACCCTATTGGGCATGATATAGATGTTAAACCTTTCAAGGAACATTTCTACCGTTTTTCAATGGAAAAGCGTCAGAAGATGGAAATGGAAATCGGGTATACTGTATGTTAGAGAATGACATGGCTGAGCCTACATCCTCTAATTGGGCGTCTCCATGTTTGTTGGCATGTAAATCAGATGGCACAGATATATTTTGCACAGACTTCAGGCGGGTTAATGCTGTCACAAAGGCTCACTGCCTGATATTGAGGATTGCATAGATCAGGAGCTGGTCGTCGCACTATCACCACTCTCTCATGAGCGTAGAGTCAACTCAGTTCGGCATTGAGTTCAGTGTTTGTGTGTTTGTGTTTGTCCCAGCACACAAGGCTCTCAGGGACAGGATAAAGTACATCCCTGTCAACACATATCCGCTGTTTGATGTGGGTGGGGGTTTAGCTGTGACCTTAGCAATGTTATATAGAAGGAAAAAAATGCATACACCCACACAGATATATACCTACATACACACATCCCCACTCCTGTGGAAAAAAAGCTCCCAGTTTCTAACTTGCTGCACAGCGACATTAAGGAAGTTGTTTCCCTATGGTGTGGTGACATTTTGAAGACACTGTGAAATACATGTGGAATACTTGAACTCAAGAGTTTAAGGTTCAGGTTCATGGCAGGGATTAAGATGCCTTTAAAAAACATATTACATTGCATATTGGTTTACCTACCTACACGATGGGTAGTCGTGTTGCAAATTGAGTACTTATCGCATTATTTTGTCTTTGGTGTTCCATAAGGCCATCGCATAATCACGTCATTATCCCTGCCTAGCCGCAAGGCTCTTCAGCAGCCAGTAAGGAGGGAGCAGCCCTGCTAGAGAGTCCCATTTAGAAGAACCCTGCTGATAATAGAAGTCTTCAGTCTATGTCACTCTCCCTCTGCCTCTCTCTCTCTCTCTCTCTCTCTCTCTCTCTCCTATCTCTTTCAGCCTCAGGTTTGGGACAATTTCCTTTGAAACAGCCTCACTGCTGTGACAGACACACACAGTCTGAGCCTAGCGACAGAAATCAAGAAGTAAAACCGAAACATAGTGACACCTTTAGTTATATGTCCAGCCATACACGAACACACACACACACACACACACACACACACACACACACACACACACACACACACAGCTGTGTGCCATTATCTCTGCTAGAGGTGTGTCTATGCTGGCTGTTGATGTGCTTTTCTGCATATCATCCACCTGTGGTGATGAAACCAGAAAGTTACTCTTGTTACTACTACTGATGTTACCGAACGAGGGAAAACACGAGAAAAACTTGAATGCACCATTCAAGGAGCCGGGGGCCGTGACCTAACCACAGTAGCTGAAGCAACGATCGGGCGACGAGTGGGTGAAGAACCGGGGTAGATATACTGTAGCCTTGATGAGAAGATGGATAGCAGGTGTGCGGCTTGGAACAGGTGAATGAGATGACTAATAATCAGGGAGCTGGGAGTGTGAATGGATAGACACGCCCACACACACACACACACACACACACACACCGAGAGTGGGAGACAGACAGGAGAACACATGAGACATAAGGGATACCTGGAGGCGAGGCCAGACTACCTATGCACAAAAAAAAGTTTAGATCAAATCCAGTTCATTCCAGTCTTTTTTTGGGACTGTTTTAGGATTTAATTCCTTTTGTCCTATTATGCGACTCATTTTGCATTTAGATATATTTTTCAGATATGTTTTGGGGGGATTTTTGAATGTTTGGATATACATTATATGTATCTCTTTTATTATTACTGTCCTGCATTTCTGCCTTGACACCAACATTTCCCATCTGGAATTAATACAATTAATTATTAATTAACAACATTAATTAATTATTTTGTTTTAACAATTGATAATTTCCAAATTGAATCAATTCAACAGAGAAATGTTCTATTGAACATGTGTTTTTATAAAGATTATCACATAATGCAATTATGCACCATTACGAGCCAATCAGAGAGCGTCACTCCTGAGTTTCTATGGGACAAAAAGAACGACCCGGATTAAAGTCCCCATCTGGCTTCAAACCTTTTTATGGTTATGAGAGAGAGATGACATCACCTTGTTTCTGTGAGCGACACTTCAGGAGAATGTGAGTGACAGCCAAGGATGAAAACATTAGGGGGCATTTGATCGTCTAAACTACCTCCACCACCGGCGTTCTCTATATTCACAAGGAATGGTCTTCTTTGCAGAGAGGTATATAAACACACACACACACACACATACACACACATACACGCACATTCAAACACACACACACAAACATTCACATACGCGCACACACACATACACACACACACTCACACATTTACATACACACACACACACACACACATGAAAATAGGCTGCATATGCAAAGGGAAGAAATGCACACCTGCTCTCCCCAAGAAACAATGCGTTTCCTGCCATCATCATCAGGTTTAGAGGAAATATTTGGCTTTTGAAGAAATCAAACTCTGCGTCTCCCCTGAGGTGTACAGGAATGCTTTGGATAAATGTTTGATTTCCTCTGTGTTCTGATTTTGCATTCATGTACCAATTTTGAGTCTGACATTTCAAAAGCGATTTAAATGCATTTTTTTTGGGGGGGGTGTTAAATTGAACATGAAGGTCCACATAAATACCTTTTCCTAGGAGTGTTTTTTCTTTCTTGTCGACACAAAAGACGTGAATGTATAATTGAGTTGCGGTTAACTGAATAATTTAGGTGTGCATTCAGTTTACTATTATTACGTTACAATAAGCATGTGTCCCATGTGCTACAACGTGTGTATAAGTGTGAACATGGGAGTATAGTTGTAATCCCATAGTTGTCCATAGTTATCTGCTCTTACTGATAGATCTGGGCACTCGTGTGGGGTGAAGATGGCATGTCATGACAACAACAAGGGCAGAGTTAGTGCTGGCTATTACCTCCAGTGCGTTTAACTCAACTGTGAACCTCCTTCATTTTTAATAGCCGGTCTGCATCAGCGCTGACCGTTCTTTAGGTCACCACTGAAGGGGAAGTAAGGGGAGCAGGGGCGATGTTCACAGTGGGGCCTTGGGTGCCCCACATACCCCAACAAAAGTCTGATTCACCATCCCGAGTGCCACGCCTATTAAAGTACAATGTGTAAGATTGACTCATATATTGCATATTTTTTAGCGTAAAATGATCTAGATATATCTGTAGTTCATGCTGATAGCTACAAATTGCAACAATCCCATGCATTCAATTTCACCCTACACCTGATATATTGTATTTTGATAGTTTTACTTTGGGCTGGAAACTCTTGAGTTTACTTTATTGTAGTTACTCCAGGAGGCAGGCTTGCCCTGTGTTGAGAAGTATAAAATGACTGACACTATCGTACCCTTCCACACGGCACTAGTTGTGCTCTCAGCTACATGCCGTGCGCCTTCAGCTGAAAAATACCTTGGTGCATGTATAAGAAAGCAAATGACAAAATGAGGGGTAAAACCAGGAGTGAATTTGTCAACTGTCCCAGCTGAGTTTTCGACACGACTCCAGCATTTTGGCTTTGGCTGATTGTTGTTATTGAGATGAGTGCTGGCAACCACAGCCAGCACTCATGGGAGGGGCCATGTTAAGATAAAAAAGCACTGATAGAGGTGCAAATCTTACACATTATCCCTTTAAATCTGTAATGTCTATAAAATACGTTGAGATGTTTATGAAGGTTTTATTGTCAGAAGCACTTTGCAAAGGTTGCATGTTGTGGCACTAATGCAGAGTCTCTTATACACAGAGATCCACACTAAACAATATATGAGAAAAGCGTCACTAACGTAAGTAGCTCCCGTGTTTCCGCCGACAGGCAGTATGAATATCTCTTGTGCAGCGCTGTCGGCTCAGCATAGCGCCCATAGCTGACACTGGCTGAGGTTTTTGTGAATTAAAAGGGGTGATTATAGTCTAGATAATGAGGGCTTTTAATTTCCTCTGATGATCAAGACAATAGCCAGCATCTGGGAGTGCCTGGTTCAATGTGATGATGATGATGATGATGATGATGATGATGATGATGATGATGATGATGATGATGATGATGATGATGATGACTGGCTCCGTCCTTCGCTGCTGGTTAGGAGTAACAATCCGACGACATAATCGGGCAACATTATTACAGCTGACAATAGACTGAAATACAGTATATCACCATGTTAAAATGCTGTTGTTTTTTTTTTCATTTGTTCAGCTTTAATTTACCTGGTTGCATCTAGGTTTGGGAAGAATGTTTTGGGATGTTTTAAGTATTAAGCAGTTCTCTAAAGAAAAGTGTAGCAGTGAAAACTTCTTTGTAAATCCTTTGGTAATTTGTAGCTCCTTCTGTTCCAGGGAGTCATCCAAAATCAGACAGACATGCTTGAGTGCACACACACACACACACACCCACAACAATGTCATGCTGAAAAAAATGAAAACAGAATGCGAGTTTGGGCAGCTGTGCCCCTAGAGGCTCACATCTGGTCCAATCTGGCAACCCTCTGCCTCACACACAAAACACACGCACACACATTCACACACACACACACACACACACACACACACACACACACACACACACACACACACACACACACACCTGTCAAACCTACCTGCTGCTGGAGCCAACTGATATATTCTCTTCGCTACCATACGTCTTTATTTTGCATTGTTTTACCAAAATAAAGCATGCTATTTTATTCAATAACAATATTTCAGTAAAATAAACTGACGATACACTTACAGAGATTATAATCAACATAAGGCTGAGTTAACCGCTGGCAGATAAAGCATGAGCCTGCTGCCGGCCCCTGCAGTGCATCTCCTGTGGTTGCATGCTGGGTCCCTATCTGAATACGATTAAAATGACTGACAGGAACTATCTGCTCTCTCACCGCAGGTCCGCATATTCCCCTACCTGATTGGCCGAGAGTCCGCCTTTGCTGATAATCTGAAATGGATGGCATGCGCTAACAAAGGTGGGCAACACCCGCCTGCATGCCGCAATGATTCTGAAGGAAAAACCTCTTTGTTTGTACATGTGTTTATGATTTAGTGTGTGTGTGTGTGTGTGTGTGTGTGTGGAGACCTTTGTGTCCCCGCTAATCAGTATTAGCAGAAGTCAAGATTTATTTTGCATTATGTAGACGGGGGCTGAAATGTTTGTGTATGTGTTCATGGTTGTCTCACTGCAAGTACCATGTTTCTTCAGGTTCTATATTTAGCTCAGTGGTGGGTGATACCGACCACCTGACTCAATTTCCTCAGACCACCCAATATAAAACAAGAAACCACACACACACATCATAAGTGTGTGTGTGTGTGTGTGTGTGTGTGTGTGATGTGTGTGTGTAAAAAGACAACAGTAGCCACAATTTCACTTGGGACTATCAGACAGGTTGGTCTTTTCAGTTGGTCTATTATGCAAGTGCGTGTGTGTCGGCATTTCCAGACTCAAGTTACTCTGCATGCAGCCCACAGGAGTCTTACTAATCACATCTCTCTCTAGAGATAGCCGGCACCTCGCTCCACGGAACCACTTCAGCTTGGGCACATTTACATGCAGATGAAACTTTTCCATTCAGCCAATTCAGGTCAATAATCTTCCAGTAAAAAAGACCTGCTCAAAACGATGATGCGGTTCACATAGAATACACAGGGCATACAGTGCACTGTTCAAGGTGCTGAAGATGGATTCAATGTAAATGCTGCTAAGGAGTGGTAATTAATACAGGGGGGGTGTTAGCCGGCTGTCCTCCACCACGCTGTGGCCCACATGTATGGCGGGTACAGAGTGACACTGAAGGCAAGAATCATCCATCTACCTCTCTCTCTCTCTCTGTATCTGAAGAGTTCAGATGCAAAAGCCTCTAAACGCCACCTCCGTCAAAAATGAGATAAATATATAGAGTGACTGCTCTCCGCACGTAGCATATGGTAATCAAATCATTTCGCGTCAAAACCCGCAAAATACCACTCTTTTCCTGGTCTGAAATCTCGATTTGTAGGCATAAACCTCTAAACGCCACTTCCCTTTGGCAGCAAAAGCCGCTACGTTCCGAGAACCAATCACAACGCAACACGGAATCATGTGACTTCACCCAGTTTCAACATGGCGGCGCGCTGAGGAGCCGGCTTAGATCGCTTCTAAGATAGATTATAGATCATATAGATAGACTCTTTATTATATTATTCTTTATTATTTATTTATATGCTTTATCTTTATTATAGATTATAGATATATCCTTCCTCAGATCGCATAGATGCGCGATCTATGCGGATGCATAGATGCGCGATCTATGCGGATGCATAGAGATGCGCGATCTGAGGAAGGCCAGACGGCCGAAACATTATCGCCGTAATAAACTACCGACATTGTTCTCAACTCGGAGTGTGCGGCAGCTCTCTCCTTGTACTGATCTTCTCTCTCAGTTGCTGCACCTCACATTTGGTGTGTGTTTGCAACTCTCCTTTCAAGCATGGGGAGTATTGTCAGTTCGTTGTGGTCTCTTTAAAAAAAAAAATCAGATTTACGTCTTTTCTCTTATATACATAGGCCTACTTGATTATATGCCAAATGTTTTTGAACGTAATAAGCTTTTCTAATTAATGTAATGAGCTTTTTTTATAGTTGAATCTGATGCCCAAACATAAGAAATTAACTTACTTGACCACTTTTAACTTTTTTTTTTCATGTTTTATTTTTTTATATAATTTATTGTTATTCCATCATTTACATATAATAATAATAATATAAATATATAATACAGTTTTTTACGATTGAATAAACACAATTTTGATTGTTTTGTTTTGTTTAGCAAAACCCAACACACGAATAGCACAACCACATACCCAATTAGCAAAACACCTTAACTCCTTTGCAAAATGAACCACTCTTGTAAAAACTATACACTAACTTATCAAAACCATATTTTTTTACCATATGAAACACACACGTTGCATATGACTTAACTCTGTTTGCACCAGTTACACTCTGCTGTTGAAAACCTTAAACACTTTCGGCTAATTCTGCTTCTAAGTGCATAGAGTAGTATGGGTGAAGCACACAGTGAATTTGCAAAACATCGCTCGGATTTGCACAACTGTAAACACAATGTCTTCTCACACTTTTTGCAAAACAATACACACAGTGAACACTTGTATGCATTACTGTAGACACCACACAGGACACAAGACTAATGCTGTTGAAAATGTTATTTATTTTTTTACATATACTCAAGCCAACATGGCGAAAAAAGTTTTCATGAACATAACATTTTATCCTGTACAAAAAAAGAACCCCCCAAAAAAGAAAACAGCACATAAATTGCTACTGTTGGTCTCTTCTCCTAGCTGGATCTGGCCAGAGAATTTCATCCACATCACAGGCGATATCCTCATTTGCAAGACAGCGGGGAAAGAATCGCCGTGCATGCCGTATCCACCCCTGTATGGCTGTGGCCTCAATCTGGTCACAGGCCTCCTCCATGGCCTGAATGAGGGCTACCCGAGCCAGGGGGTGCAGATCGTAAACCTTCCACCGCCATGCCGAGAAAAATTCTTCAATTGGGTTAAGAAATGGAGAATATGGTGGCAGGAAAAGGACTGTGAAATGTGGGTGCTGCGTAAAGTAGTTCTGAACCAGACCAGAGCGGTGGAATGAAACATTGTCCCAGATGACAACGTATTGGATCTGCATGTTATTTATGATTGTGAGGTTGTATACTCTGTCCAAAAATGTAAGGATGTGAGGTGTTTTATACGGACCCATGTTGGCATGGCGGTGGAGGACCCCATTCTGGGTGATTGCCGCGCAAAGGGTGATGTTACCCCCACGTTGCCCCGGGACACTAATAATTGCCCTCTGGCCAATTACATTTCTTCCCCTCCTTCTGACCTTTGAGAGGTTGAACCCCGCCTCGTCTATGTAGATGAACTCATGCTGAATGGCCTCAGCATCCATTTGTAAAACTCTCTAAAATACAGTGAAATACAAGATTGTGTAGTTCAGCATAGATTTAGTGTACAGTACATTTACATGTAAAAAAAGGTTATGTGTGCAGTATGCAACATCAGAGTGCTAAAATGAACAATACATACCTCCACATACTCATGCCGCAGCTGTTTGACCCTCTCTGAGTTCCTCTCAAAAGGCACTCGGTACATCTGTTTCATTTGTACCTGATGTGCCTTCAGGATACGAGCTATGGTGGACAGAGAGACCTGATTCACATTCTGAAAGATGATTTGGTCTTCAATAATTTTGGCCTGGATTTCACGAAGCCTGATGGCATTATTTGCCAAAACCATATTCACAATCTCCCTCTCCTGCAGTGGTGTGAAAATGGGAGCCCTTCCTCCTCGTTGTACTCGACCCTCAATCCTATGTAGAACAAAATACATGTAACCTACTGTAAAATGTCACAGGAAGGGGTATCAAAAGTGCTGATATGGGGTGCATACAGTAAGAAGCTGTAAACAGGTAATTCTTTTACCTGTTTTCCAGTCTGAATGCCCTTATGACAGATGCCACGGTGAATCTGCTGAGATTTGGCTGGACTCTCAGTCCAGCCTCCCTCACCGTCAATCCATGGTTCACAACATGGTCCACAAGAGTTGCGCGAATTTCATTGCTTAAAGTTGGACCTCTTCTCCTTTGAGCTTCACCTCCTCCTGCTTGAAGTCTTCCTCTTCCTCTTCCTCGGCCACGGCCTCTGGCACGGCCTCTGCCTCCTTCTTCTCCTCCTTCTCCGATTCCCCCTCTCATCCTCACTCTTGCTCTTCCTCTTCCTTCCATTTTGGTTAAGTTTGGTGAACTCACCTGCTGCATTTTTATAGTGCTTAAACCTGATTGGTGTGTCTACAATTAAGCAATCTTGTGTTTGCACACCTGATGGCAGTGTTCAATCAACTGGCTCATAGGTGTGGTAATTTGACAGTCAGTGCTTTAGAATTGCAAGGAAGTGACATCTTGATATACTTCTGTGTCTAATGCATAGACGTGTGTGTTAGTGTTTCAAATCACTGTGTGTATTGTTTTGCACAAAGTGTGAACGGACTCATTGTGCTTACAGTGGTGCAAATCTGGGGCCAAGTTTTGCTCCTTGAGTGTAAGGTTTTGATAATTGGGCAAAACTTTAGATTTTAGTGTTTATTCAATCGTAAAAAACTGTATATATAAGTGATTTTACTACTTTTGACTATGTCTTGTCCAAATATGTGGATTTAGAGGTTTTTGCCAAAAAAGTACCGGTGGATTTAGCTGTTTTTGACGCAAAAAAAAAATGTATTTGGTAAAAACACATAAAAAGACTAAAGTGACATTTTTGAAAAAAAAATGTTTTATTCATTAACTAATAACCTTATCATTTTCATTAAAATAAAATGACTGAACTTGAACATAGAAGCCTGATAAAAAATGGTCATTTATAAGAAAAGTGGTCAAACGGATTTAGAGGCTTTTGCATCTAAACTCTTCTCTCTCTCTGTCTCTCTCTCTCTCTGTATCTCTCTCTCTCTCTCTCTCTTTCTCTTTCTCTCTCCGCCCATCACTGTTACTAACTCCAGAAACTCTGGATCCATGACTCCACCTGTTTGTGTGTGTGTGTGTGTGTGTGTGTGTGTGTGCTTAAGTATGTATATGTGTGTGTGTGTGTGTGTGTGTGTTTGTGTGTGTATGTGTGTGTGTGTGTGTGTGTTTGTGTGTGTATATGTGTGTGTGTGTTTGTGTGTATGTGTGTGTGTGTGTGTGTGTGCTTAAGTATGTATATGTGTGTGTGTGTGTGTGTGCGCTTAAGTATGTATATATGTGTGTGTGTGTGTGTGTGTGTGTGTGTGTGTGTGTGTGTGTGTGTGCTTTAGTGCATATGTCACTGTGTCAACTTGCATTTTTGCTCCATCCCACATGATCTACCTGATTGGGTCATGCAGATCCATGTTGCTATGGTGAACTATTTTTAGATAGTTCACAATGTTCACGTGGTCAAGGTTTTAGTATCAGATTATTGTCCTAATAATGGCGTTGGGGAATATGGCCGGCTAGCCACAGATCAGAGTGTCCTGTCTAAACCTACAGGAATCTGCTCCCATCTCCCCGTAGAGTAGAGGTCATTATCTCATAGGATGACCCCTAGGTGTTTGCTATAGCTTAGTTTTTTGACTTCCCCAAAGAAGATTGGGGCAATTTGCTTTTTCTTCTAAGAATGTCGCTTTCTCTCATTTTCTCCCTTTTTTCTCTCATTAATTTTTTTTCTATCTATCTTCAATAGTGATTTCACCATGTCGTTCTTATTGCTTTCCATCGCAGTAGCAGAATATTATGTCCCCTCGAATCGGCATTAGCGTCATAGTAGCGGCATTACAGACATAAGGCCATTATGAAATGGCTTCGCAACTAAATTTAAACTAAATTGCGGTTCTCTTTCCATTATATTCCCCGTTCAACATCACCTCTTCTGGCTGGCGTACTATTACTTGTGCCTCACTTTGGGAACTTGTGAGAAGCTACACATGCACACGCACCCGCATTCCCTCCTCGCATGCCAGCGTGCCTTTCAACAGCGCATTTTCCTGATTGCTCTGCTTTGCAGCAAAGGAAGCTAAAATCGCTTTTGATCCCGTCAAAGAGACATGGTTGTTCTTTCGGGCCGACAGTAATGAATCTGACATGGGGGCCGTGTTCCGGAGATTGTGACATTACCGGGGGGGGGACCATTTTACGTGGGCGTGTGCGCTCACACACACACACACACACACACACACACACACACACACACACACACACACACACACACACACACACACACACACGTGCACGCCCGTCTTCTGTGGGGGATTGAATGGAAGGCATTGTGATCCAGGGACGTACTGTACTTGTTCCCTGCTAAGTGGAGGAATGCACTGCTCTGATATGATTCCTATTAGATATAAATCAAATATATGAGTCCTCTTTCTGACTTTCCATCACCTTCTTCGCTGTTCCCTCCACTCAATGTCGGTCTGTCTGTCTGCCCATCTGTCAATACCCTTCTCCTGGAAGGGTATTGACAAATAGTAAAAAGGTCCCCTATTAGCCATTATCTGTCTGCCTGTATGTCTGTCCATTCATGTATTTCTTCATCTGTATGTCTTTTCATCTCTATCTATATGTTTGTTTGTCAGGTATGTATTTCTCTCCGTTTTTCTGTTTGTCCGTCTGCCTGTCTATGTCTGTATTTCTCTCTATGTCTTTCTCTTGTCTCTTTGTCTGCCTGTCTGTATTTATTTCTGTCTATGTGTATGTCTGTCCATCTTTCTATTTGTCCATGTCTGTCTTTTTGTCTGTCTTTATGTATTTCTATCTATCTATCTATCTATCTATCTATCTATCCATCCATCCATCCATCCATCCATCCATCCATCCATCCATCCATCCATCCATCCATCCATCCATCCATCCATCTATCTATCTATCTTGTCTGTCTTATATCTACTTATATGTCTGGTCTCTATATGTCTGTCTGTCCCTCCATCCTGTCAGGCTACTTCACCCAGATCTCCACGCTGGCGGACGTGCAGGAGAACGTGATGGAGTACCTCCATGTGCTGAGTCGCCCCAAGGTGATTGACCAGGAACACGACACGGTGTGGACCGAGGCCTACATCGATAACACTGTGAGTGGACAGCCCCCCCCCCCCCACACCCCCCACCCCACACCCCACACCCCCCTTCCCATCTGCTGCATGCAACTGGACACCACCAGTAACTCGTCGACGATATTGTGTCGATGATATGAGTCACTCTCCCAATGCCTTTGGATTTTTCACTAAGACATTAATTTCAGGAAATATGAATATGGAAATGGGTACAGGAAGTGAAGCTGATCAACTGAATCCTGTTGAAGCAGGAGGTGTAGAGAGTGTTGTTTTGTGGGTAATGTGTAAAAGGTTGTAACAGATGGAACCATTAGGGGTGTAAGTGTGTGTGTGTTTGTGTGTGTGTGTGTGGGAGCTATGTGGTGGGAGTAGAACATATTGGGAATCATGGGTGAGTTAGTGTCTTCTACACCTCCTTTCTCACACACACAAGCACCCACACACATACAAAAGCACACACACACATGCATGCACGCACGTACGCATGTACACACACATTCACTCACACACACACACACACACACACACACACACACACACACACACACACACATACACATACATTTGTATGATGTATGACATTGGCTCTTTCAATAGTGTAAAAATATATATCCAATTATCTAATACAATTAATTTATCTATCTGGCTTAGACAACATCATCCCCAAAAACACCACAGGATCGCTACAAATCCATATCATTCTTTGCCATCCATAATCCATAAATCCACAATACACTATATTCAGCCATGCACAATGGTCCCTTTTTTTGTTGTGAAGCCATTGTGTTTGGTCACACAAGAGTGAACAGTCATTTGTCCGCTGGCGTTTCCGAATAATGGAGATTAGAATGAAAAAAGAGAGATGATTGAGAAAATGGAGGCTGATCCACTCCTTCTCAACGTGGACCCTTTCGCTCTGTGCTCTCGTTTCCCCACAGATCCCTTGCCCTCTCTTGTCGCTCTTCCTCTTAATCTCTCTCTCCCCTTAGATTTGTATTTTATTTTCCCATTCCTGTGCTCCTCTTGCCCTTAATGTAGATTCATCACAGACTGTGTGTGCCACAATGGCCACACAGTGAAAGCTTGAGAAGCGTTGTCTCCCTCCTAACTGTGCGTTCACACACATAAACGTGTCGCTTGTAGCTCAACGGCTGTACGTTTGTGGGCGTATCACAAGGTTTTCAAGCAGGAAGTGTCGACAACTGTGCGTGTCTGGGCTGAGTCCGACTGCAATTTATAATTTTTCTTGTTTACTTTTGTGTTGTCGTGTATGTACATTAGGTGAAATTGAAGATAATTTATTTAAAACAACAGAATCTCTGAGTGGGGAATAAAAGTGACTGGTAACCCAGTGAACCCTCAGCTCTCGAGCTATCTCTTGTCGACAAACAAGGTAATTATATTACCGTGACTTGTAAGTTGCTTGGAGGAAAGCGTCTGCTAATGACGAAATGTAAATATGTTATACTCGAACAAAGTGGGAATTTGAACCAAACGCACTGATTGCCGACACTTCATTCAAGTGAAACGCCGCACGTCTACACAAGCCTATTGACCCGTTTGTCCCCTCCTCTCCCTTCCTTTTTCCTCTTTCTTTCTGTTTTGGTTGAATCTGATCCCTGTAGCTCCCTCAGGCACAGAAGGTAAACTCCTGTCTGTAGTCGTTGTGTTGCTGTGTTTAAATGTGTTTACAGCGTGACGTGTCTCCATCTCCATTTGAACTCTTTTTGTTGAAAAATGGAATGAAGCCATGCTGTTTCCACTGTGGTTTGATGTTATTATTGTTTGACCAAATTAATTATTATTATTATTATTATTATTTCTGCTTTGTCGCATTCCGATGTCATTCGTTGCTGCCTGGATTTAATGTTTTTATTTTTAATTGTACCCAGTATCTCACGTTGTCAGTCACTGGTCACTTTGTTTTTCACAGCAGTTGAAATAGTGCACATTAAGTGGACACTTAGAAACACGGACACGTGCACTCTCGTAGCGGCACAGATCTTTAACTGTTAACTCACACACACACACACACACACACACACACACACACACACACACACACACACACACACACACACACACACATGCAAACAGACAATCACACACACATACACACACACACACACACACACACACACCAGACACACACATACACACAGACAATCTCACACACACACACACAAATGTGTGCACAGAGTAATGCATCATCGGTGTTGTTCCGTTGGTCTTGCTTTGCCGGTTTCTCAAATGTTGGCAGTGTGATCGTGCGTGAAAATGTGCGGTTGCAATTCGTTTCATTTTCTGTGTCATTTTTCAGTGTGGAAACAAGATTGCCTATATTGTGCTCGTTTCACTGAGATTCTCCACCATAAGGTCTCTTCTCCCTTTCTCTATCCGGGGCAATGATACCAATAGTCTTTAATGACTGCCGAGATGATGTGTGCTCTGATGCCTCCTCATTGATCTCAGATATGAATCAACGGTGGGCTGGTGATGAGAGGACTCGTATTAAGCAGCTGTATAATCATAACAGCGATGAAAAAGAGTGCTTTGCAGCACCATCAACATCAGCAGAGCACATAGCATTCGCATCAGACAGACGGAGAACCATATGTCAGGCATAGCGTTGTTACGGCGATGGAGCCCAAAGGGTCAGCACTACTGCTTATGTGGCTCACAATCCACTTAGTACGGCCGTAGCCTGAATGCTAGCCGCTGCAAGTTACCTGCGTTCTCATTTGTAAAACAAGAGACAGAGAGGCATCAAAATAGTCAATTTAAACACTGACCACGCCTTTTTACATCTGGATAACTATGTTCGACCAAGGTTATGAAAATCAGCAAGATAAATGATATCTTGATTGGAGAAATGTGTGACAGTAATACAAGGAAGTTAAGGTAGGCCAATCAGGCTACTAACATTGTGAAACATATGTGAAATATTTCTTTCTTCACACACTTGTCGTGACATTGCAATTCATATTTTAGGATCATAAATAACTGTACAGAGGATTAATGAATGGTACTGCTATGCCATGTCTTGATGAAGCACTTAGCCATTAAACTTAATGGGGAAACCTATTGATTCTGGCCTATTAGTATGTCCTATTGATAAATGTTTAAATAGCAATGACTGTTAAATAAATTGACTTTTCTCACTAAAACGACAAGACAAAGGTAATAATAATAACCCTATTTTTAATTATTAAATTAGTTTAAAAAAACAGTGAAAGTGAAAAAGTGTGCCATTGTTCCTATGGACTATTGTACCGATTCAAACTGCCCAACTGACCAAGTCAACCGAGAAGAAAAAGGATGTTTCAGAGAATGGCAAATCATTGAGCTTGATAGCTCAGTGCAAAGTTAGTTTACAGCGAGTAGTTTTATGCTGAGCCCTTGGAGGTATTGGCATATAGAAATAGACAAAATAAGAAGGTGTTTTGACAGATTCATCCTTTTGTTCAATTCAACTTGAATCCCATTGCGCATGGTACAATTCAGCTCCATGGTTGTTTGAAAGGGGGGAATTTTGCTCGTAGGGTTTTTTATTGGCATAGAGTTTACATATGATGTCATTGTTAATTTTAGCACTCAGGGTTGATTGGTGCGTCTGGGGGGGGCAGAGGCTCAGTGTGTGTGTTGGGGGGGGGCATCTTGGACTTAGACGCGTGTTATAGTGTATCAACCTTCCCGCTTCCCACGGCCAAGATCCCATCACACCATGTCCTTCCTTGACCCCTCCATCCCCTCCCCCCCATCCATCTCTGTACCCCCCCCCCCCCCCCCTCAACGTGTCCCCCCAGTGCTATCCATCACCCCCCCCCCCCCCCCACCCCACCCCCTCCACATGCACACACACGGTCCCCCCCCATCCCGCTCCCCGAACAGATCTCTTCTCATTCTGTTTCTATCTTTTTTTTTGTGGTTTTTCCTCTCCACCCGTCCAAACCCCCTCCCCTGTGTGTTCTCCTGTTCTCCCTCCTCCCCTCCACTCCTCCATCTTATTGTAGCCTTCCCCTCCCTCCCCCTCTTCTTTACCGCAATCCATCATCCCATGGCACATTTGGCTTGGTTTCCCGCTCTGTC
>JAOPHQ010003702.1:197500-217500 GCA_030340625.1 Merluccius polli | reverse complement strand
TGGGAGAAGCACAAAAATCTAGGAAAAATGACCGAATCAACAGCAAATCAACTTCTGACAGACAAATCAACTGCAAGTCCACTTCAGACAGGCAATTTGTTTATTTGTTTGTTGTTCTCTTTTTACATCCACAAATTAACACGTGATCTCGTGATTCTCGCGTAGTCTTGCAAATCCAGCCGCTTTGCTGCTGAACCGCTCCCAGTGGCACCTGAATCCATGCGGAGGAACAGAACCGTCGGATCCAGTGGAAGTTAGGCGTAAAGGGCATCCTGCTGCCTCAAAAATAAAGCCTCACTTCAGCCTCAGTGAGGCAGAATGGCCTCATAGTAATTAAAGATGCACTTTCATGTTTGATGTGAGTAACTGTATGAGTGCTATCACTTTCTGTCTCTTTTTCTCTCTCCATGTATTTTTCTCTCTCTCTCTCTGTCTCTCTCTAAGATGGAGGATGGACGGGATCCAGTGCTGATGACCACCGTAGCGATGCCAGTCTTCAGTACCAAGAACGAAACGGTGAGCAACTTGCAGGTTTCATTACAAAAAGTTTGAGAAAATACTTTTAACATTGTTTTGCTACATGCTTTACCCGCATTTATTAACCCAAGATGTCAACTTGCAAGTTGTTCTTTAAATCCAAACTATCACTAAGGTTCATCCATATTTTTGGAATTAGGAGTGTTGTGTTTGCTTGTTAGCATGCCTTGTTCGTATTGTCTTGTTATCTTGTCTTATGCATTGTCATGTATATTTGTGTGTTGATAGAAAAACCGAGGCATTCTGTTGGGAGTGGTTGGAACCGATGTCCCGGTGTCCGAGCTGCTGAAGACCATCCCCAAATATAAGGTAAACACCGAAGCTGTTATGTACGGAATCATCCACTCTGAGGTGTGCATGTATTGAAAAATAATACACAACGCGGGCTCCTCCCCAAAGTGCATTATTTTTTGATACATGCACACCTCGGAGTGGATTTTCCCATTTACACCATGGCCACTTACGAATCATTAAAAATATTAGGGTTTTGATTCATATTTTGGGGTAATTCTGTTTCAAAATTAAACGTATTAAAAAAATTCAGCTCGCACTACTTTTTGTGTTCCTGGAAACAAACGGCAAATGACCGGATAAATATATGGGTCTGACTAACGCCTGGAACCCAATCAGTTAACATGAGATTCATATGGAATACAGACGTTACCTTATTACTCCAATAAATAGAGACGATCTTATTAACGACATGGTAACGTTACCTTATTACTCCAGTAAATAGAGACGACCTTAGTAACGACATGGCAACGTTACCTTATTACTCCAGTAAATAGAGACGACCTTAGTAACGACATGGCAACGTTACCTTATTACTCCAGTAAATGGACGACCTTAGTAACGACATGGTAACGTTACCTTATTACTCCAGTAAATAGAGACGACCTTAGTAACGGCATGGCAACGTTACCTTATTACTCCAGTAAATAGAGACGACCTTAGTAACGACATGGCAACGTTACCTTATTACTCCAGTAAATAGAGACGACCTTAGTAACGACATGGTAACGTTACCTTAATACTCCAGTAAATAGAGACAATCTTAGTAACGACATGGCAACGTTACCTTATAACTCCAGTAAATAGAGACAACCTTAGTTACATTTACATTTCTCCAGTAACTAGAGACGATCTTAGTAACGACATGGCAACATTACCTTATTACTCCAGTAAATAGAGACGACCTTAGTAACGACATGGCAACGTTACCTTATTACTCCAGTAAATAGAGACGACCTTAGTAACGACATGGCAACGTTACCTTATAACTCCAGTAAATAGAGACAACCTTAGTTACATTTACATTTCTCCAGTAACTAGAGACGATCTTAGTAACGACATGGCAACATTACCTTATTACTCCAGTAAATAGACGACCTTAGTAACGACATGGCAACGTTACCTTATTACTCCAGTAAATAGACAACCTTAGTAACGACATGGCAACGTTACCTTATTACTCCAGTAAATAGAGACGACCTTAGTAACGACATGGCAACGTTACCTTATTACTCCAGTAAATAGAGACGATCTTAGTAACGACATGGCAACGTTACCTTATTACTCCAGTAAATAGAGACGACCTTAGTAACGACATGGTAACGTTACCTTATTACTCCAGTAAATAGACAACCTTGGTAACGACATGGCAACGTTACCTTATTACTCCAGTAAATAGAGACAACCTTAGTAACGACATGGCAACGTTACCTTATTACTCCAGTAAATAGAGACAACCTTAGTTACATTTACATTTCTCCAGTAACTAGAGACGATCTTAGTAACGACATGGCAACATTACCTTATTACTCCAGTAAATAGACAACCTTAGTAACGACATGGCAACGTTACCTTATTACTCCAGTAAATAGAGGCGACCTTAGTAACAACATGGCAACGTTACCTTCTTACTAAAGTAAATAGAGACAACCTTAGTAACGACATGGTAACATTACTTTATTACTCCAGTAAATAGAGACAATCTTAGTAACGACATGGTAACATTACTTTATTACTCCAGTAAATGGACGACCTTAGTAGACAGGGAAGCTTTCTAAATGTAGTCCCATCCGAGTCGTTTAGCACATTTATTTTCCACTGCACAGCCCGGAGTGGATTACGATGATGTGATTAGATATTATTATATTATATTATAGATATTATTATATTATAGATTAGATACACTATGACATTTAAAAAAAACGCTTTGGGCTGAGAGTTCTAGGAAGGAGGGGGGACATTTTATTCCCATGGTTACGACCCTCGGCAACTTTGTGATACGCTGTTTAAAGCTAGTACAATTGTTTGAGTGTTATAATGAGCAATGTTGCATAGGGAATGTGACACACACCGTGGCGTTATACTATAAGTGTCCGAGAAGCTTAACCCTCTCTCGGACACGGCCATCAACTGCTGCCCAGACGGTGCTGGAAAAGGCACGTCAACATCATGAAAAGAACACAAATTGAGTTCGGAGAACAGTACGTTCACAAACTGGTTGGCGGAGACTGGCAAAAACATAACATTTTAGACATGTTTTCTCCAAATTACGGTCTTTCTTCAGTAGCAGTGACAGAATGGCAAATATTACTATGTTGAAGATCATATAAGACTGTGGAGTGTGTGTGGTTGATAGCTGGTTTAAGCAGCCTCACCGGGCCCAAGTCAGACTGATTAGACTCGGCCAGGTGACGCTGTACACCTGTGGTGCATTGGAGTAATCAAGGCACACAGGTTAACTCAGCTATCATCACACACACACTCAGGGAGTGAACCTCTGTCATGGCAGCATGGCCCATCTGCTCTGGCTTGTAACATCTTGCCCAATAAACCGGTGTGGACGTCTTTGGGTCTACTGCCACACTGTCCCACATGCTGCACCCATTGAGGCGCAGAGTGGACTTTTAGTTATTGAAATACCTTCTGAGGGCAGCATTGCATGCCATTGGTTCTCTCGGCCGCCCAATCAGAGACAGCAGGAGGCGGGACATGGATTATTTCAAATTTTTAGTAGGCGGGACTTGGATTACTTGATTTTTTTCTCAGGACATCACTTCCCAGGAGATCGTTGCAGTCAAGGTAATGGCATGTTTTATGTTGAACTATATTATAAAACATAAGATATTAGTAGTGTGTTTGTATTAAAGTAAGGCTTGTTATTTAACTACCGGTAGCTATCTAGACTAACTAATGTGAGTAAGCTAACTTGCAATACTAGCTAGCTAGCTTACGGCAATGACTCTTTCTAAACATTAGGAGATCGTTGCAGATGTAATTGTATGTAAGAAATGCTGCTTGTTTCTATTGAGTCCCTCTTATTCAACTAGCTACTGATGTAACTTGCAACATTAGCTAGCTACCTCATAGCAATAACAGGATCATAGCTAATGTTAGCTAGGCTAATCAAAGCTAATGTTATCTCATCTTAGTCTGATTAAATCTGTTCCTCTCATTGCAACTGATAATGTTAGGTCTAAGGACATTTTTGCAGCAGTTTTTTTTGCAGCAGTTTACTTTCAGGACATTTTGTCATAGCTACTTGCAACGACATTCATTGGCTGCTCTTAGGGCAACTTTGCTGCATATATTCAAATACTGCTCTCAGAGCACCTTACAGTATTTCCATCCAACATTCATTGGCTGCTCTTAGCAAGTGGGCCTCGCTGCAGAACACAAGATCCAGGGGGAGGGGCTGGATCTAGGTCCAGTGGGTGGCGTTACGTGATCCGCTGAGTTTTGTGTTTGATCGGAGCACTGCAGGCAGGGCAGCGATAACAAACGTAAATTTGAACATACTTAAGAGATTTTTCGTCGGTCAGACAAGTTTGTCACATCAAAGACTGAACCCCAAAAAATACCTGGTTTCTGAGTGTGGTGCATGTGTCCCCGGGTTAGGAGGCCTCTAGCTTGGGTAGCAGTGGTGGGTGTGTGGGCCTAATTAAGTATTTTTTGTGCATTTTTTCATCCATGCTGCCTATAATAATATAATAAAAATAAACACGTTATTCTGAGTTGGTTGTTATTTTAGTTGAGGCTTTAAAAGTTACAGCTCAATATCCACCAGACTGATGCGGGCGCCAGAGTGTTAGATTTGGTCCATATCTTTGTTGTCCAGGTGATGAAGCCCAATCTCCTCCAGCTGAATGTTGCTTGCCTGAACTTGTAGGATGGGATTCAAACAGTCAAATCGTAAACAAAAAAAAAAGATTTACACAAGGCTGTTTCATGTACCTTTTATTATTACTTCATGCACAGTCTCAAGATCAATGCATTACAGAGATGGCTAACAAATCACAATCGGTCATGACTCCCCTTTCCTGGCAGGCACGTTGATGTTGATTACAAAGGTAACTACAATCTGAATCACCAATGGAAGTTACCAGAATACAAAAAATCAAGTAAAAAAAAGCCAGTGTCATGTTTCCTACAGTCCTCTTTCTTCTCCCACTCTCTTCAATATGTGATAATCAATCAAGCCAGGCTTGTATGGCCTGTTCACATCAGCCTGAAGGGGGTCGACACACACACCCCCCCCCAACAGTTAACAACAGTCTCAGTGAACATGCAGCAGATCCTTAGATCCTGCTGTACTGCGCAGGCCTCCAAAAACATGTCCATATCCCGTCGCAGCTGGAAAACGAAATGGAACGGTTCTCTGGCCACGGGGTCATCTGACTCCAGCTCCATCTTAAGCGCCTCACCGCGCTCCTCCTCCTCCTCCTCCATCTGCAGGACGCTCGGCTCCATCACCTGGCCCCAGAGCAGCTGCTGGTTGGTCCGCAGCCACAGCAGGGCCGTGTGCATGTCACGCATGATGCACGGTTCCTACGGCAGGAAAGCACAAGGTCGTTTTTTTTCTTTTATGTTCTTTTTCTATGGGTCATGTACGGGATAAATATAATTATAGGTAATTAGTAGCGGTACCACATAAACAGTAGTAAAATAAAAATAATAATAAATGTGGCATCTGTTTCTATTTCACTTCTTCTATAAAACCACAAATAGACAATGACCAACCCTTTGCACATTAAGTCTGGTGGTATGATCAAACATGTTACCTTTCATGGTGCTCAGGCCCTAATAAAGGTTTGAAATGGCAGAAAACAGTGAAATAAGAATTGCTCACAACAGGCAACATACCCCGTTCCCTGTTTCCACCTCTGTCAAGTTCTGAGCTTCCTCTAGAAAGGAAACAGATAGTGGAACTTATAGACTAATTTATCTCACCTCTCACCTGTTGCCTTCTTTCCTCTCGTCGCCTTTTTCTCTCCTGCAATCGGTTTTCTTCAGACCTTGGCGATTCAATGACAACATACATTCACTATGAAAACATTCATGTTGGGACTGTTGACAGTGAGTATGTTGTATTTTGGTGATGTGATTCAAAAGTGTGGTATTGAGGGCACTTACGGCATGGGAAAGTCCTGCAGGGGAACCAGGCACCACCATCTCCTAATTTGCAGCATGTTTTCCTTTGAAGAAGTAAATTCAGGAAGATTTAAATATGATTTAAAAAAAATAACACCTTGTATACTTATCATAATGTTTCAAAATGTACACATACCTCTCTGAAATCGCAATTGGCCCCCATTACAATGTACAGAGCATACTATAAGTAAAGAGGTGCTGGTTAATATGTCATATTCCCTGAGTTTTTCAATACAAATTAATGTGTTTTGACAGTAGCAAACATTTCAAAGATAACAGCGATGCCATAGCATACTGAATAGGTCTTACCATCAAAACAAAAACGCCACAATTGTTGGAGCACCCTTGCTTTGTTAGGCCCTGAGGTGTGAACAAAGGTGTTTTAATAAAATAATTGCAAGAAAATATTAAAATGTTAGCCAATGCTATTAACTAATGTCTCACCTGGACATCATTATCGTCCAAGTATCATCCATGGTCCAGGAGATATGCTGTGAGCAATGCATCGGTACAAATAGTAAGCGAAAGTAAATAAAAGTAACTCATAATCATAAACGCTTGGAACAAAGCTTGAACTGAATAGAGGTTGGAACTTCAAATGAAAAGTTTTCATAACGGGCTTAAACAGAACTGCCCCACTGAAATAACATATAGAGTCCTGTTTCAATCTGTTTAAGCAATCATTAAGGAATATGATATGGAATATTTTTTATCACATAAAAACAGAACCATTGATTGAAACTAAAAAAAGGACAAGTGGTTTAAAACAGAACTACCACTGTCCAGATAGGATGATGTGAGGTGCCCTAAAAACCTCAATAGACTGGTTCTACTCTCATCTCTCCAACCGCTGCCACAGATGGGATCTAGGAAGAAAATCTCCCTAGCCTGTAGCCTCAGTATCTGTTAAATGTTCAAATTCAACAATAATCAGATACATTGAATTGTATAATGTTCCTGAAATCCCAACAGAGCTGACATGCATGTAATTATAGCAAAACATTAAAGTGTAAGCCATAAGTTATAAGCTAATATAATATATAAAATGATTGCAGAAATAAGCAACTTTGTTGTGTAAGGAAAAAACAGAAGAATATATAAAAGGTAATTACACAGAGTATCCAATGTCCAGGTACGAACACTGGGAGAAGAATCCACTGTAGACTGGCTGCCTTGTCCTGTAAAAATACATCAATAGCTGAATATGAAATTCTCAAACTCACTCAATAAAGCAAAACTTTTCAACAAATTACCGGCAGGTGTTCCATGGGGTTCATCGATGCGGGTGGGAACCAAGAGGATACCACAAAACTGTCTACTTTTGTCTTTGGTGTTTTTTTGATGAAAGACATCATATAAAGCATAGTGCTCTGCAGAGCCAGTAACTGGGTGGCAGTCTGGTTCGGCACTATCCCTTCTTCTCTTTAGCCAGGGCAAGTTCACCTTCAGATGACCATCCAATCCGAGCTTGATGTTTTCTTCAGTCGGTTCTTCTAATCGTCCCTCATGCGGTCTGAATGTTGATCTCTCCGGCTCCCTCAAATTTGTGTGTGTGGCAAGTCCCCTGGCAAAGTCATATATTGTGATGTTGGGGAAATGACGGAAAGAAAGCAAGCAGTCTGCGTAGTCACGTGGAGACTCTCCACGCATGAGGAATTTCACAGAATAAACAATTCCACAGGGGCATGTAATAACTGCCCACCCACCTAAAAGGGAAAAAAAATAAAATGCAAAAAGGCATTCTATACTTTGTCTATAAAAAATACATTTGCATACAGTATTTCACAAAAGTGACTCTAGCCATAGTGTGTGGCATCTTGGTGAAGACGAACTGTAAAGACTACTTTGATTTACATAACTTCATTGCTTCATTGCTATATACTGGATTTATTTAAAACAATCTCACCTGAAGCCCCCCACACCTTCTGGAACACCTTGTCATATGTGGATCTGTTCCTCATCTCATGTCTCAATCTAAGCACCAAATCCCTTTTGGATCCTGCTGAGTCCAGGCCACATTGCTGACAGAGACGGCGAACTACATCCACCTGCAAACATATATACAAAATTCCAAGAGAATCCAAAATACACTTTCAACAGAAAACTGAAAATGCACATGGCAAATTAACCTTCAGACTGGTCAGAGTGTCCTCTAATCTCTCCTGTGATTTGTAATTCTGCAGCCTCAGATGACGGTCTAGGGGCATGAATTTTTTGGTGTTCGGTGTTGAGAACACAGTCACCTCTCCTGGTGTTGGGGCCGATCTAAGGGGCCCAGAAGTGATAGGCGGGTGACACCAGAAAAGGGTTCTCACTGCCACCTAAGATTTTTTTTAAGTTATTCAGTTTAGTTTTTTCCATTTAGTGAATTATTATCACAAACAGTGAATCAAAAAACAGTGAGCAGCTTTCATGTTGCTTAGTAGGCCCACATTTAACAATCACACACACAAACACTTACTGCGCAAAAGGCAAACAACCTCAGAAGTCACAATTGTCCAGAAGTCTGTGATGTTCACATTGCCATCGTACTCCGGTGGTGGATCTGGAATTTCACTTGCTGGAATTGAAATGGTATTTACTGAACAGCATACATTTTATACAAGACTACTTAATATGTAGACCTACTTACTCGGCATATTGAACACAGCCATCTTGTGAAGGTCCATCACTACGACTGCTGGATGGTAACCACAGTTGATGCAGGAATATGTGTAGTCGTTTGATGTTAGTGCCTCAAAGTGCATATAAGAATGTAGAATGCGGGCCTTGCTGGGGAATGTCTGACTTGTTGTGCTCTCCAAAACCTCTATGACACGACTTACAGCATGATGGGTCTTTACAGAAGAGTAGAAAGCTGGTTATGAACACCATGTTATCAAATAGAAGAAATCAAACAAACAAATAAAATAATAAATCAATAAATCAAACCTGCAGTGAGTTGCGTAGGATCATGCACATGTGTAATGATAACAAGTGAAAATCAAAATTGTGCAGTCCAGCAGTCCACTCTTGATACCGATAGTACTGTCCACACTGGCACACACGGTAATAAGTAGAAAATCCTGTACAGATGTGTTATTGAAGGTGTAAACAACAACTTCAACATGTGACAATATCAGTAAAACCATTAGCCTAAAGACAGTCATTTTTTTCCCTGAAACTCACCCTCAATGACACCTGTGTAGGTAACTAGGCGTGCCTTGGATGTTATTTGGACTGGCTCAGATAGACCACACTGGCATAGTGAGCAGTGGGTCTCAGTAGGGATCAGGTGCCATTCGTGTGCCATTGCATGCATCACTTCAGGAGGTAGTTTGGCTGGCAACATTTTGTGTGTGAGTAGTCTACCATCCTCTTGAGACCTTCACCACTTGGAGGGTAAGTTGTTTTATTCTGAGGTGGTGTCTCTGAGGGTACAGGGTGTTGTGTCGGTGTAGTTGTGAAGAGCTCCCTGTGCTCCTGAAACACATGCCATTTGGCTATGCTCTTGTGCAAACATGATCATCGAGGTTTCGCACAGGGGCAAGGCCATGTGTTGCTGGAACTGTTGTAGCACACAGTCACTCTCCCTAGTCAGCTCCAGTACACTCTTTTTGGCTCATAGATGGATGTGAGAATCTTTGATGAAGGGCCTCCAATGTTCAGCTCTACAGACAAGGGGACACCCTCCACTGCTGCTGCTGTTTTCCTGGCCAAACAGTTTTTGTCTGTTCCCCAAAAACCCTTTCCTCAACCATTTTGGTGAGCACATCCTCATCCAATATAGCTGGATGCCTGTCAGTCCAAGGACAGAATTGGACGGATTTCAGGTGCAAGCACTCGAAATGTTGAAAACCGCTCCTGGCAGCAAAATCATAATTTGTGGCACATTCATCTGACTCACATGTTAGTGCAGCTTGTGGTCCAGATTTCTTTTGCACGTGCACCACTGAACAGGGTCTTCTAAAGCACTTTTCAACAGCATATATTCCATTCACTGGATCAATACACTGGGAGGGCAGGTGGCGAGAGTTGGTGACCTCAGTGGAGTGCTTTCTCTGAATATGCAGACGCAAATTATTTTTGTTAAGTGTGACTCCACAGTGCGTGCACCGCACTGTCTTCTTCCCACGGGACATGAGCCTAGGGTTAGAGTTAGCCAATTGGGTTTCAGGAACTGGTGGAGCTACTGGAACGTGGACATGGAAGGGGGCAGTAGGTGGAGCTACCGGAATATGGAAGTTGATGGGGGCAGTAGGAGACATTGACACTGTACTTGTCAGCAACACTGTGGTTGTCACTGGCTGTGATGCTGACATGTCTTTCTTTACATGTCTCTAAATGTTTGACTATTTGCACCCTTCTTAACACAGTGGTTTTGCAGTACACACAGTGAAAGTGTGATTGCTCTCTGCAGTCGAGGTTGCATTTAACAATCAGATAGTCTGGAAAAAAAAAAGTAAAGCGGTAGGGGTAACATAACTGCAGTGTACAATGTTTAAACCAAGCTGTGTGTTTTTGCTGAGGTTGAAAGAGACACTCTTACTGTCATGTTTCACTGCAGCGGCGAGATGATTACGGACATGTTGGTCCACAATATGCAATTCCTTGACAGGCCGGAACGTTTTACAAAAAGGACAGCGGTAACCGGCACTGTCTTGGTATTTGTGCAGGTCAATCTGCCCTTGCTGCTGAATGATGGTAATGTGCATCTACAGACAAGAAACAAAGTGTTAAAGCCAAAGTGTCAAAGCTAAATCTGCACACAACGTAGCAGCTAGCTAAACGTGACAACTTCATCACCAAGCGTGCACCAGTACGCGTGTGCAGGACACTTCGTTGAATCAGAATATAAAATAAATACATCTAAGCCACATCATCTCAAGTATGTATAGCCTACTTATACGTATACGCCGTGTACACACGTAATGTAAAACAAATACGGAAGGACTGACTCTCATTGACGACCACCATTTCATTCATTCACAACCTGTGCGTTGAGATACCCAAACGCCAATGGTTAGCCTAGACTTGACAAGTACACCAAATTCACCAAGAATAACACATAAACTAGGCTTTTAACGTGATCGGTCAATCCACTTTGCATTAGTAGAAGAGCACATAGTAGCCTACCTTTGAGATCTGCCTCGGCTTGTATAGCTAGCCTGCTAGCCACAGTAGCTGCACATTTTTTACCCACTGTCTCTCCGGGTTAAAAGGGTATCTAGGCCTATATATATTGCATAAAGTAGCTGTTTATGAGTGGAATGGGATTGCACTATAGCTAACTAAAACAAACAGGATTGCATTATAGGCTAGCTAAAACAAACGGTAGCAGGCTAGCAGCTACATGTTAGACGAGGGGCTAGCGCTAGCTAAAAAAACACCACAAACAGGGACAATAAAAGGCTTTAGAGAAACGTAGTAAATATTTTGATTTTTTAGTATCAAAACGACGATAACTTACATCTGAAATAAGCTTCTCAAGATGCGTCTTCTGCGATACTCCATCCATGACATCCAAGCTAGCTAACATGAAATGAATGGTTCAACATTAAGAAAGAGTAAGCTACTACTCAAAAAGAGCGGGGGAAGTGTGTGGTGTAGTTATCCAATCAGATCAGGAGTGTGGCGGCGGCCGCCGTCGCATAGTATAACGACTGGTTTCTTCTGTAACCCGCCCACTTCTGTAACTCCGCCCACTGGACCTAGATCCAGCCCCTCCCCCTGGATCTTGTGTTCCGCAGCGAGGTGCTACTCGCTCTTAGGGCAACTTTGCTGCATATATTCAAATACTGCTCTTAGAGCACCTTACAGTATTTCCATCCAACAGTCATTGGCTGCTCTTAGGGCAACTTTGCTGCATATGTTCCAATGCTGCTCTCAGAGCACCTTACAGTATCGCCATCCAACATTCATTGGCTGCTCTTAGGGCAACTTTGCTGCATATATTCTAATGCTGCTCTTAGAGCACCTTATGCCATTAGGTCTACAATTGGCTGCTCCAATGACACTTTTTGAGCATATCTGTATATTTGTTTTGATTGTTAATACTGTATATCAACTGCAGATTATGGAGCAGCTTTTGGATCGAGGGCATCCGAAGAAAACTAGAAGAGAGAAGAGAAAAATTCAGGCTCTGCATGCCTATCGCCAGCGGATGGCACAAGCCAAGGAAGAACTTTACAAAAAGCACAAAACAAGAAAATTCAAGGGCTAAATAATGAAATAATAAAATAAACAGATTTAACAAAAAACAATGTTTAATTGTTCATTTCTTAACAGCCAAGGTTCTTGCACGAACACACTGATAATCTGAAAAACAACATGACACTTCAGGACCAAGGGTGTGTGTCACCAGTGAATACCTGGCCATGTTTTTGTTTAGCACCTCTTCAATTAAGTCCAGTGATGAACTGTAAACAAACCAAAGTAATCTTTGAGACAAGTTACATAATATACACTTCAATTAGGAATTAAGTGAAAGCAAAGCATAACAATATGAAGTCACAAGTAGACAGATTAAAAAAATGGAAGGAAAAGGATATATTCATGCATAGATTACCTCAAGTCCATATTTTCCCCACAGCCTTGCTCCGCCAGCTGTTGGCCAATGAGGCCGAAGGGGAGCTCCTTTGTTAGAAAACCAAGGTCTTCTGCCAGGCCTTGGCAGTCCTGTGGCACAAAAGGAGCCAATGAGTAAATAAGGCATTAACATGTTACTAATGTAGCATTGGTTCTATAAATAATGGATGAATAAAAACTGATGTACTGTCAAATAGTTTGGCCCTAACAAGTTGTATATTGAGTTACCTTCCAAAACCTCTATTCCAGAATAAGGGAATCGTTTGTACACCTTTAAGAAATGCCTATTTCTAACTATAGTGGGGCAGCTAAGCTCAATAATTGATCACTTTGTAATAAAATACCACCTTTGGTAGAGAAACTCTCAAAGGGGTTCTGATCAGATTTATATGAGGCTTGATCCCCTTGGGTCAAATCTTCTGTGCCTACGGTCCCAAATCTGATCAGAATCCCTTTGAGAGTTTCTCTACAAAAATGTGTGCTTTTATCACAAAGTCAATCGTTCAATCAAGTCAGATCAAATGTAATGTAATTTCACTTCAGTGTCATTTCAAGAACTGCACATGTAATATACTTTACAATTGTATAGCTAGAATATGAAGTACAGTATCATTATATACCAATTTTCTCAGATGGCTTCTTGTCCCCTTCCTCTGCATCTGCATCATTTGCACATAACAGACAAAAAGGCAAATTGACACATTTGATAAATAAAAATGATGATCCACTATAAGTCAACAGAACTACGTTTTTGTTACTATTGACACAGGAAATACAATTGTTACTCTGAGGAAACAAAAAGTGTGTGTAATTTAGAATAAAATATCAGAAATACATTTCAGTCAAGACCACTTTTGTCAAAATATCTTTTATTCTAAAGCAGAATATTACATTTGGCGGTATGGCTCTGTTCTGGGACCTCCTTGTCCTTCCACGTGCCTACGTGGAAAACCTTAAGGCAGGGGGAGCACACCTCCCTGCCCTTCCATGTGCCTACATGGAAAAGTTTAAGACAAGGAGAGCGGCAGCTCACCCCCAAAGAACCACACCAGGCTACCTCCCTTCCAAGAGCTACATGGAAGTGCCGGTAAGAGGAGCCAGCAGTGAATTTTTTTTAATTTATTTAATTTTTATTTAATTTTTTTATTTTGTTATTATTATTTTTTTTAAAGGAATAATAGCAGACATAAGCCGATCATTTATGCAGACTCTAGTTTAAGTAACTTGGCTGAGATTAATAAAGAGATTAATAAAGCGATCCCTGAGCGTTATGCTAGAAGTATATTTAAATTATTTTGTTTCTTACATTTGGCGGTGTGGCTCTGTTCTGGGACCTCCTTGTCCTTCCACGTGCCTACGTGGAAAACCTTAAGGCAGGGAGAGCACACCTCCCTGCCCTTCCATGTGCCTACATGGAAAAGTTTAAGACAAGGAGAGCAGCAGCACACCCCCAAAGAACCACACCAGGCTACCTCCCTTCCATGAGCTACATGGAAGTGCCGGTAAGATGAGCCAGCAGCATAATAACTGATACCTCTAAGCAGACACTAGTTGAAGTACATGCTAAGTATAACTAGAAATGTCCCCAGAATTTGCTATACATTTATTGAATTTAGCCAGAAGTTACAGGGCACTCATTGCTTTTTGAGCATCAAGGATTGCTTGCGCCTCAGGCCAGGAGGTATCGTTCATAAGCTGATGATGACCATCTGCCCATAGCCTTAAGAGTTGAGATGGGAGCTACCGATGCTGCAGTTGTTGCTGCTCCTATCCGGAATGAATGAGGAGTGTAGCGCTCTGGAGGAAGCCCGCAGGTTTGGCAGAGTAGGCGAAGACGTGAGGCAAACCAAGCTCGGGACATGGAATTTCCTTCCTCCGTGGCAAAGAGAGGCTCCTGATTGCTGGCTCGGGGACGACTTTTCATGTATTGAGTCATGGAAGACAGGGGACAAAAAGCAGAATTAGATTCGGAAATGATGACTGGTGATCCTTTTCTATCCCTGTCAGTCTTTGAATTCTTGAGTAATAAAGAAGTGGTGAGGATTAATTGCTACGTCAGCAATAGTGAGGTCATACGAAGGATCAAAAGATCCTGTGCGTGTAGTGAATTCGCCACCTCCGAGAAATCCATAGAAAGTGGTGAGAAAGACAGTTTCCAATAATAAATCTGTGTATTGACCAAAGCACCCGCCCCTTAAGTATGTGATTAGTTTTTTTTCAAGAGTGTAAGGGTGAAAGGAAGACGAATATCATTGCCTTGAGGTTTCTCTTTCTTAAGGCCTTTAAGCAGACGACGGACAGATGGGTTCCCGAGCAGGCTGATGGTGGATGGATCCAGACAGCGCAGATGGAACTGAATACCTGCGACTAGGCCTTTAATGGAAGAAGGCTGCATTTTTCGGGATTCAAAACAATGAACTAAAAAGGCCACATAAAATGAAAATATTGATGGGCAGAACTTCTGCAGAGAAGGTGGCACAAAAGGAGGGGAAATAAGACCATGCAGAGTCGTACATCTTTAAAGTAGATTTAGCTAAGCCTGATCGCATATAGTGAGCAGCAGATAGCATGCATGATTGTGTTTAATCCAACACTGTTTTGGAGAATGGGGGGCAAGACAGGCTGGATGGTGCCGCCTCCGGGCACGGCTGGCAAAATTCCTGTAATTCAAACCGGGACAAGAAATCAGCAATTTTGTTATCCAATCCTGGAATGTGAGCTGCTCTAATAATGAAATTACCCAACACAGATAACCAAGTGAGGCGCCTTATGAATCTATTAATAAAAGGAACTGAAGAACGCCCTTTGTTAATGATGTACTGGTGTCGAAGGCTTTATTTTCTCAAGCCCCCTTTTGGGAGGCGGCTTCGTCTCGGGCACATCGATTTGGGATGCCCGTCTCCACAATAACTGCAAGCATGAATATATTTACAATTATAGAAGTTGCACACATTTTCGTTGAAATTGAAGCACATGGGAGTCATTAGTTGAGTCACCTTGGTTTCTTCGGTTTGGGGTTTTGAAAAAGGCTTGGGTGGTTGGCCTACAGCCACGGATCTAGGGCACAGTTTGTGCGAGTGAGAGAAGGAGCCGCAAATTGAGCAGGACAGAGCTTGGTGGCCTGTGAAATGCCTGCTAATAAGAGCCAGGTCGACTACTGACCAGTCCAGTCTTTGGTTGAATCTTTGAATGAACATGGAAGCTTTAGCAGAGAATGATTTGTGGTATTCGAAAAAAAAAAGTGTTCCTCCATAAGACAAGGCCAGATCTGAAATGATGGCTAGGTACGTGTCCAAGTTCGGCTCTACGGGAAGGGTACAATTCACATATGATGTCTATACACTCCAAAAGCCACATTAAATTCAGCCAGAGTTAATGTTTTAGACAGTCTGGGGTCACACTCTTTCAGCATCACTGACATCTCCACAGTCCACAATACGTCTATCACTAATCTCAGAGCAGAGCAGGATTTTTATCATGTTGACGTCGTTACCTGCAAGGATTTGACTTCTGAGATGTGGAGAAACTGCAGCGGCCGGAGGAATGGAACCCCTGTGGAGATTGGGACTGCACTTCCCAGCGTTCTCTGATGCCGCCGAAACGTGCTGCGGTTACGTCATTATCCGGCGCCACACCTGTTGGACCATGCGCTGGACCTGCGAACGGTGAGGAGCCTGCCGGACCATGCGCTGGACCTGCGGACAGTGAGGAGGGAAACATGCCTCCAGCTGATGAAGACGGGCCGGCTGAATGTGTTGCACCAGACTCCAGGACTTGAATCCTGGAATTCATGGTGGCAAGCAACGACTGGATGTTGTTCAGGGCTGACGCCATGGGGTCGTTATCGGCTGGGTAGGCGGAGCTGGCTGCTTCGTCTGGGACTCGTGCTCTTTTGGAATGCGGCGCGGCGGCTGGAGCTGGGACTGCGGCGGAGTTTCGGGAGCAATTTTTTCTTTTCTCTGCAGATTTTTTAGGAACAGAGTAGTTGGAGAGAAATGCGGATGCTGTTTCGGAGAGGATGTTCTCCTTAAACAGCGCAAACAGTTCCTCGTGAGAAGCCCCTACTGGAGCAGTAATGTTTTTAAACACTTCCAGGAGTTTAGGCACTGGCCAATCCTCAATGCTGGGAGTATTTGGATTTTTACTTGCCAAACGAGAGCTCCGGCGGATGGAAATGACGCTCTCTTCGTTGGCTTCCTCTGCCTCGGATTGTTGCTGAGACTCCATGATGCCGTCGACCCTGCCATAAATCCTCATCATAGATGGACATAGCGAGCAGTGAGGCAAGTAGAAATATGTACACAATGTTACGAGGTGAGGGGCAAGGCAGGAGGGGGCAGCTGAGGTCCGGACGAGGGGCAAGGCAGGAGAGGCAGACGAGATCCAGGCGAGGGGCGAGGCAGGAGAGGCAGACGAGATCCAGGCGAGGCAGACGAGACCCAGGCGAGGCAGACGAGATCCAGGCGAGGCAGACGAGATCCAGGCGAGGCAGACGAGATCCAGGCGAGGGGAGGCAGTCGAGATCCGGGCGAGGGTCGGCAACGGGAGATCAGTCTGGAGAAAAAGGCTGGAGAGTCCAGTCCGAACATGTAGACAATCTGGCAAAAAAAGCTAGCAGAGGAAGCAGCGAAGATAGGCAGGCTGAAGCAGCTTAAATAAGGCACCACGAATGATATTTGCCAATGGGTGCTTGAGGGGGAGTCAGCTGAGCTGTCAGCTGACTGTGTATGGTATCCAATAGGAAGCTAGGGGAGTCAGCTGATGTATGTTTATAATAATACATTATTTTTTGAAGTGCTTCTGAATACTCAATGACATTTACATTAAGTCATAAAAGTGGCAAAAACTACTATGAGTATGATTATGACTAGCTGTGATCATATGATCTGTACCGAGGGCTGAGCCTGACTTTGTGGCCTGCCTGAACTAACGCTATGCTCAATGTTTTACCTTCAACTGCCTCTGCAGTCTATCGCAGCAGTCTCTGCTGATACATGAAAATAATCCATCATACATATGTTACTAATACATTAGCTTAGCTTTTCAGACATAGTATGGATATTAAACAGGCATGGTTTTCTAACATATAGCTAAACACTGAAGGATCGCATGTGGATATGTTAAGGTAGAACTACGTTTTTGTTACTATTGTCACAGGAAATACAATTGTTACTCTGAGGAAACAAATGGTGTGTGTGTAATTTAGAATAAAATATCAGAAATACAAATACATTCAACTGCCTCTGCAGTCTCTAACTCAGCAATCTCTGCCTCTGTTGATGCATGAAAAGAATCTATCATACATATGTTACTAAAACATTAGCTTAGCTTTTCAGACATGATGTGCAGACTTGACCATTAGTACGGATATGAAACAGGCATGGCTTTCTAACATAGTTAAACACCGAAAGGATCGCATGTGGATATGCAATTTTGTTTTTGAGAATGTATAGACAACATATTCTCAAATTCTGATTTTCAATATGATTTTCAGTTACCTTTAACAGGGGTGACAACAAATGTGTTGTGTGGAACATTATATTGCCTGTGTCCAGCTAGTGAAACCCAACTAACATCAGTAACAACACTGGGGCCAACAAGAGTACACTCTATAAACAAACCTGTGTGTGTGTGTGTGTGTGTTGTCCTACCTGGTTTTGTACTCTTCTCAAGAGGAGTGCAGGTGGAGCATGTCTCCTGCAAAAGATTTTACATGATAAATACATAATCTGACAGCAGAATGTCACTTTATAGAAAATAACACTAGCACTTGCCTTTTTCTTTCCTGTCATCTTTGTGTAGCAGACAGTACAAATGCCTTAAGTATCTAAAAAAAAAGCAAATAATGCAATGATACTTTGGATAACACAAACAGTAACATTAAAAGGAATCATAACCTTCACACATCTCAAAAGCCATAAGCAGACTTTTACCCCATGGTTACAAATGACAATGATAAACACCACATACTACAGTCACCTACAGCTTACTTGTACCTTTAATCAGTCCCCCCAGGATTTTGCGGTGATTTTTTGCATTCAAAATGACCACCTTGGCCTTAATGAATTTAAGATGGCGGCGCGTGCACAACACGCGGCTTGGCGTCTCTCCAGTTTTTGCGAATTAGTGTTTATTTACCTGACTATCTTATTCGTTTTCACGCGAAACACTTCAGCGAACCGAACCTACAACAGAAACTCACTATTGGATATACATCAAGGGGGATGAGGTTCAACATCTAACTACGTGGTGTAAAAACAATAACCTGGAACTCAACACAAAGAAGACCAAGGAGATCATTGTGGACTTCAGGAAAACCAGGAGCAGGGCACACACCCGCCTCCATCAGCGGCGCTGAGGTGGAGTGTGTGTCTAGCTTCAAGTTCCTTGGGGTCCATATCACAGAAAATCTTTCTTGGTCCCTCAACTCCTCCAGTCTGGTGAAGAAGGCACATCAGCGCCTTCACTGCCTATGGACCCTTAAGAAAGCACAGCTCTGTCCTAAGATTCTATCAGACTTCTACCGCTGTACCACTGAGAGCATACTTACAAACTGCATCTGTATGGTACGGTAACTGCAACGCTGCTGACCGCAAGGCACTTCAAAGAGTAGTCAACTCTGCCCAGAGGACTACTGGATGTGTACTCCCCCCCCCCCCCCAATCCACAACACATACCATGACCGCTGCTTAAACAAAGCCAAATCCAGTGTCAAGGATGACACCCACCCAAACCATGGACATTTCACCCTTCTCCCATCTGGCAAGCGATACAGGAGCCTGCACTCACACACCAATACGCTAAGGCATAGCTTCTTTCTAGAGGCTGCAAGACTGTTGAACAAACTCCCACCCCCGTCTAGCATTGGATTTTACCTGCTACATCTCACTTTATGTAATGTTCACCTGTTACATATTTACTGTCTTGCACCGTTTACACTTATCACTGCACTGAACTGTCTAGCACTGGACTTTTAAAATGACTACCTTCTTACCTGTTGCATTTCACTCTCTGCAATGTTACCTATTTTATAGTTACTGATTTGCACTATATAACCGTTTACATTCATTACTGCACTGTTTCACCAATTGCCCTTGCACTGCTATCACTAAAAAAGGAAAAAAACCGACCAAAACCTGCACAATATAGATATACTACATGTGTATATACACACACACACACACACTCACATGTATATACATACAGTATTTATATATAAATGTCTATTTATACTCTGTACATAATCCCCCTATACTTCTGACAAATCTGTATTTATAACCTTACATTGTTGTACATAATACATCTCTTTGCCAACATAATCTAACCTACATAAACACTGTACTCAAATAGCACTGGCATTTAAATGCTTCTTTTGCACTTCTGGTTAGACGTCAACTGCATTTCATTGGTGTTGTACCTGTACTCTGCTAGTGACAATAAAGTTGAATCTAATCTAA
>JAOPHQ010003702.1:142500-192500 GCA_030340625.1 Merluccius polli | reverse complement strand
AATTCACTGAAATATTAGAAAAGTAATGTGTAAGTGAAGAAAATGAGGATGCAACAATTACTATCTAAAGTAATATAGTCGCCTTGTACCTCCAATTTTTCACGATTTTTGTTTGCTGTGCCTCGCTTTCCCCGAGGGAGTTGATGTAGGTCACGGTCCTATCTTTGATATTGCAATGCTAAAAAAGATAAATATATATGTGATATATACGTATGTGAGACAAGTTTACATCTAAACAGTTAATACAAACCAGCAATAGCCAACTCTAAGACAAATGCTTTTTAAAAAGTGAAGAGCAAAGGTGGATGGGAAGTGAATTAACATGCAACATTGGGAACTTGTATGCTTCTATATAATATACTGTAGTTTCCAATAATACTTGATGTTGAGGTTACACAAATTATCAAGTACACTGCTACGTACGTACAAAAAAGGTCCAATGCCTCCCCTCCAAGTAGGGCCCGATGACCTCTTCCCCATCACGTAAGATATTCTGAGAGGAAATTAATAATTGTCAGTGCAATTTCCACCATAGACGGAAGGGCAGCCGCATAGATTAGACACAGCAAAAATCAAAATACAATAATACAACAGGAGAAATGATTATGGACCACTTCTGGTATGGTTACAAACTGTAACCGTTGGAATAGCCCAAACTGAATAGAATGCCTTCTTTTTACTGAGGCAACCGTGCCACCGCTGCTCCGTTTTCTGATGCATAACCAGTGGAAACTTAGCCTAGTCCTAACTAGACCTTCGTACTCATTTCATTCATACTAAAGGTCTAGCAGTGCTGTAGAGAGAAACGATGTCTCACTTGAAGGCGGGTGCTGTTGAAGTTTAAAACCTATTGGCTCTGCCCAGTGCCACTCTGGATCTGCCTTAACCAATCGCTAACGTTTGGTCGTGACGTATTTCATGCGCCAGAAACCACGTTGCGCGCAGTATACAAACGGCAGATGCAGTGAGCATTAGCATTAGCCTGGTTCCGCCCGCCTCCGTACTTCCGCTCAATAACTGAAATTCGCGCACGACCTCTACGTCACTGTTCTCAGGCCGCGCCTCCTGTTTGCTGATTGGAAGGTACATTTGAGGGAAAAGAAATCGTTCTAACATACAGCACGGCCAGACCTTAGTACTGAAGTGAAATGAAAATTGAGCGGAAGTACGTAGGCGGGCGGAGCCAGGCTAGTGGAAACTGACCTTTAGGCCGAGCAATGGGAAAAAAACAACATCTTGTAGCAACCTCTATTTTGTGTCACCATATTCTATTTGATACAAAAGTCTATCAGTTATTTCTTACTTTAAGGAAGTAGCCACTCCTGGCCCTGGAGCTGCCCTTCAAAATCACCTGGAGGCTGTGGCAATTTATTGCCACTATTCCAGGCCGGCTCTATATGAAGGACAAATAATAGATTATGATAAGAGGCATATAATTGTTCAATTTACAAAGTCTCAAAAATGAGCTGAAGGCATATCCAACTTGCTTGGATTACCATGCTCAATAGGTGGAAGAGGGCATCCATCGTCTGGGGAGCAATTACACAGAAAAGGAATGATCATCAGCAATAAACTTTTTTAAGTGTGTTGAAAGAGCCATGAGGTAATAAGTTGTCAAAGTTGTATTATAGCAAACAAGGTATAGGCCCAGCCTAAAAGTAACAAGAAGAAAAAGACCTACCTCGTCAGAAACCTCCTGTTCCTGAATAAGGGACATGAAGCTCTCGACGTACAAAGGATAGGGCCCAACACTTCCCATGGCCTGTCCTCCCCGCAGTCCTTTTTCCTTAATATCTCGTAAAACTGCATGGACGACAGTGAAAATTAAAATCCATACCAAGTCACACTCCTCCCCCCCCATAAGACAGGAGTTCTACCCCGTAAACTATTAAAGGGCTTAAACTTATTGTACCTATAACAGGTTACACTACTTTCTGTTTACGTTCACAAATCCAGTTTTACTGTGTGCAAATACCTCAAACACCTTTACAGAACATGACTCCAACCTCTCTCCAGTCTCCGCAACTCCATCCCCAGCCCCCTTTGCCTGTGGAGCAATTTAAGAGGACGAGAAACAGACTGCAGAGGGTAGAAGAGATGATACTATTAGGTGCAAGAAGTTACAAAGGCGCACGGGACAACGCATCCACCATGACATTGTGGGTGCCTTTAACATGACGGATGTCTAAGTTATATGGTTGCAGAAACAGAGCCCACCACATTAGCCTCTGATTAGGGTTCTGCAAAGAGTTCAAGGTGAGAGGGTTATGGTCCGTGAATACAACAATTGGCATTCCAGAATCAAGGTACACATTGAAATGTTGCAGAGCCAAAACTAATGGCAATGCTTCTTTTTCGATAACTGAATAGTTCAGTTGTAAGCGTTGAACTTCTTAGAATAGAAGCTAACGGGATGTTCAATACCTTTTCCATCAGCCTGAAGGAGTACCGCACCTGCTCCAACATGTAGTGTAAATGGCTGATCGAGTCTGGGAGCAGAACATAACAAGGTTTTAACATCAGTGAAGTCTTGCTGACATGAGGTAGACCAGATGTATTTGGACTTCGTCTTCAGCAAATCGGTCAGAGAGGCCACCACTGTCGAGAAATTACGGCAAAAACAGCGGTAATAGCCAACCAATCCTAGAAACCTCATTAATTCTTTGTTCGTAGTGGGAACAGGGAACTCCTCAACAGCAGACACCTTTGCATGAACTGGACGCACCTTACCTTGGCCCACCACTTTACCAAGATATGTCACCTTAGCTTTTGCAAACTCACATTTAGCCAAGTCTACTGTCAAATTTGCATTTGCAAGTCGTTCAAACAAAGCTCGAATGCGGCTTAGATGATCCTCCCAGGTGTTACTGTAAATCACGACATCGTCCAAGTATACCGCAAAACCTTCAAGTCTGTTGACAACCATATTCATTAACCTTTGAAATGTAGCTGGTGTGTTGCGCAAACCAAAACCCATAACAGTATACGAGAACAGGCCGGACGGTGTAATAAAGGCAGATATTTCCCGAGCTCTTGGAGTTAATGGAACCTGCCAGTACCCTTTTAACAAATCTGCTTACAAAGTTTGCTGCACCAACCTGGTCAATACAATCCTCAATCCGAGGAAGTGGAAAGGAATCAGACTTGGTCACTGTATTAACTTTACGAAAATCTGTGCAACATCGCGGTGATTTATCGGATTTCTCAACTAACAAGCATGGAGATGCCCAACTGGAAGAGGATGGTACTGTAATTTGATTATCCAACATGTAGTTTACCTCACGGTCAAGTATTTTCCTCTTCTCAGAGACTCTGTAAAATCTCTGCCGGATAGGCTTAGCGTCGCCAACATCATGCTCTAACAGATTCGTCCTAGACGGCGTATCTCCAAATAAACCTGGATAGCTTGCAACCAGTTCAACTAACTCAGTTAGCTTCTCAACAGACCAATAAGACAACAAGCCATCCATATTCTTTAGACAGTCAGTTATTCAGACGGCCACGCAGTACAGAATCATCTGGCACTGCCACATCTCCTCCCCCACCAAAACCTGACTGCAACACTGTACCAACAGACAAAACTGGGCGCACTTCAGGTGGAGTGTGTGAAACCTCAGATTCATTCTGGGGACAGTCTCGACTATAATATGGTTTCAGCAGATTTGTGGCAAAGTTGGTTTATTTTCCTGCGATCTGGAGTGGAAATTAAGTAGTTAAGTTCAGAGCGCTGACGTTCTACAGTATATGGGCCCATAAATTTAGCTTGGAATGGTGACCCCACAATTGGTAGCAAAGCCAACACTTGGTCACCCTCACTAAACTGTCTCTCAGACCGTCGATCATACAAATGCTTCATTTTCCCCTGTGATTTTTCCAAGTTTTGTTTTGCCAATTGGCCAGCCATATAAAGCCGGTGTCTGAACCCGTTAAGTACTGTCTCAAATTGGACGGAGGTTCCTCTGTGCACCACTCATCTCGAAGCACTGCCAAAGGACCACGTACTCTGACCAAAGACTAAATCATTTGGACTGAATCCAGTACTTTCCTGACACACCTCCCTTGCTGCTAAAAGCAACCATGGCAGACCTTCCTCCCAGTCCCCCTGCATACAATACGCTCGCAATGAAGACTTCAGAGTTTGATGAAAGCATTCTAAAGCTCCTTGGCTTTGTGCATGATATGCAGACGCTTGACTATGTTTGATGTTAAGTTGCTTTAGAACTTGGGGAAAACAAATTTGAAGAAAAATTTGACCCTTGATCGCTCTGAATAATCTTTGGTATGCCGAATATTGAGATTAACTGAGTTAAAGCCTTAACTACAGATTTGGCCGTAATTGTACGCAACCGGTAGGCGGCAGGATAGCGTGTAACCTGACACATGACAGTTAAATACTCGGAACCAAATTTTGACTTCGGCAAAGGTCCAACAGTCAATTATTATGTATTCAAATGGATTATCCACTGCAGGGATTGGAGAGAGTGGGGCAGGCTTTATACTCTGATTTGGTTTACCTGTAAGTTGACAAGTATGACAGCTCTTGATATAAACTGCCACACCACGCTTAAGACGAGGCCAAAAGAAATACCGCAAAATGTGACAGTACGTTTTTTTAACTCCCAGATGCCCAGTCTGATCATGAGAACTGCATCACTTTATTTCGATACTTAGTTGGTACTACTACTTGGTAAACTGGATCACCAACACAATCCAAGCCTTGTGGGACCCACTTACGGACCAATACCTCATTCTGCAGAAAGTACCCACTAGCTGCACTCTGAGCTTCAATGCTAGGCCGCACCTGATCAAACTCAATGAAGCATCCGCTTGTTGTTCAGTGATAAGTTCCTGTTGGGAGACAGACAGAATCAGGCACATGCAAATCTCTCTCACAATTAAATTTCATGTCAAAATTCATGGTCAAATGCAAAATCTTGCGTTTCTGAATCTTTTGCTGCCATTGCCCGTGTCACAGCACAAGCGGTAAAGACCTCAGGGAATTCACTCCTACCATCAGTTGGGTTATTCAGCAATGGTGTATATGCATCAGGTGGGACACCATCAATCCAGCCATGATTGCCAGCTAAATCATTCCCAAGAACAACATGGACTCCAATGAGTGGCAAAGCAGGACGAACCCCGATGTGGACATCACCATTTACAAGGACACAAGCTAAACTAACTTTGTGCACAGGAACAGTTTTTAAACCCATTCCCTGCACTAGCAGGGAATGGGTTTAAAAACACAGGCTGACCTGTGTCAGTGTCCTGAGACAAAGGCAGAACAGAAGATAATATGAATGAGTCCTTTGCTCCTGTATCTCGTAGAATTTTTACAGGCACTTTATTTTGACCAGGCACGGATACAAATCCATCTGAGACAAATGCTCCAAACCCCGAAAAATTCCCATTTCCAGGTTTAACTGCATCAAGAACTTTATTAGAAACAACTGGAAGTTGCCTAACTGGAACACTTAGAGCAGCTGGTTTAGCAAATGCATTGCCTCCTTTAACTTTTTGTCCTCAATGTCATCATAATGCTCCACAAGTTTCAAAAGTTGGTCTTTTGTGCAACCAGTCAAAATTGCCTCAGAGGGAGATTGGACAAAACTACCGACAGAAGCCATGACAAAACAGTTTTGATCCCTGGGATGCAAAAATAGAATTAGAACTTCCCCACTTACTGCCTACCCAAACCTGAATAACCTCGACCCTAGTGTTCATGCAGCTTGCGGTGGGTTCTTATACACTGTAAACCAGCCGGTTTGAAAGGCGACCTGCAAGCAGACAACCCCCCAAGATCCTTCGGACGTGCTCCCTGGACAATTTTCCGAAAACAGTTGACACTAACCACGTTGCCACAGCACTACCAAAAGGGAAAACCAACAAAAAAAAAACTAATTCTCGCAACCCAAAGGGGAAACGCAACTGAAGCCTAACAGGGAAAGTTCAAATTCTGACCTGTGCTCACCAGACAATCAACTCTGTTAGCCTAGCTAGCTCAGCAGATTACCCAATCCAAACACAAAGCTCAATCCCCAACCATGCGCTACTGATCAATATTATATCACAACAGAGCTTCAAAATATACTAACTAGTGCACCACTTAACTGATAGAATCCCCAAAACAAAAATCAAGATTAACCGGCCTCCCCAAAAAAACAGCACTGAGCACCTTTAATCCCAAGACTAATAAGTCTCTTCAATTACTGCCCAGACTGATTACCTCAATTATGGTTAAACCCTAACTCCTTCACCATAACACTTATAGAGTAAACTAGATGAAGCAAGTATCAGTTTAACTAGCAAAAGTTTTACACATCATTGAGAAACTTACCAAATTAGTTTGACGAGCCCCCATGTAACAACCTGGCTCATTGGTTGTCACAAAGAAGGGGAGGCCACACATGGTTAAAGTGAAGAACATAAGAATTTAATGAAGAATAGGTGCATAACCAAAAGCACCGTAAACAAAAAGTCAGGCTGCAGGCCAGGGAAGAGAAAGAGTCAATGGGTCAGGGCTGCTTTATAGGCTCCTGAGCCAACCTGCTCAGGTGAGCTGCATCTCGTTAGGTGGTGTGGCTCCGCCCACCAGCTCCCTGCAACACAGAGCACACACAGCAGCAACAACAACACTCAAGGCAACCCTGTGGCCGTCACACTGGCTTTAGATAATCTAACTACAGGAGCATTTGGCTAGGCCTAGTTACTGGATGTAAAGTAGGCATATTGCATCACTCACCATCCATTTTCATTTGTTGTTTCCTAGAAGATGACAAAAGAATAGATACAAAGAATAGATACAAATTAAACACATGCTAACCCAAAGGAACACAAAGTACATACAATTACATCTGCAACGATCTCCTAATGTTTAGAAAGAGTCATTGCCGTAAGCTAGCTAGCTAGCATTGCAAGTTAGCTTACTCACATTAGTTAGTCTAGATAGCTACCGGTAGTTAAATAACAAGCCTTACTTTAATACAAACACACTACTAATATCCAGTGTTGGGCAAGTTACTTCAAATATGTAATTCATTACTTATTACTTATTACTGTCATTTCAAAGTAATTTGTTACATTACATTATTACTGTCAGTATTACTAATACAGTATTACAGTATTACTGTCTTTGAATTGTAAGGCATTACACTACTTTTGCATTACTTTTACATTACTTTCATCAACATAACTGGAAATATGGATTTGGCGTTCTCAATAGATCTTATTGCGTTCAATGCAGCTCATTAAGACATCCAGTAGGAGGTGATGTGGTATGGCATAATGAGTGAGCTAGGCTTAAGGCTAACCACAGTACAATATACATCTACATTCGGGAGTCCCGAATGTAGAGTCCAACTCCGCTGCTGCAGTCATCTTGTCCTCGATTGATAGTTCTCTAGTAGAAGTCTAACAGGAAGTAAACATTTGCGCGGATTTTTTTCTCCTCTGCTAATCTCGCGGTGTTTGTATAAAAACAACACACCACTTAATTTCGGGTTTAAAATGCATTGTAACGTGCGTTACTGAGATTTGTACCGAGTAAAATATTACCAATTATATTTTTGTAATGCCTTACATTACCACGTTACAGCAAAAAGTAATGCGTTAAAGTAATGCATTACTTTTGTAACTCGTTACTCCCAACACTGCTAATATCTTGATATTTTATAATATAGTTCAACATAAAACATGCCATTACCTTGACTTCAACGATCTCCTGGGAAATAATCCATGTCCCGCCTCCTGCTGTCTCTGATTGGGCGGCCGAGAGAACCAATGGCATGCAATGCTGCCCTCAGAAGGTATTTCAATAACTAAAAGTCCACTCTGCCATTGAGGCTGCGCCACAGGTGTGCAGCCCCACCCACTTGGACCAGATGAGGCTGTAAACCAGCTATCCACCACACACACTCCACAAAGACATCACTGTCCCTTTATTGTTGGATTTGTAGCGAATTGATTAGGAACTGTTAAAAGGGAGAGGTGTCCCGTTGTTCAAAAATAACGCAAACCTTGGAACGTTATTAACCCATCAGAATTGAGTATTGAACAGTGCTGTGGTATAAACTAAATGTATTATATTACATTGATGTCAAATTATGCCATTCTAAATAAGTGCCACTGTTCAAAGTTTCCTGTAAAGTTCCCTGTCAACGGTTGGACGCACATACAGTTGAAGCCATGGCCAAAAGTGTTTAAAATGTTGTTTTGACTCTGGTAATGTGACAGGCCGAAGCAGATCCAATTGTAGGTTGTGGTGTGGATTTTTTTGGACAGGGATTATTTGCTGCTACAGTGCGATGGCAGATGACAAGAAAATGATATACGGTGAAAACGACTGAATTAACGACTCTCCCTGTCATAGTCTCTTATGCTTTGATACGTTGAATGGTTTATTTTTCCTTGTGTTCTTCGGTGGGTGGGTGTGGGGAGGTTTTAAGGTGCGTTTGACACTTTAAAAGTATGTTATTAATCAGGCTGTGGATACGATTTGTTCAATGTGAATGCTTGTCACAGGAATGACAGGGCATGCTATGTCTAATTGTGTGTGTGCATGTGTCTGTGCCTGTCTAATGCGTGTGTGTCCTTGTAGTTGGGCATCCACGGCTACGCGTTTGCAATCACCAACAACGGCTACATCCTCACTCACCCAGATCTGCGACCACTTGTGAGTACAACCTCCTGTAGCACCCGCTGCCCTCTAATACAACAGTAACCAAGTCGGCAACCTAATTATCATAACAATTATTTTCACTGCACAGAGTAGAGTTCAAATGTAGATTTTTTTTGTTTTTTTGTGTTAGGCGGATGTGATATACAAACTTTAGTAGCTTGTGTCAAGTCAATTATGGATTTCACACAGAATGAGATGCATATTAACATAGGCAATTGTTGCACTATTGTGCGGTGGAAAACCTGCTGCTGTTTTGCGGAATGCATTGGATTGTGTGTGTGTGTGTGTGTGTGTGTGTGTGTGTGTGTGTGTGTGTGTATCGCCGAGTGTGTGTGTGCGTGCCTGCGCGTGTGTGTTTCTGTGTGCGTATCGCCGAGTATGTGTGTTTGTGTATTGGCAGCGTGGTGACATGCAGATGAGCAGACAGAGTTCCCGGCTTCCACTGCGCTGTGAAAAGACAGAGATAAGGCCGCTGAATGGCTGTGATTAACTCCATTGTGTTGGACACCCCTCCATCCCTCGCCAATGGAGGGGGGAGGAGGAAGGAGGGAGGGAGGGAGGGAGAGAAAGTGGAGAAACCGAGAGAGAGAGTAAGAGAAAGAGAGAGAGAGAGAGAGAGAGAGAGAGAGAGAGAGAGAGAGAGAGAGAGCGAGCAAGCAGTTGCTCTTTTACTATGTATGTGAATGAGACAAACTAGAGGGAGACACTGGTAGGAAAAAAAAAACAGGGTCATAGTAGGAGTAGCATAGAAGAGAGGGAGAGGAGACAGACTGACAGGCAGACAGACGGATGGTTTAATAGTGGTCTAATTAAGGATGCTAATGAACAGTGTTTAACAACTAATGAGGGGTGGGGGGCTGTACTCACTGACAGATGAAATGAGGTAGAGAGAAACACACGCAGGTACATACACACACACACACACACACACAAAATCCCCCCACACCCACATTACCCATATACACATAACCCATACATAGACACACACATGAAAACTCACAGATGTATGCAATTATCTTGCTATTTCCTTCTATATATCTGTTTCTCTCGCTTTCCATCTATATATCGTGCGTGAAAACACACAACACACCATACACAAACACACACACACCCTTCTCTGCGGTCTATGTTATGTATATTTAATGGTGATACTAAGGAGGGTGTGTGGGCTAGCTGGAGAGGAGAACAGGCTGATTATGTTCACTTAACCTCAGCAATATTAAAGGCCAGAGCCCCTGTGACCATATGAATGATAGATCAATGGCACAGTGGTACGTTACACACACGCACAAACACACACACATACACACACACACACACACACACCACAGAATCACATTGATCTTTTCCTCCAGCAAGGCCAAGCATCACAATATTAATAGGAATATAATTCCCATATCCATCATCTATTGCACATTTAATGAATGTGTGTGTGTGTGTGTGTCTGTTTGTGTTTGTGTGTGTGTGTGTGTGTGTGTCTGGTAATGTATGTTTGTGCGTGCGTGTGTGTGCACATGCCCACATGTGTGTCTGTGTGTGCGTGTGTATGTGTGCAGTACGGTGATGGAAAGAAGCGGAGGAAGCCCAGCTACAGCAGTGTGGATCTGTCTGAGGTGGAATGGGAGGACAGGGACGACACGGTAAGAGAGGTCCTGCACACTCCAGTGGTCCTTTTGCCATGGACCCTCTCATTATATGACAACCCCCCTGTTCTGTGTCCACCTGTGTGTGTGTGTGTGTGTGTGTGTGTGTGTGTGTGTGTGTGTGTGTGTGTGTGTGTGTGTGTGTGTGTGTGTGTGTGTGTGTGTGTGCGCATGCGTGCACAGCTGAGGAACGCCATGGTCAACAGGAAGACAGGGATATTTTCCATGGAGGTGAAGAAGACAGTCGACAAAGGGGTGAGCCTACCGAGGCACAGCGCCACTCCACTGGGCCACACACACACATACACACATACACATACACACACACTGGCAATTAGCTTAAAGGGAAGGCCAAAGTAAACACACAGCAGGAGGTGATCTGCCATGCCAGGGGGCTCATTCACCCTGCTGCCCCCTGCTGATCCCTACTAATAGACACACACAGACAGAGAGACACACTCACCAACACACACCCAGTGGAATGTATACACACACAGACAGACACACACACGCTCATACATATGCATGAACTGAGGAAATCCACAGAAGTTTTCATGCATGGTGGCGAGTCCTGGAATTTATTTTTTTATGATTCGATGTGCTCTCCATTTGTGTGTGTGTGTGTGTGTGTGTGTGTGTGTGAGAGAGAGAGAGAGAGAAAGGAGAGCAAAGAAACAGCTGAGGAAATCGATGTGCTCTCCTTTTGTGTGTGTGTGTGTCTGCGTGTGTGCGTGTGTGTGCGCCTGTGTGCGTGTGAGTGTGTGTAAAGGGGCAGGGGAGAGTGTGTGTGTGAGAGAAAGAGCAGAGCAAAGAAACAGCGTGGATGTGCTTTTCTTATCTCTGCTAAACACATGTTGCTAAATCTGAACGAGACAGCAGCCCAATGACTCTCTTTTAATACTCGTCTGCCAAATAGACAGGTGGGTATGGTGTATTTGTGAGTGTGTGTGTGTGTGTGTGCGTATGCGTGCCATTTGGAATTGTCACTGATTAGTGTGATTATTAGGAATAAAATATGGAAATGAACAACGGCACACATACACACACACACACTCAAGCACTTTCACTCACTTTTACTAACGCATAGACAACATGTCCATCTGTTGTCTGTCTGTCTTGACAACCTGCCAAATCATTTTATTTTCGCCTTCAAATGTGCCACTAGATGGAGCCAAATATCTGAAAATCAGATATGCTAGTAGGAGCCTACACGCTGCATCATGTATAAAGTATAATGCATAGTATGTAACACAATATGCGTACAGGAAATAACGTTGCATATGTGTGTATGTGTTTCAGAAGCGTGTCCTTGTTCTGCACAACGATTACTACTACACTGACATTAAAGGCACGCCTTTCAGGTAAGCCCACCTTGGACACACTGTTCACTATTGCAGTCCAAGGCAGTATTCACAACTCGTTTCACCCTACAACCGACTCTCAAATGATACTAAACGTGCCTGGCGGCATTGACCTTGTTGCTGTAGATGAAATATTGATTCATCAATGTGCTAACTTACATTGATCACATTAAGTGGTTGATAGGTTGAGTGCGGTCGAGAGGATCGAGTCAGTTGCTAAAGCAAAAGCTTCATAGTAAACAACATTTTTCACTTCAACAGTTAAACAGCAATCATACTTCTCTCTGTAGTAAATATGGAAATGTGCACTATTATAAGAGGTTGTGATAACAATTAAGAGATATATTTTTTTGACCAACAAAACATTTTTTCGAAAAGGAAAGCACATTTACAAATTAAATGTGGTAAGATTGTAAGAGCAGACATTGTAAGCACCTCTTCCACAGGAAACAGGATATGCCTTTTGAATGCAAACCCGACTATTTTTGTCCACAATAATTGCTTGGTTTAAACTTATTGCCATTCATTCTTTCCCAACCAAAGGTATAGGAGCTGACTTTAGTAACTACATGCTTCATTAATAAACTACTCATTTAGCAGCCCTAAAATTAGAACTTAAATACCCATTATGTCTCCTTAAATCCACTGGTTTGTACCTACTTTTGGCTGAAAGATGTTTGGTGAATACAGCCAGATTGGTGGAGAGTGCTATATTTATTCACAAAGCTCAAGCATTTGAATTGCACATATTTATTTTTCTTTTAAAGCATAGGTTTCCGTTTAAGAAAACATGAATTTTGTGTGTGTGTGTGTGTGTTTCTTAAAGCCTAGGGGTAGCTCTTTCAAGAGGTCATGGTAAATTCTTCTTCAGAGGAAATGTCACAGTTGAGGAAGGTAGGAGTCATTTTCATTTTCCCATTTTCTTTGTGATTCAAACATTTAGTTCTGTTTTTTCTTCTGTAATTCGACGAAGTTCATCCTCTCTGGCTCTTTCTCTGTCTCCATCTTGCTCTCACTCTGTTGCTTTTATTTCTCACTATCACTGTGTTTTGCTAATCTAACCTCTCGCCGTGAATCTGTTTCTCACCCCCTTTTGGTGCATGTACTCTTTCAACATCTCCCTCTCTCCGCTCTCCCTCTGCGGTTTTCTATTGACGATGAGCGGGGAAGCCGCAGCAAGCACAATATTGCTTTTATAGTTGCTTCCATGTATGTGTGTTTGTCTACGTGTGTGTGTGTGTGTGTGTGTGTGTGTGTGTGTGTGTGTGTGTGTGTGTGTGTGTGTGTGTGTGTGTGCTGGTCTTTGTTTGTGTCTATTTTCATGTCAGCCTCATGCATGTTAATATTCATACAGCGGTGGTGTGTGTATGTATGTGTGTCTGTGTGTGTGTGTGTTTTTTTTTTCAACTTGTCCATCATACAGGGCCCTCGGAGCATGACTTGGCTCTTCCTGATCTCATCAGAGCTGTCACATCCACTCAAAACACACATTTTTCACCGCTGATGTGTGTGTATGTGTGTGTGTGTGTGTGTGTGTGGAGGTGTGTGTGTGTGTGTGTGTGTGTGTGTGTGTGTGTGTGTGTGTGTGTGTGTGTGTGGAGGTGTGTGTGTGTGTGTGTGTGTGAGAGAGAGGTGCAAATGCGTTATTAAGGGTTCATGTGTAGTGCATTCACTGATCACTTCAAGTTCTTCTTAATTCTGTCGCAGGTCTCCATGACTTGGAGCACCCTGACGTTGAACTGGCAGACGAGTGGTAGGAGCACCGGGCCGATATTTGTGTTCTGGCTATGCATGTCAATATCTTGGTCTCTGATCGTGTTCTGAGGACATGTTCTGGTGCCTCAACATTGAACCCTCATTTCCTGTTAGCAGAATGACATGGTGTTATTTTAGGGAGCTTGCTTGTTTGCTAGTAAAAGTGAAGTAGCTGTTAAAGTGCTATCACTTGCTGTCTCTTTTTTTTTCTCTCTCTCTTGTATCCCTCTTTATCTCTCTCTCTCTCTCTCTCTCTCTCTCTCTCCCCTCTCTTGTGTTTCTGTTGCATCATCATCTTGGTCTCCATTGTCGCTTAATAATTCGACATTACACAATTTTGAATGCAATATATATTACATTATTTACATTAAATAAAAAAATATTCATAGTGAAAAAATAATATTTAATTGAAATTCCAATTTGACGGTTATTCAAACGTATTACACAATTTTAAAATGTATAGGTTTGTAATATGTGATTGTGTTGATCAATTGGCCTCACCACTTTTCTTTTATATCAGGACATACTGTAACACAGACGAATACCCAGAGCACCGCTACCTCTCCCAGATCGAAGCCATCAAACTCTACCTTAGTGGCCATGAACCTCTTCTGCAATGTGAGCAACCACTCACCATAACTCATTTTGTACTTTCAAAACTTTTATAATTAAACACATGAAATACCTTAAAATAATCACCATATATGAACTGAAAAAGAAATGTGTGTTTCATGAATAATTTTGCATTTCTAATGTAAATAATGGGTGTATTTTTCCTGGCCAGGCGACAAGGAGCTGATTCAGGAAGTACTGTTTGACGCTGTGGTTACTGCTCCGCTAGAGGCCTACTGGACCAGCCTGGTGCTCAACAAGTCAGAGTAGGTGTCCCCCCACACCACCCACCAGCCATGCTACACTCCTCAACTTCTTCTACTGAGTTGTAACTAGCATCCAAGTATAACTAGTATTTTTTTAAATAGTGAAATAAAATAGCTGTAGTTACACCCAATTATTTTTTGATTGTATATAATATATATATTATATATATTTTGTATAATATTATATACTTCAATTGTGCACAGCCTCACTTGTAAGTCGCTTACACTAAATGTAAATGTAAAATCACTCCTCGCTTTGTAAAAGGACACACAACATTTTAAAATACATTACAGCCAGGGCAGAGATTACAGAGATTGTTTTACTGGTCATTTCAGAGATGTACTCGACTTATGGAAACTGTATACTGTCTTTCCCGCCCGTGCAGGAACTCTGACAAGGGAGTGGAGATCGCCTATCTGGGCTCCAGGACAGGTCTCTCCAGGATCAACCTATTTGTGGTGCCTGATGAACTCACCAACCAGTAAGTGTGTGTTTGTGTGTGTGTGTGTGTGTGTGTGTGTGTGTGTGTGTGCTTGTGTGCGCGTGCATGTATTTGCATCTGTGCATGTGCATGTGTGTGCGTGTGTGTGTGTGTGTGTGTGTGTGTGGGGGGGGGGGGGGGGGGTGCCCATTGTGCAGAGTGTGAGTGTATGTTGGCGTGTGCATGAATGTGTGTGCGCATGTATGTGTGAGCTGATTAAGTTAAATCATGTTGTTCCTGGTTTTGTGTGTCTATCTCTTCTGTTTTATCGCTCACACACACCACTCCTCATTCCACTTCAGCATGCTTCTCCTATACTCGGAGGAAAACCACTGGGAGACTTCTCGGCCCAGAGTTTTATGCTAATTTCCAGTAATAGTCCGTAAATCATATTCCATCATCTTCATCTGGCCAGGTGCCGGGCGAGTGAGCATGCATTACAGCAGACCCATGTCAGACAGCCAAGGCATTCTGGGTGGCATCCCTGTGAATGGTGGAAAACCTGGGCGAACGATAATGGAATTATTATGTGTCTACATCAGCTTGTTCAGATGAAACTATGAATGATGCGTACCTGTGTGCGTGCACCTGTGTGTGTGGTTGGTTGTGTGTGTGTGTGGGGGTGGTTGTGTGTGTGTGTGTGTGTGTGTGTGTGTGTGTGTGTGTGTGTGTGTGTGTGTGTGTGAAAGTGTGAAAGTGTGTGTGTGTGTGAGAGAGAGGGAGTGTGTGTGTTGTGTTTGTGTGTGTGAGTGTGTGTGTGGGAGAGAGAGAGAGAGAGAGAGAGAGAGAGCGAGTGTGTCCATGTGTGGTGTAAAGGTGAATGCACAAGTGCACAGGAATGCATGTGCATGACTCTATGTATATGTTTATGGGTTTCACTGGCAGTTGTTCCTTTTCAACATTCATGAAAGATTTTCTCTTTCCGCGTGTTTCCTGTCTGCTTCAAGAGACTTCCTGACAGCCGAAGACAAGGAGGGGGTGTTCAACGCCGATCACTTTCCCCTGTGGTACAAGAGAGCTGCAGAGCAGGTCCCGGGAACCTTCGTCTACTCGCTCCCCTTTAACTCTGGTGAGCGGAAATCCATGTCTACCGACCGTTTTTGACGATTCAACGACTTAGTTCCACCACGTGAAGGTGCTAAAACCAAAATCATAACCTCGAATGAACCAGTGTTTCTTTCAGGATTTCTTTTTGGGTTGAGGTCAGCCGCCAAATAATGAATTTGTGTTATGAACCCCGAGACCGCGGTCCCAACAAGACAACTTCAAAGCTATGCTCTTGGCATCAGTGCTTGTCTGACAGAAGCCTGTCTTTCTTTGCGCATTGGACGACTATGATTAGCTATGTCATGCCGGAGACCGCATTGCATTCGAACCAACCACGCTTGTTGTGTACACTTTCTTTCCTTGCTGAACAAAATATTTCGTATAAAAAGTAAATCATGGGTCAACCGGTACTTTCTCAGATCAACTCCCAACAGTGACACAATCTTGTCCGACTTCACAAACCGCACAAAACACTGCATTCAGGCCGAGACTGTGTCCAGTGGTGTCTTTAGAGTCATAAAGACCAACCATCACACGTGTAATTTAATGCCAAACAGTTTATTGGGCATTGCAGTAAATTAAGCAGAAGTTTAAATTACATTTTAAGTGAAAATTTAATTTAATGGGTGCTGACACAATTTAAAGGAGGACTTGCAGCCCCTGTAAAAATGGGTTTAACGACACCACTGGAATGATGTTGTGTGCTATTTCAAAGGCTTTACCCAAAAACACAAGTCAGTAATTATTCTGCAATCCTCTGAGGTTGCTGTTGGCGGGATAGTATTATTTTACTTTTGCTTTGAGATTGGCGCCACCCAGTGTCAAAAGGACTGTACATGAACTTTAGGGTCATCACACACACACACACACACACACACACACACACACACACATGCACACATGCACACATGCACACACACACACAGGGGACTAATATGAAGCTTAGAGTTTGTCAAATGTACTTTTATTTAACTTAGCTATATGACTTATAATTGCAGCTTTGGAAAAGACCAACATGCTGACATGTAGTTGGAATACTTTCCTTCTGTCTCTTTTTTGCACACCGCTGTATTTTCATTTTATTCTTTCTTTCTTTCTTTCTTTCTTTCTTTCTTTCTTTCTTTCTTTCTTTCTTACTTGTTTAAGGTCTATTTTGCTTGCCATGTGCCCCCACCTCCCTCCACTCTTCCTTATTAATTCTGGGCTGTGTTCTTGCGGACAAGGCTGATTGCTGTGGGTTGAAATAGGATATGTTAGCAAGAGGCTCCGCCCTTTCCAGAGCGACTTGGCCAGAACACACACACACACACACACACACACACACACACATACATGCACACACACTCACGCCACAAGTAGCAAAAAAAACACAAAAGCATGCACAGGAATTTTTAAAATAAATTTGCATACATACAAAAAATTACGTCCACTCGACTCATACACACATTCGCCGACTTCCATTGCCATAAACTTCAGTCCTCCTCTCATTGTTTGAGCGTGTTGGTTTGACTGAGGGCCCCCGTAGGTTTGGGCTAATACAAGAGATCCGAGGGCGCTCCACTCTGGGCCTGGATGCCAAATCGTCTGTGGCAGTGAGCTAGCGCTGGGCCTAGGAATGTTCCTCTGTGGCTTCTCATGATCATTCTGCCCCTCTTTTCCAATCGCCCTGTGGTCACCTCAGAGCTAATACTGGGAATTGTGGTATAACTCATGAAGTCTTCTGTTTTCCTCTGTGTGTGTGCGAGTGTGTGCATGTGTGTGTGCGTGTGTGTGTGTGTGTGTGTGTGTGTGTGTGTGCGTGTGCGTGTGTGTGTGTGCGTGTGCGTGCATGATGTGTTTTTCAGGATCAGAGAACAAGAGTGTCGTGTTGGCCAGCACTGCCATTCAACTCTTGGATGAGAGGAAGTCACCCATTGCAGCTGGTGAGTAAAGTGGTGTATGGGGGGGCGACTGTCTCCCTGCCTCTACCCCATAATACTCACTCCCTCTGTTTTCGAACTGAACACACACACACACACACACACACGCACACCCTCACTCATGTTACTGTTTATTTTTGCACTTGCACGTGTACGTGTGTTCTTGAGGAAGGCGACCAGAGGCATGCGATTCAAGCTCACGGTTTCCAGCGTGCGTCATATAAATAGCTTCGAGCTCCACAAATGCCGACCGTGCGCTTGTCCGTGCCCTCCGACGCTTATTTATGGCAGGCTGCGGCCCAGAGGATTTTGTTGTGGTCGGCCGTGGCTCAGCACAAGCACCCCTGGGCAACTCGGTAGGGCCTACGTGTGACGCCCTCATATGAAGCGATAACCCGTGCTTCCTTTCTACCGCCACCGAGGGAGAGAGAGAGAGAGAGAGAGGATAAAAATATCGAGGCTTTGGTTTTATAGGCTTTATGATATAATGTTCGGGAGGGTTTTCCGTCTGACATCACCGGCTCTGCTTAAAGGCACACATTGTTATTTTTGCTTTGCGGCTCGCACAAATACATTCAAATGTAACGTGAGTGCATCTTAGATACTATCTACTCCTAGTGCTTTTTCAAATTCCATTGTCAATTGAATTTATCATTCTCCTTTCAGTTGTAGAAATGTTTGGGTCGGGGGTGAATACCATTCTTTGACAACAAGTAAGAAATGCAGTCAGAAAATGCAGTCAGATCCTACACAAATGAATACAGTGAAGAAATAAAATGAGTGTGAACAAGTATAATCAAGGCATATCTTAAATGAGGAAAAAAAACTTAAGTTGCAAATAACACAGACTTAAAAATAGAAAATGACATAAGATTGAAATTTTTAAAAAAAAAAACAGCGGAAGAATGGTGCTTGGCATGGCAGCGGTGATTTCACGGTGCCTGAATATGTCGACATGAGAGCAGTGCATTGTGGGTACTAGTGTGGCCTGGGGGACACCACAGTGTGCTGGAGCAGAAGGACAGCAATTGAGAGTCTGCGCAGTGCCATAAAGACACACATGTAAACGTGTAAACACACACACACACGCACACACACACACACACACACACACACACGCACACACACACACACACACATACGCACACACACACACACGCACACACACACACACACACACACAAACATGCAGAAGACAGGCAGTGAGTGTCTTCCGCCATGTTGACCCGGTTGCTATTAAGACATTATTTTCTGAATTGTATTCCCTAACACAATAGAAACCCAGTTAGCCAGGCCACTAGATCCATTGTGTAGATTGATCAAGACCCCATATTTAACACATTAAGAGTCTGGGTCCCCTGGTATTACACACAAACATTACCGACCAGGCCTCGCAAATCTGATTATGTTTACATAAGTCATCCAAGATGTAAATGCAATCTTGAATGCAAATGTGCCGCTCAACTGGTTTGGGCCAGTTTGCTCCGGCCTCAGCTTGGCGGAGCCGTGGTCTTATGAACACGTTAGCAGCGCTAACTTAACATGACAGCCGATGACATCACACACCCAGGGCAGTGCAGACGTCACCGAGTCACACGGATGCTGAATATGTGAGTGGGCTTGTATATATGCGCATGTCAATCCCCTTGTGTTTCTGCGCATGTGTGTGCACGTGTGTGTGTGCGTGTTAAGACGTCATGAAGAAGGTGCTTCAGTGTGTGTGTGTGTGTGTGTGTGTGTGTGTGTGTGTGTGTGTGTGTGTATGTATGTATGTATGTATGTATGTATGTATGTATGTACAGTATGTATATGCGTGTTAAGACGTCATGAAGAAGGTACTTTATGTGTGTGTGTTGTGCCTTCAAACTAAGGGCAACTCTTGGATGGACATCATTATTCTCTTCTGGCATTTGTGTTCATACATGGTTAATTTGACCTCTTAATTTATTATATAACTATAACAATGTTTAGCGACCCATTTCCTGAAGTCATTCATTCCCTGAGTGAATCACTCAAGCAGCAAATCGATTTTTATTATAAAATGGAAAACATCTTGATATTGTCCCACAGAGTATTGTAGGTCAACCGATCCTGATCAACAATTACATACGAAACATGTTTAACACCTTACGAAAATGTTTTCTTCCTGCTTATGTTAAAGGGCTCCAGGAATATTATATAATATCATGAATTTTAAAAGCCTAAAAAATCTGATCTCATCAAATGGGGTCGTGGGTTCACGAGACCTGCAAAAAAACATATGGTCTCACAGATAAATGACAATGTATAACAAGGCTAACAGACTCACACATTGGTCCAGCTGAGGACAACTTACAGCTAATATAGAAGGGAACGAATATAGCTGGTACGATCATTTATAGATTTACAGAATTGATCTATAATATTATTTTGACATTTGAGTCATATTTTGACATTTTATGGATTGACTGGCAGGACCTCACTGACAACTTGAAAACTGGAATTTGCTATATTTTATAGGTGTCTAAGTCTTCCACCTCTTCTTTCTCCTTGTGTGTGTGTGTTTGTATATATATTAACTGATAATCTGTTGTAAACTGATGAGAGATAAGTCACACATATGCTGTTTACATGTTTCTTTACATTATTGCTTTATAGAACTTTAAGCTTCACTACGTTAGTCAGAAAAATATTATCTAGGAAAGCACATTTTTCTCTTCAGAACTAGACACGTCATTAGGCACAAACAAATGCATATTCTACTCACTCATGTTCACGAACAAGGAGTCAAACTCATTCAGTACACAAACACTAATGTTAATAACACACATCCATGTTCACAAACACGCTCGCACACACACACACACACGCACAAAATACAAAAAAATGGGGTTAAACACCAACATCAGCTGCCCACTATGAATTTTCTTTTTTTTTCTTCAAATAAGTTCCAAAAAATAGACTAGAGTTAAGACAAAACCAAACTCAAAATCAATATGTTTACATTTTATAAGCAAAACATATAGCAAACATAACTCCACACACGCACACACACACACACACAAATATAAATATAGAACTATTTTAAATCCATCTGCGTTTTGAAATTGTCTCTGCAACCTAATGGAGTTGATACATCATCATTTCTTTGGCCTTCCCCTGGTTAACCCCGTAGTGATCTGTGTTTACAGCGTCAAACCACTGCATAGTCAAACACCTGGGCCACCTAGCCACCCTGGTGGGGCGGGTGCACAGTCACCCGCACATACACCACACGCCAGTCCCTCTCTCTCTGTGTACTGTGGTCGCCTAGGCGATGGCATTCTCCAGTGGCTCCTTTTCCTTTGCTTTGGCGTGCTGGGCCTCCTGAGCAGCAGCCAGCTCCTCGTTCTTCTTCACCTCCCGCTGGTACTTGGCCATGATGGCGGCGTAGGCGCAGCCGTACACGGCCGCCGCCAGCATCATCAGGCACACGATGCCGCACACCACGCCGGTGATGATCACCGTGGCGATAGCGTGGCGCAGGTTGACGGGCCGCGGCCGCTGCTTGGGCTCGCACTCGGGCAGACCCCCTCCTCCGACTGCTCCTACAGCTCCTCCTCCCCCACCGCCGCCGAACCCTTCCGCCATCCCGACCGGGGCGTGGAGCACGGGGTGGCCGTGGTTGCCGTGGGTGTGGCCCCGGAGCAGCCTCTCGGACTCCAGGTGGTGGATGTTGGCGAACAGGTAGTTGTAGCTGGTGGTCATGCAGGCGTGGAAGAGCTGGTAGGGGATCCTCCGGAGGTCCTTGTCCCGCATCTCCTCAGGCTGGGAGCAGCGCACCTCGTCCACCACGCCACCTGCGGGGTTGAAGCCACAACAATTTTAGGCAGATGAGCAGGACAGATGAATAAGGATCCACGTCAAGTGTGACTATCAGGAGTTTCTCTTGTTTGCTGGCCATTACAGAAGACAGTAAATCATTCCTAAGTAGTAACACATCCAAAGTAATTTTGCATCTGATTATTACGTTTAGCTTTTGTCTCAAAAGATTTCTACTTAGCCAAAAGATTGTTTGGACAATTCAATGGACAGTTTGGACAATTGGCCTTACATGGCAGGTCATGCTGGCTGACATTATTACGTCATTATTAGCGATGTTCCTCTGTAATTGCCCATCCTCTCTCTTTCCCTCTGCCAAGTATTTGCTCTCTTTATGTTCTATTTGTCTGAGTGCAGCATCTCAGCCAATGGATACCTTCACACTTGACTAAGTCCCCTATTCACGTCCTATTCATTAGTGCCGCAATAGCCAACAGCCATAGAGCCGTCTATCCACTGTCCTGTCATACCGTGGATACATTCACTATTATGATTACATCAGTATTGATTTGAAAGCCTTTGTTGGGTTTAGGACAAATCTGTGAAGGATGTAAAGGGAGAAGATATTCACTATACATACATACACACACAAATATTAAAATTGGCACATCTTCAAAGTGAATATACACACATACACACACATCCTCTTTGGCTAATTGGACGGACCTTTTAGGCTGGTCTAATCCCCAATGTGTCAAGCTCTCTGGGGAAAGAGTATTACCCAAACACAGTATGTCTCCATTATAGGACTTTGTGGCCCACTTTGGCTGTATTATTTAGTCCTCATGGGAGACTGTCAGTCAATTGTGTTTGATTAATTTTTAAGCTATTTTTTTTAACGCAAAGTCCGGTTTTTAAGTAGTGTATACATGTAAAAGGTGAGTTTTGAAGTGCATTTAAGCGACTTGGTAGGCAAGGCTGTGACAGTGAATTTGTACTGACAGCTCCCAACTTCCAAACTATTCACTCATAGGTCTTCCATAGTCAGTGATCAAACCTTTGAAAAGGTAGGTCTCCAGCCAGAGTTTGAGGACTATCAGCTGGCAGTCACATCTCCAAGGGTTCCCTCGAAGAGCCAGGCTGTCCAGGCGGCCCAGGGCTTCCAGTAGGGAGCGGTCCAGTCGCGTCAGCTTGTTGTGGGCCAGTCCCAGGTGGCTAAGGTTCCTCAGGCTTTCCCCCATTACTCCTGGCAATCCCCACAGGCTAAACACCATGCCATAGGCAAGGGGAACAGGATACAAGTGATGAATGAGTGTTGGAAAATTGGTTATTGCAGAATAGTGAAACAATATAAGACATATGTGAAATTCACCAATGGATAGCCTATCCTTAAAGGGCAAGACGAGGAGTAACTCCATGTGTTCCTTAATGCTGACACCCCATTACTCAAATGTGCCATGTTTTTGTCCTGGATACTTGGGATGGCCCGAATTGATTGCAGCCAGTCACAGTGCTGTCCTGTGGTCTGCTTTGGTCAGACAAATCCATTCTGAGGGTGTCATCACATTTTCTGTATGTTAAGCTGCACTTTCCTTCTATACATTTACATTTAAGTTACTTACTTATGTAAGTAAGTTACATAAGTTACGGTTACATAACAACAAACGCATACTATATGCCTGTACACCGTTGCGCTTTTTGCACTCGGCCCAAGAACACAAAAAATTCTTCCTCTTCTTGCCAGGCCATTTTTTTGCTGTACCTGTTGTGAGAAAAGTCGAGGTGTGTGAGCGAGTGTATGGGCGCGAGCAGCCGCTTGTCGAGCTCCCGCAGGCCGTTGTTGGCCAGGCTGAAGCGCTGCAGGTTCCTCAGGCCTAGCAGCGCCGACGGCGACACAGAGGTGATGGAGTTGTTGGACAGGTCGACAATTCGCACGAAAGGCGTCTCCCGGAAAGCCATGGAGCCCAGGCCTCGTATGCGGTTGTCCTGGAGGTAGAGTTCCTGGGTGTCGGGGTGCAGCCGCCGGGGGATGTCATACAGGCCGCGGCCCCGGCAGTCCACCACTTTGGTGCCGGCGTCGCAGGCGCACTCCTTTGGGCAGGCGTGGGAGGCAGGGAAGACCAGGGAGAGGAGGGCGCATACCAAGACCACTGTGGCGGGAGAAACGTGCAGATATGTATGACCTGATGCAGATGATCACGTTAGACATTCAGCTGAAACGTTGCTTTGAAAATAACAATAGTGTTATACAATAATAATAGTGAGCCTCCCACCGCTCATTCTGATAAACCACTAGTTTTCTTATGCCAGTTGAAACTAATGTTATATAACCATGAGGAAACACTAGCATACTCATTTTTTTCTTATTTTCACTAAATAAAAAAACACTGCAAGTGCTCAAAGGTGTGTGCTAGTATAGCTTAGAAAATATTAAAGTATGCATTTATAGACGTTGAGAAAGCCACACCACATTTGAGATACCCAATCAGGTTTCAGCATGAGCCTGTATGCCTGCATGTAGCTAGCCTATGCGGCTAAAACTGCAAAGTGTGATTTCCCCCCCCCCCCCCCCCCCCCCCCCCCCCCCTTTGGTATTCTTGTGTCATTATTATGGGTTGTGTTTTGGCGATGCGTTTCCTGGCCCACTGCTTTCCTGTGCTCCTCAAAAGGCTCTAGGGCACTTCAGCGAGCACCCATCACCCCTCACCCACACTGCCCACGCGCAGCTTCGCTCGCAGCAGATATTGGGTGTCTGAATCCCTTTGAGATAACTTCATACGTGGTGTCTTCCTTCCAGAACATTACAGTAGTATTTATAGAGTTGGCTGTGCTCGCTCCAGGCTCAGTGAGATAAAGCTTTAAAGGCAGTTGGCTAGCTCACAGCGCTAGCGTTGCGGTAACAGCTTTGAATTAGTTTGAAGGAAAAGCAAGCGTCGGTCGAATTGTGGTCCAATGTGTTCTCTGGATTCGTTGTTCACATGACTGTACACTACCATTATGATATGATTATAGTATTTACTTGAATAAACAATGACCTAGCTCTTCTTGTTAGCTAAACAATATCGACGAACGTAGTGCAGCAGCCATCTTAAATGTAGCCTTTTGACAGCCTAGACATAATCTGTGTGCTGTGCCCTGTCTTCAAGTTCTACAATGAATTACGAATGATGACATCCTTTCAAAATAAAAGTATGTAATGTAAAATATGTTGCCCGTGCTCAACTGTAGTACGCATATTTGCCACCTGAGTGCAACCTGGTGCTCTTAAGATAAATATCTCAGTTGTCGCTTTGCTACGGAGGCTTCCTCGGTGCCTGTCCTAAGTATCCTGATGTGTTGCTTGCCTACTAAACAACCTCTGTGCACAGCTGCTCAGAGATTTGTGTAAATCACATCCTTGTGAGTGAAGTAAGACACATGCATCGTAAGCATGCATGCCACTGCACAACGGAGAAACCAATGCATGCACCAAAAGGCGCACGCTCGAATGTGTTCATTTGCGGCACACCACAAATTAATACATGCACAGCTCAGACACACACACACACACACACACACACACACACAAACAGCAGAGCGTTAGCTCAGTCAAGTGTTAGAACAGCAGGTCTGGAATGAGGTCAACACAAGAACGGCTGATGTGTTTTGGCAGTATAAAATACATAAAATGACCACTTCAAACAAGCGTTGGATCAATATGAATATCCCAAAAGAGATACTATTACATAACATGCTTGCAGCATTGCGTTGAGATGAATGTGAATTTCTTGTCATGAAATAAGTCATGCACGCACATTGCCGTGCCGGTGAGGTGCCACTTAACTGTTGCAGCTGTTCATTTCAGAAGCGCCACCGCACTGTCGGTGCTCATGTGTTTTTTTTTACGAAAACACAGCTAACGTATGTCCACATAAGATACATGACGTGGCTGCGTGTATCTTTCAAAGCACGCACGCACGCCTGCCGTTGCACATTGCCACTTTCCCCTAGCCATGCGACTCCTACCTGCCATGTCTGCCGGGGCGTTCCTCTCTTCAGCAGCAGCTCCTCTCCGGTGTTTGTGGCGTCCCAGAGCGGCGCAGCAGCAGCAGCAGCGAGTGGTCAGTGATCCTCAGCTCCCTGTGCAGCGTTCCTGTTAGCGCCGCCGCCGCCGCCGGGGGATCCATTTAGCTATCGATGAGGGAAAAGAGTGGCGCTTCTCGTTGCTCTCTCCTGGTCGAATAGTAGTAGTAGTAGTAGTAGTAGTAATAGTAGTCAAGGGGTCAGGTGGATATAATGGGGGGAGGTGGGGAGGGGGTGGGGGTGTTGGTGGGGGGTGGAGAGAAGGAGAAGGGAGAAAGATCAGCAGACGAGCCCCGCAATGCCCTCAGGACCCCCAGCCTTGCCCGCATGGGCTTCAAACGCCATTGGTACGGAGAGATCAGAGCACAGTCCACTGCCAGCAAACACGGCAGCCAGTATGGAAATAAACAGCAGAGATCCCAGTCTCTCTCTTTCTCTCTCTCTCTCTCTCTCTCTCTCTCTCTCTCTCTCTCTCTCTCTCTCTCGCACTCTCTCTCTCTCTCTCTCTCTCTTTCTCTCGCACTCTCTCTCTGTCATGCTTGCTCTCTCTCTATCTCTCTCTCACACACCCTCTTTTACTCTCTCTTTTGCTATCTCTTTCTTTTTCTCTCCCTCTCTATCTCTGGCTCACGCACACGCTCTCTATTCATCTCACTGTCCTTCTCTACCATTCCCATCTCTTCTCATTTTCGGCTGTATTTTTCTGCATTCTTCCCTAATCTGACCTGTTTACTCACTGCTTGCGTGTTTCCATTACTCTATTAGTGCCTCTGCCTCTTTTTCTTGAAGCTCTTTCTTTTTCATTTTTGTTTGAAGGTGTGTCAACATAAATCACATTGCCTGCGACATTCGGGTTATTTCGCATTATACCTAACTGTGTTCATATGTACGTACGTACATATGTGCACACACACACACACAGACTCAAATAAGCCGATACAGACAAACACACAAACATGCATGCATGCATGCGTACATGCATACATTCTTGCACACATGCACAGTTTCTCACACTCACAGTTAACACAAGATAAGTCACTGCTATGGAATATTCTGATGTCATTAATCATAAGTCTTGGGTACAGGGACTGGCACAATAAGCATGGCATAGATCACATATAAAACACACACACATGCACATTTATACACATTATATACACACACACACCTGTACAACAGGATATTAAGCTGCTGTAAAATGTCAAAAATATTTTGTTCCTACATGTACACAAAAAGGATTACGGCACGAGGTCAAATGGCCACAGCTTTCAAGAGAAGCAAAAAGACCATCCGCAGTGAGGCAGAGATGAATGATGAAATCCGTTTCAACAGCCTCGTCTTTGTATGCTATTATAAGTGTTAAATATAAAATAGTTACGTTTCACAACTAAAGCATCCTTGATGATCCTTACCTGGAACTAAAAGTTATTCCTCTTTAACTAGCAAGACTAATCGGGTGCTGTATAGCTACTGAGAATGTAACGCTACACTCAGTCAATACAAGGCCTTAGAGGTATCACATTACTTTCTTCACAAAGGGATCTATCTAAACACGCTGATCTATCCAACCCTTGACCTTAATCACTTGTGACCATGGCGTACCCAAACTACTCTTGATAAAGCAGCTTCGGGGGAAAATGTAGAGTATATTGTATTTGTACGAGTAATGTGAACCGTTAGCACTGAGTGGTAAAAATATTAAGTAAAACAAATGGTATTAAACACATTAAACAGACTGTTAATGTGTGTACCCATCTTCCAGAAAACACATCTTTGAAAAATCCAAGTTTTGGGCTTGTGCAAAAGGCACATATGCCGATTGTGCACATTAGAAACAAGTACATGTGTTCAACCTTCATACAAACCTTTCAAACCTATAATTTGCAACACTCTGAGGAGACTCATATTTCCTGCAATGACCCGAGCAGGTCATTGCAGTTGAAGTCTATCACACAATATTTGCATCTTGAGACACAGCCCCCTGTTGTCTGGTGTGTGTGTGTGTCTGTGTGGACTATATTCATCCTCTACATGTCGCCAGGCATCTCATGTGTGTCCTGGCATGATTTGGCCCCTTTGTTGTGCTCCAATGAGGAGCCACGCTGCTGGGCAAACGCACCACTGCACATGCAAATCACGACAACGCTTTGACTGTGTGTGTGTGTGTGTGTGTGTGTTTCTGTGTGTGCGTGTTTGTGTGTGTGTGTGTCTGTGTGTGTGTGTGTGTGTGTGTGTGTGTGCGTGTGTGTGTGTGTCCATAGTCACATCTACACAGGTAGCAACAGTAAGATGATCCTTCCCTTTCACCACCCCCATCTACACATGTATTAATGCACACGAATACGCTCGCACACATGCAAGTCAGTGGGCATGCGCTGCTGTACATTTCCTAGAGCTGTGTAAGAAGTGGACATGTCGGATTTAACTCATGTCTCCTCACAGCTCAATGCTGATGGGGAGTATTTGGAGGGATTTAAAAGGCTGCTCGTCTTTGGACTCTCAAAGCCACATCAGGGAAATTGAATGCACTCTAATACAGTAGTTCAACCAAAACAGTGCATTGCACTCAAAAGGAAGAGGAAATGAGTGGTTTAATACCTGCCTGTTATTCTCCAACATTTATTGTCAATTGTCAATAAATAGTCTTATTCGACAATTTTTACGTTTTTGCAAGGCCTCATTTACACAACAGTTTTTTATTAATTTTATTTTTTAGGGATTGCTCCTTTGTATTTTACTACCAAAGAATTGTTTTTTTATTATTATTTTATTTTTAACTCTTACATTCTCCTATTACCTTGCTTTCCATTATAATATATTATGATATATCATATTTTCTCACACGACATTGCGCTACATTTAAATAGCACCCCTCAATGCTAACTTCACTAAGTTGGCTCTGTGGGGTCTAAAGTGTGTGGGTTTCCATTGTCCCTGGCCAACATCTTAAGTGAGCCAGTGCTCCTAGGTGGTGTTGTCCATGTGGGAGTGGAGCTGGTGGGTTGTTGGGTGGGGGGGGGCATAATCTGCACCTGTTTCCCTGGGCAGGAGCTAAAACAGGCAGTGGCGGCGGTGTTATCCTACACTCGCTCGCTGTACACGCACAACAGCTAAGTATTTGACGGGTGATACGACATGCGTGATGCATGGATGCACGCATGGGATATGCATGTGTGTGGTGTGCGCGGTGCACACATACACATTAAAACACATTGTAAAGCAACAACGTGCACACATATTAAGGATTTCATTTGTATCCGTCGATAAAGAATAAAGGTGCGTGGGTCACTCGTTTTCATTCACGGTAAGTTGTTTTCTCCGGCCACGTATCACTGGGCCATTATTAGGTTTTGTGGAACGTTTGCCTGTGAAATGGAGATGAGAATGGGGTGCGAGGGTAAGTGTGAGATCTCAAGGACTTCTGGCCTCTGTTGAAAGGTCCTTTTGAAACCCCAGCTGCTGAAATATACACAGTTGGCATGCCACTGCACTGTGACAGGAGCCTATTTGAACCAGGTTTTTCGGGGTTGGTTCTCACTTTTTTATATATTTTTTTCACTTTCTCACTACCATTTACTAAACTACCCGTGGCCGGTTTGCAGTCAACTGTACCTCTGAATATCTGCTCCTGTGGTGCATGGACCTACTCCCAGAGCCCCAGAAACAAGGTGGACCCCCGCTGTTAGATGGCTAGGGGGATCCGAGAAGTAGTAGGGTGGGGTAGTGGGAGAGGAAGATGAGGAGGATGAGAGCGGGGGGGTGTGGGGGGGTGCGGGGGGGGGGGGGGGGGTGCGGGGGGCAGAATCGAGGTAAAGGTCTGTGTCGAGTATGTCGACTCTCCTACGTTCACTGGAATGGAACCGTCTACCGCTGTCATATCAGGGGCGGATCTATGGGTGGGCACAGGCCCACCCAGATTGACAGCTTGCCCACCCAGTAAGATTCATGAAAAAATATATATATATATATATATATTTTTTTTTAATGATAATTCATACGGATTATCATAGACTCTGCTTTCAATGTTTAATTGTTATTTCTGTTTCTTGTGGACATTAAAACTTTGAATTTAAAAAATGAAAAATAAAATAAAAAAGTTGCGCGACATGCACGTTCACGGCAACAATCGCGTCATATTCAACTGTGTCATATTCCTGTGTTTTGCTACCTGCTGTATGGAGGCAGATTGCAGCAGGGAGCAGTGGCTCTGGGAGGCTGGACTGGAATCCTCAGCAGGGAGGGGAGGCGGTTGGCGGTGGTGGATCTTATCTGGGCACAGAGAGAGGGGAGGCTTAGCCTGAAACCAGGGGTGAAACCACATGAGTGTGGTTCAGATATCCAGACAGATATTTGACTGGCACACAAAGCACAGCCTACATATCTGTACCGGTTCTGCTTATAGGTTCATGTTTACTGTATGGGACTATGAGCTTTTGGCACCACGATATGGCGTGTTTATTGGTTTGTCTTTCCATTGAACTATTGTGCCTGGACGGAGATGACCTCTTCACTCATTTGGTATAAATAAGCTCCTCCTTTACCCAGAGGACCAGTGCCTACATGCCTACACACGCAAGCACATACATACATACTATACATACATGCATACATACATACATACATACATTATATGTATGTATGCATGCATGCATGCATGTATGTATGTATGTATGTATGATACATACATGCATGTGCACACACACACACACACATAAATACACACACACACACACACTTCCATGTCATGTGTGCTCACGGCCAATATTTATTTTTAACTGTTTACCATGTTGGTGTCAATCATGCTTTGGAAAATACTGTAACTTGAGTAGCCTGCAGCATGCACAAAACAAAGCGTGCCACTAAAGAACTTCCTCGGTCCAACCAATCATTCTGCCAATAGAGTGATTGACACAAGGTAGAGCTCTACTGTCTGCTATCGTATGTAACTAGGGCAGCTTAGGTCTCTCTTCCCCTGGTACCTTCCTCTAGTTCCTCCCTGGGGGGGGGGCGTCCCTATCTCAGTCCCCAGGGGACATAATCCCTCCAGCAGATTATTGCAGCCACTGCACCTAATGCACAATCTCCTTTTTACTCTCACAAAATAAAAGATCCTGAGATACCTGAACTCCTGCATTTAGGATAATCTCTACCATCTCACTCGACAGAAGCAAGCCAAGAGAGAGCCATTATCCATTGGCTGAGACTTGAAGGTACAGATGTATGTGGTACATGTGTACATGAAACATTCACTTTCTCTATTGTCTCTCTTCCAGCTGTGGGCATCCAGATGAAGCTGGACTTCTTTAAGAAGAAGTTCTGGACAGCCAGTAGACAGGTAGGTTCGCGCACACACACACACACACACACACACTCACACAAATGATTTTGAAACCTAGACATGCATTCATACACAAACACTATGACGTGAATATGACATGAATCACCCTCCTTAATCAAATTAATGTGAGCTCACCCACACAGGGGCAACAGTGTCAAACTTGAACACTGACTTTCTGAAAAACCATTAAAGCTGCAATAAAGTTGGATCCAAGACATAAACGTAAAACAGGCATGTACGTGCCTGTGCGTGTGCTGGTGTGTGGTGTGTTTCACACGCACACACACACACACACACAACACATTTTCTTCCTCGGATTAAAAGCTTAATCGTCCCAAGTTATCTGGAGTGTGTTCCATGGCTGTAGGCCTCAGGAAATCTGTTTAAGTTTTACTGTATAACTCCACGGCTGTTCGTCAGCCTGGTTTTGGTTTAGTTCCCAACGCTGGGGAAATGAAGAGAGAAGACCATCTTCTACTGTATAGACACCATATCGATTGCTCCAACCACGCTTCATCCTACGCTCATAAATATGACTTCTGTTTTCCAGTGTCCAGCACTGGATGGGAAATGTTCTATCAATTGCGATGATGAGGTTGGTTTCCTGTCGCTCTTTTTGTCTCAACTGAATTCAATTCCATAGACATTTATTGGCATGGAAAATGTACGTTGCCAAAGCAGTTTATAAATCAAGCAATGGGAAATAACTATGATAAGTACTGTGGAAATCTCTCTCTCTCTCTACTGATTATCATCAACATCAAAATACTGCACAAACCTAATTTATATTCATGCTATCTTTATTCATTTAGCCCTTTTATTAGATCTTATCGTACTTTTATCATAATATAATGATGACACTAGCACCAAGTTGAACATTTTTACTTTGGCAAATAACATTTTGTGATTCTGAAGAACTTGCTGACACTGTCTTCTATCCGTTGCACGTGAACCTTCTCCTCCTTTCTGCTCTCTCCATCCTGTTCAACAGAACATCAACTGCTACCTTATCGACAACAACGGATTTGTCCTGGTGGCCGAGGACTACACGCTGGTGAGATACACAAAGACTAGCGGAGACCGGTTGAACACAAACACAAGTGACACACAGGCTACAATCAATAAGCTGTTACTCATAATCATAATAATAATATAATTTGGTATCATTTGGCCGTGTGGTGGATGGTTTTATCTAAAGCGTCTTGAAATCCAACCCCTTACAGTGTCTTGCTCTACCCATTGAATTTAGAATAGCTAAACTAAAGGTATAGTTAGGCATGGTTCTAATATGTTTCCACTGAATACTTAAAGCCTGAACTTAATAACTGTATTAAGGTGCGTTCACATGAGACGCGTCGCTCGGTTGGGCGTGGTGCTCTCCAGCACGGCAAGTTTAAAACACACACAAAATCACCCACAGCTTAAAAAAGACATTATGTCTTTTTGGACTGGACTGCAAATGTATTGATTGGCGCGTTACGTCATGTGGCGCGCCGGGTCAAAGTTGAAATAATTTCAACTTCGAAGCGAGGTCGGGTACATGGCAGCTCCCCCCCCCCGGAAATTGCCACGCCGCTTTCCCTATAGGAAAACAATGGAGTGGGTCGCACACGGTGTCTTGGCGCGTCTCATGTGAATGCACCTTTAGTTGTCAAAGGGACATTGTGTCATGTAACACATCGGCATCATAAACATACACATTTTGTAGCCCTCGTGAAGTTTTGTAATAGTGTTTATCTCCTGCAGTTCATCATATGCTCATTGGTCCCTCTGTGGTGTTTGCAGATTGTTGTTGAGCTATGCACACAGTGCTGTCCCTGAGTCAACTCTGCTAAGCTGTCTGTCCACTCCAGACTCGCTGTCACTCTGGCTTTGGCTCATCCAAAACCCTCTCCTCTGGCCCCGTCCTCTCTGCCCTTCTCTCTCTCTCTCTTTCCTCTCTTATTCTCTCTCTCTCACACTCTTATTCTGTTCTCTCTCTATTCTCATTCTGAATTTTATTCTCCCCCCCCCCCCCCTCTCTCTCTGTCTCTCTCTCTGTCTCTCTCTCTCTCTCTGTCTCTCTCTTACTCTCTCCCTCGCTCATTTTGTTACTCTGAGTGTATCCCCCCCCCCCCCCACCCCCCACACACTCTGGCTCAGGGGCAGGTTGTCATCTTGTATTTATCTCTGTGTGCTTCTTGTGTGTTTACCTTCAGACAGGGAAGTTCTTTGGAGAAGCAGAGGGAGCGGTGATGAATAAGCTGCTGCAGATGGGCTCCTTCAAGCGGTGAGCCTGTCACACTGTATAGGAACGTATAGGTGTGTGTATGTGTACGTGTGTTGTTGTGCACATGCACAGGGTCGGCAAAAACAATAAAAGTGCAATCAAAGACATTAAGTGGGCATGCAAAACACAAAGGAACCCCTACAACAACCCATGTGTGACGCATAACAGATACACCCACTCTTCGTATAATACACCCAATCCCACAGTCCATGTCAATGTGTGTGCGTGTGTGTGTGTGTGTGTGTGTTTGTGTGTGTGCTTGTGTGTGTGTGCGAGAGCATGTCTCCCCTTCGCGCTGACAACTCTTAACTTGGCCAATCACGTCAAGCTATTCAGCAGCGACCTCCGACCTCCCCCCGGCTCAGTGGAGTTCTCCGTTAGGGGATTACTGCAAATCTGTTCCTGAAATGGAGGAATTAAGGAGAATAGGAAGTGTCACACACACACACACACACACACACACACACACACACATATGGACACGAATATTAACACTGGCACACACACACATCTGCACATTAGCGCACAACACCCTTGGATACATAAACACAGAGATACACACACACACACTTGCGCGCACACTCACACACTCAGACTTGGAGTGTGTCGTGGAAATCGCCAGAGGCAGTGGGTGGTGAGCTTCCTGTGATTAATTTGGTAATTCAAGCCAGGAGGACATCAGTCTCAGTATTACTGTAGATAAATACAGATGGACGTGTACTCTAATGGACTTTTTTTCCCCAGCATATTCATCGAAAAATGCTTTATCGAATATACCCACGGTATCTGTTTACCTCCGCAAGCAGCACGAGTTAACCCAGACACGGCTGGGACACGGCTGGGACACGGCTGGGACACGGCTGGGACACGGCTGGGACACGGCTGGGACACGGCTGGGACACGGCTGGGACACGGCTGGGACACTGCCGTGACGGCCCTTTACCCAGAGTGCACCAGTTCATATTGAAACCATTTTGTGTGCGTTCAGGGGTGTAGAAGGATATGGATTTCAGGATTTTTAAATTTTTATTCTAGGTTGAGCTGTCATCTTTCTTGGGCGTCACTTGGGTTTTCTTGCCGTCTTCTCTTGGGTGGCGAGTGGTAGATGACAGACTCCTGGAGACAAGCCGCCTCCACCTCCTGATTAAAGGGATGAACATCAAGAGACCGTGTGGTTTCCTAATCCCACCCGAGCGTTTACCCAATGATAAATGCCCGTTGATAACTTCTACGCAGAGGACGAAATGTGATAAACGATGTCAGTGATGTATCGATGTGATGAGTAATGGGGGCTTACAGATCTTACAAAGCGCTTAATGAATCCAGTATGATGTGTCTCTAGCGAGTGTCGTCTCAAAGCGAAGAGATGTGCTAAGCAGGGCCCACTTGTGTTTCCCCCTCCTGTCGAAAATAAATGAAACATCAGAGGAACTTGGAGGAGTTTGTTGCCTGCAGAAGACGTAAGCCGAGTGTATCGTTCAACGTTAGATGCCAGGCCAAACTAAGACAAAACCTTTTGTTTGTCCTCGCATATTTGATCTGGCTTGAAAAAGATAATGGATTAATGGAATCTCCATGACCCTGGACACGGTGAGCCTGGGACTGATCAGACGTCACCCATGCATGAATACACATTCAGCCATAGTGTGTGTTTGTGTGTGTGTGTGTGTGTGTGTGTGCGTGTGTGTGTATCTGTGTGTGGTGCGTGTGGGCGTGTGTGTGTGTGTGTGCAGAACATTTGGGGATCCTCGATGGGATATTGGGGACTAGGGGAGGGGCTTAGCCTGCCCTAAGGGTGTGAGGTCCGGTTCTTAGTAGGTGGGGTCACTGAAGAGCGGTCCAATACACACACACACACACACACCTACACATGCACACACAGGGAGATCTTGGCTGTGAATCGCTTCCCGTTTCCTCTCACATGCCAAATTCATCTTCTATGTGATCCCTAGGTGAGCTCGGTAAAGAAACCGCTGTAGCAGAGGTGAGCTCTGCCCTGCTTTCTCCCACACTGCATTCAGATGGAACAGGCCCCAGGCAGAGACAGAAAGAGCAGCATGATGGACTCCACTGGCACTTCAACATGCTGTCTGTGTTTCCTTCGGCATGCATGTCCAATGACTTTCTTTCTTTCTTTGTTCATTCCATTCCTTCCTTCCCCTTTCTTTTCGTCCTCACTTCATATCTTCCTCCCTTCATCTCTTCCTCCCATCCTAGCTTCCTTCCTTCCATTATCCTTTCCCCTTTCCTTACTTCCTCCCTTCCACCCATAACTCTCCCCTCCCATACTGACTTCCTTCCATCATCCCTTCCTTCCTTCCTCCCTACCTACCTACCTACCTGCCTACCCTTCCTTCCCTCCATCCTCCCTTCCCTCTGGCCTTCCTCCTCTATAGGGTGACTCTGTACGACTACCAGGCTATCTGCTGGATCTTCTCGGAGAGGAGCGATGGCGCTCACACTCTGTTGGATGTGAGTAGTACCGACAGTGCCCAGCTCCCTCTCTCCCAAGCCTCGACCTCCGCATTCACACACACACACACACACACACACACCACACACATGCTAGTCCGACCGCTGAATAAAAACCCACAAGGTCTTGACTGCTTTTGGCGTGACTCATCCACGTAGATCTAGTGAACGCTCCAATGGAGAGCCAGCGGTGACTCACTGGTGTTGACGCTTCATTTGCATTTGGGGTTTACAAGTTGCTCATGATTATTGTCTGATGAAGTCTTTTGTTTTCTTCTTCCCTCCTCAGCCATACTTCGCCCTCCTGGCGGCCGCCAAGTGGATCCTAACCGAGCTAATCGTGTAAGACGTGTGGTTTTTGTGGGTCTCTGTATGAGTTACACCCCTGTGTGTGTGTGTGTGTGTGTGTGTGTGTGTGTGTGTGTGTGTGTGCGTATGTGTGTCTGTGTGTGCATGTGTGTTTATTATGTGTGTGTGTGTGTGTGTGTGTTTTTGATCAGTGTGTGTATCAGTTTGTATGCATGTGTGCATGTCTGTGTGTATATGTTTGTCTGTCTGCGTGTGTTGTCTGATTACAAAAAATGTTATACGGAGGCATCTGCTACTGGCTGAGGTTAGCGAAGTGTGTCTGTCTGTCTGTCTACATGTGTGTGTGTGTGTGTCCGTGGCCGTGTGAGAGCATGTGCGCGTATGTATGTATGTATGTATGTATGTATGTATGTATGTATGTATGTATGTATGTATGTATAATGTATGTATTGTATACGTTGGCTATATGTTTGTTTATGCCTGCCCTACTCATGAACAGTGATCATCAGTTCTCCTAAGCAGTAATGGCATCCTGATGTTTCCTGCTGTGCGTTGGTATCCCATGATGCCCTGCTGTGGCCATCTAGGCTCCCTGGGTGGTCCTGAGTTAGCCACAATACAGTGTGTGTAGGGGTGGGGGGGGGAATACAGATATCACTATGCTAATTTTACAGCTTGTCACAGTGTTAGCGGTTAGGCTACTTGAGAGATAGTCACTTTGTGGATTCAATGTTTTAGAAGTGTCATTGTGCCATGCTCACACTATATGACTAATGCATCTTCACAAAATCCTGTCTGAGGAGAGTAGCTCACATCTAATGACATTTTTAGTTAGGACAGAGCTGCCCGGGGGTCTCACATCACAAGATTTCCACAGGACTAAAAATCAAGATTTTGAATCTTTGCATATAGTTCCCAAGGCGGGAGTGTGGCTACAATAGCGCGAGTCAAAGTCAGCAAATTACGGCCATGAATTAATAGCAATAGGCTACATCTTGTCCATCTTTATTTTTAAGTCAATTGGGCTGTAGTTTAATAAACAGAGTCAGTTTGCTCACCAAAGTGAATATCCTGTCCTTGCATTTTATAACATTTTCAAAATAAAGCAAATGAAGTATCAATGACACGCTATCTTCTCATCAATAACCATGTCCTAGGCTATTCATAAAATCAGAAATGGCGCTGCTGTCCATGGACAACATGGAGCTCAAATACCGTACTGCTCTAATTCTAAACGCTGGCCAAATCAAATCAGCTGCGTTCGTCCCCGATTTTCCGTTGTGTTTGGTGTGCACTTGTTCATTTGTGACATTCTAGTAGAATAAAGCGTCACTGCAGATATGCTGACAAAATCGAATTTGTTTGAAATGATCCTGGGCTCCCCTGATGAGATCCTGACTGGTTCGGGACAGAAATAATCCCGTCTTTGACCAGCTCAGATGAGAGGACCGTTCCAGCCGAAACAGAATTTTTTCAGATTTGAAAATGAGTCTGGAAGTAGTCTTTGATGTCAGAATCGGGTCAAAGGTCCTGTAGCGTGAGCTAAATTATTAAGTTAGATTAGTCAGCACTAGCAGTAATGTCATATGCATGTTTGTATATACATTACATTAAATGTGCTGTGGGTAAGATTTGAGAGTTGTAAAGAGAGAGAGCGGAAAAGAGCGTAAGAGAGCAAGATTTTTAAACTAAACAACCAAAAAAGCATCCCTTCCCTCTCTGCTACCTCCTTCCCTTCGTTTCTCCACCATTGAGAAGCATTGCATCTCACACACCTGTGACCTGTGACCTTGAAGACAAGATTGATTCTCCAAACCAATAACAGAAAAAATGTCCTGATTGGTGGAGCGGTCTAAAATCTAAAATGGCTGATACAGGTCAACTCGAAAGGTCTTAAATCTTACCTACAGCACCTATAATATGAAATGACATACAATATATCCCCACTGTATATGTAGTATATATTTGCATGACACACATGCAGTCATTGATGGGGAACGATGAGGACATTAGCGATGTTTGGTTATGGTCTCTTGTGTATCGGTTTTGTTTTTTAAGGTTTCTGGTGGAGTTCAACCTGTACAGTTGGTGGTACTCTGATCTCACTGTCAAAGGTAAGTAAACGCTGCAATTTTGTCATCTGATTTCAGGAAACCTGTTGGAAAAGTAAAGCAATAGCATACACTTTGCCATAAAACATCGCAGACCACAGACAGTTAATGATAAATTATATTAATAATTCATGTTGATTTATATCAATGATTATATCAATATGCACCGAGGAAAAGCCATTGTGCTGTTGGAGCTGCCATCCCTGGCCCTAATATTTCAGTCAATGTGAAAGATAATAATAAAATAAGCACACTTAAATCTGCAGGAGCGATATATTTTACTGCAAGACCACAAACTAATACAATGCGAAAGCAGATATCTGAGGTCGACCGATTGACTCTAATCAAAACTCTATGATCATTTTGCTCAAGAGAGTTAAAGAAAACAAGAAGGAAAGAAAATGTGGAGGAAGTTTGGACCGTCATACAGTATAGACGCACACACACACACACACACACACACACACACACACGCTGATGTACTGTACTGGTCCAAGAACCTACGCACGCAGTTTTCTCTGTTGACCTCCTGTCCTCCTCCTTCTCCCTGTGAGTCAGTGTGACCGCTGGAAATACAGAACAAACCAGAACAATCCAAAATCTAAACCTCAAAATGTCAGGACTGAGATTACCTCAAGCGACCTCAACATTCAGCAGTAGTGGTAGCGGTGGCGTGTGAGTGAGTGCGTGTGAGCGTGTGTGCCAATCACTTTCAATGCAATTGTGTCGGCGCTCATCGAGTGTGAGTCCGTTCAGATTTGTGTAGCGTTGAGATGAGGTTGGATTTGATGGGTTTATGTTCTTTAGGATGTGTGTCATATCGGTGGTGGGAAGCAATATCCGCCTTGAAATGGGAGAAACAAGAACTCGCCACTCTCTCTTCCTCTCTCTCTCTGTCTCTGTCTCTGTCTCTCTCTGTCTCTCTCTCTCTCTCTCTCTCTCTCTCTCTCTCTCTCTCTCTCTCTCTCTCTCTCTCTCTCTCTCTCTCTCTCTCTCTCTCTCACACACACGATCATAGGCGTCTGCCAAGACGGCATTGCCTGGTGCTTTGACAGAGTGTTGAGTTTGTTTTGCCTATCTGGAACCATGGCCCTGCTGAGAGTTATCATTTCATACTGAGACGTTATGGTGCCAGTGATAATTTCAGCTGAAATTAATGAGAAAATTGTTCATATGAGAGGGGGCGAGAGAGAGGGGTTTAGAGAGAGAGAGAGAGAGAGAGAGAGAGAGAGAGAGGCAGAAGGATAGTGAACGAGAGACTACCAAGTCTATGAAGTGTTTTCCCTACCGTGAAGAAAGCAGAGCAAGGCAGTGCTGTTGCACCAGGCTGTCGAGACAATTTCACAGCTGGCTAGCCCCAGGTCTTAAGCGACATTTTCTATATCTTTTTACAATGGAGACACAGCTTGTGACACGCAGCTGAAACACCCCGACTCAGCAACCGTAACCCAATCTGCACACCAAGCTCTACTAATCCCAGCCATACATGTAGGCTAAATTTCTTACACAAACACACACGCACGCACGCACACACACATGCAAATGCATGCTCACACACACACACACACACACATCCACACTCACTCACGCCCCCCCCCCCCCCCCCACACACACACACACACACACACACACACACACTACTGAGAGACCCAGTAATTAAACAACTCTATTCAAATCAAACACACAATGTTAAATCTAATATCTTCAAACATCAGCCTGTGGGTGTGTGTGTGTGTGTGTGTGTGTGTGTGTGTTGCGAGCCTGTATGCACTGCTGGCTGAAAAGTGAGCTTACACTGCAGCACAACACAACAATGGGAAAGAAGGGGAAATGTCACTCTGTGTTTATGTTTACTATGCAAGCAAGGAAAAGATTAAGTCCAGCCATTTAAATTAGTAGTGACATGGGACACATGTGATCTCGGGACACATGTTGCATGCAGTATATTTCCGAGCCTGTAGGTGGCAGGAGTGTTCAAGCAATGATGATATAGTTGGATATAGTGCATTGAAAGTCCCCATTTGCACAAGAAGCGTCTCTGGCAAAGGGAAAAATGATTCTCTCTCTCTCTCTCTCTCTCTCTGTCTCGTTCGACCTTGCATTTTTAACCAGGATGTGGTGTGTTCGCCATTTGCACGATTTGTTTACATCGCTTTGAAATATGTTAATAACATGCTATGCCTTTGAACTACCTAGTTTTCCATGAGGGCCTCAGCATCATCGTCCACCTCATCTGTCTCTGTTGATCTGTCTCTCCAAGTACACTATTTCACTGCTCTGTCTCTCTGTCTCTGTCTCTGTCTCTCTCTCTCTCTTTCTCTCTCTGTCTGTTGTCATGTTGTCATCGTGTGTGTAGGTATATGAGATATGTGTGAGACGTAGCGAAAGCTAGTGAGAGAGTGTGTGATATTTAGCAATATAAGTACCTGTGTGTTTTGTGAGTGAGAGTGTGAGAGTCATATGTATCACAATGCAATCTTTTATTTGTATTTGTTTGCCTGTCAGCCTATATATCTGTCATGTCCTTTAAAAAGTGCGGGAGGATATATGCAATACGAGACAAAGATGGAGGCCGCTAGGGAGGAAATGGGAGACGTGTAGGTCCTCCAACTGTATTTGTGTCTCTGTATCGTGTGCCTCTGTCTCCCCAGGTCAGAGGTTGGGCCGCACCATGCAGGTCCCCTGTGACACGGAGTACCCAGCCTTCGTCTCCGAGAGAACTATCAAAGAGAACATGGGGAACGTTGACTGTGACGGCTGCCTCAAGTATGTTTCACACACAATAACAAAGTACATTTACAGAAAACTGCTTGTGTTTGACTGTCTTCTTTCTATTTTACACCTTGCCAATCTGCTATGTATGTGCTTACTTTTGTTATCTGAATGTGCTTCAGTTGTGCTTTGTACATGTACATAATGACTGGACCGTCTATCACGACTACAACCACAAGAAGACACATTTGTATTTATTTTTATTTATGCTGTGCCCATTCAAATTTTTCACATTTTCCATGATATTACAGATACACAGCATACTTAGACAGACAAAACATTGACACCTTATAAAATGACAGGGACATAATAAACAAATAAAGAAATAAGAAGAAACACCTACATACACAACTAACTACGACACATTCGGCGACAACACATGTAATGAACACACGGACAGACACGCGAGACGTCACTCCATCCTCTGGCAGGATGACGTATGAGGCATTTAGAGATGAGGGAGAGAGGTGGAAAAATGGCTTCCTTTAAAAAAATGGGAAAATGAGTGTGGTCCCCATTAACAATTTGGGCTTTTCTGTCAGGCAATTGTGGAGTGTTCGCTGCGATCCCTGCGATGGGCCCTTCATTGCTCCCAGCTGGTGAACTGCTTGGGAAGCTCCGACCCATGCATGTGTGTGTGTGTGTGTGTTTCTTTCTATGTGTCTCTCCTGCTGCCCTACAAGGTCAGCAGGGAAACCACTTGCCTAGGTGCCAGGAGTAAAACTATGGTTGGAGATTTAGTCAGATTTGACACACACACACACACACACACACACACACACACACACACACACATCCACATGCACCCACTCACACATGACACATATACTTACACGCTTTCTCTCTCTCTTTTTGTCACATGCACACACATACACAGTCCCTTACACACACACACACACACATATAGACACACACTCACCCATGACAAAGCGATGCTTTAGGGAAGAAAGGTAGCGTATTCTAATGAGCATGTTTCTGTAGCGCTGGGAAGCCAAGGCCTTTTGAGCTCTGGTCTACATGTCAACTTGGAGTAAATCATCTTTTTTCAAGCACAATGAATATGACAAAGTGATATGGAGTTTTTTATTTCGGTTGCATGGAATTTTATAGCTTGTATTAGTGGATATTGGCGATAAACATCTGTTTTATGTTATGGTCTGACTGAGGCCTTTTCGTCTTATTTTCATTGGGACACGTGTGTGTGTGTGTGTGTGTGTGTGTGTGTGTGTGTGTGTGTGTGTGTGTGTGTGTGTGTGTGTGTGTGTGTGAGAGAGAGAGAGAGAGAGAGAGAGAGAGAGAGTGCTTTTGTGCTTTATACTGTCGGAAATATATCCTAAGCTCTGGCCTGCTAAATCTCTCTGTACCGTATGTCTACATATGTGCGCTGGTATGTGGTAGGTGTGTGTGTGTGTGTGTGTGTGTGTGTGAGAGAGAGAGTGAGGGTGAAAGCAAGAGTGAGGTTGTCTGTATACATGCATACTGTATATACCCATTAGGTCCAGGTTTGAGTGTAAAAATAGAGAGAGAGGTACTACACCCCAGTGTAGGATTTTCGGTCTGGTGTCTAAGTGGTCTATTAGCCGATTTAACCCCAATTACTACGCTGACAGTTTCTCTGAAATGCATGGCTATAGTGCATTGTGTCACTAAACAAACAGCGATCCGGGGATCTGGAAATTCTCTACATATGACACACACACACATACGTACGTACATACATACACACAATTAAGCATGTATTCATCATTGAAGGAAACTGTCAAGGCTTTGATGGTCACTCTTTAGTATAAACTTGTTCATAGATAAAGTATTACATTTTTTTTGTATTGTTTAGTTGAAGATTCATGATAACATTGTCACCAATAATTAGTGCAATTTTTTAAAATAATAACAGGATCTAAAAATGTTAAATATAGTCTAATATTAATATAGGTCAGCTCAACGTCAGTTAATAAACTGACGTTGGAAAGACTTAGGATTGTAGGGGCGTGGTCTGAATCTCCCCCCCCCCATCACGGTTTTGTGTAGTTTGTCCTCAAAGTCCAAAACGCCGCTAAATGTCGTGGCTTCATTCAGCTGCACTGTTGCCGTAATATGAGTGTACAGTGTACAGTCTCTGCCCTGGCGACATGAGTGTACAGTAATTGGTGACCTGCTTGGCTATGTAGCCAGGAGGGTAAATAGACGCCACACATTAAGTCGGCTTGAAGGTATAGAACGAAATCAATGGACAAAATGACATGAGATTAATGGAACACCATTTTCTGATGCTTTATGTGCACCTTGATAACCCTTAATAACATAATTAGAAGAAAATTATGGATTATTGTTGTCATCACTTTAAAATGAAATTAATTTTACTGACAAATTGGTGATATTAAAATGAAGACACTTTTAAAAATTGTATTACGAATAATGACTAATTTGTAATACTCATTATTGCAATTAAACATATTGGATAGTATTCAACGAATTATCCAAATTCATGTGTTAATATCATGAATTAATATTTAGTTAAAAGTGAAGTATCTCGATTTTGAAGAGGAATTATAATTTGTATTTTTATTTTTAATAGTGTAGGTCTTGCAACTTCAAGCAGTACCAATGCAGTAAAATGTTTTGCAAATGATTGCAAAAAAGGGAGTATTTATCTAATTAGTTTAATTATTATGATTTATACAAAATATGGGGTTTTTCTCCATGTACATCCATTTGTATTAATGTATTGATGCATTGTATGTTTAAATACAAATCAAAGTAAACAAAGTATTTTCAGTTTTAGATTATTATGTTATTTATCTTCTTCCCATTAAGGTAACTGTGTTTGTAAGTTGTTGCTATTTTCTACTATTGCCGTTAGAACTTATAAAACAACATCTGAATCCAGAGCCACTCATAATGTATAGTTTGAATTAATATCCACACATTAACAGTTCAAAAATGTGTAGAATGTTTACCTTATTGGTTGCAGCAATAATAATACAATTAATAGATATAACATGTATCTTGAAAGTTTTTAAACACATTTCAACTAAATATTTACAGAATTCAACACATTCCTTATTTTAAGATAAAGTTAAGAATGTGAATGGGCCGACATGAGTTCATCTGTAATTGTACTGCGAATGAAGTCAAAATAGTGAGGAGAAAAAAAGCCCTCCACAACGCAACACAAAATAAACAACAATCCTGAATCCTACAGTCAGATACATTTAGCAGATAAAGTTGATCAAACAAATAGTTTAGAATCAGTTCAGTTCGGTTCAGACCAGCAGGCATATGTGAGAGAAGACTGTGTCCTTGTTTTCCTCCATGCCAGTCCAGTGTTGAAAGCCAGTCCTAATTTGATCAGAACAGTTCTGGGTTCTGTTGGTCAGCATGCTGAGCAGAAGACCAAACCCTCTCAACTGTAAACATGTTTAAAAAGTACATGTGTGCAAATTTGGGTTTTCTTGTGTGTGTATGTATGTGTGCACACGCATGTGTGTGTGTCACTCTCTGTACTATACTATGTCTCCATATGATGCTTGCATACATGCGTGTGTTTGTGTGTGTGTGTGTATGTCTGGACTGTACTGTGTGTGTGTGTGTGTGTGTGTGTGCGCGTGCGTGTGTGTGTGTGTGTGTGTGTGCGAGCATGCGTACATGTGTGTGTGTGTGTGTGTGTGTTTATCTCTCTGCTGTGTGTGTATGTGTGTGTGCGCGAGCGTGCGTGTGTGTGTGTGTCTCTCTCTGTACTGTGTGTGTGTGTGTGCGTGCGCTGCTATTTGTCTATGTGGTCTGCTTCCCAAGGCTAGCAGCTGTGCTGTCAGGATGTGTTTAAGTCTCTTCTCCAGGAACACTTGTTCTGTTTCCCATCAGGCTGCCTGGGCCCGCTCGGCACCATGCGAGGGCAAGCGGGGGATTATTACACATCAGGCAGATTCAAGCGCCCTGATTGGCGTGGGCTTGACCTATCGGGTACCACGGTTGTTCTCGGGTTTGGTTGGTCCTGGTTCAGATCGCTGCATTACGCACGGTGGGCGGTGCTAGCCAGGGGGCGGTGGAGCTGTGCCCTGATGGGATTAAGTTAGAGACAGCGCTATGCTTTTATTTCTTGTATTTTTTCAAAAATATGTTCTCGTTTTTTGCTTTTAAGAAATATGATATGCAAACTACAGAAACATACAGAAAATGACATGCATACATTGGGAGTTACATTACTGGCATATTCCACACACACACACACACACACACACACATGCACATTGTGAAACATGTACAATACAGACACCCATGCAATACAGTAAAGACATCACAGGCACACGTATGGATAACGTATGTACAGATTATATCCATTTGAATGGTCAGATCTTTTTAACATGGTATGAATGCTGCTTTGAGTGCGGCGCGATGACGTCGGAGGCAGATGTGTGTATGTTTCGTTCAATCGAACCGAAAGACCGCCATCGCTCAGGCATCGCCTCGGCCCCTGTCCTTCCATCACAAGACAGGTCCGCTAAGACGCCGCGCGCGGCGTGTTTAATCCGCACGGGTGCACACCTGTACGTGGGTAGCTGCATGCTCCCATATGTGTGCCTGATATGTGCCTCACAGTCAGGAGCCCTTAAATCACCACAGCCACTGCTGGGCTGAAGGAGATAAAGAGAACGATAAGATGAGGGCAGTACAGAGAGAGAGAGAGGGATCATCTTTACAGTCTCTCCTCTTCATAAAGTGTACACTTGGTCTTAAATCAGCCAGCCAGGGGGGCAGATGCGGGGAGGGGGGGGGGGGGGGGTTGCTCAGGCTGGATCTCTCAGGTCTGTAGAGCAGCAGTCGAGGGGAAAGTCTGTGGAGCACGAGTGTGCTTCTCATTTGTCTCTCTCTGGAGTGTTTTACATTCAGCAACACTTCATGCTTCGTGCTCTCCCTGGAAGCACTGGAAAGATACTGGAAGAAGGGAAGAAAAAAACGAAAGCGATAGCAGACAATAGAAATGGCGACACATGTTCAACCTGTGGTAGCCCGTGTATCAGTAGTTTGGCTTTGTGTGCGTGTGCGTGTGTGTCTGTCTCTCTGTCTGACTCTATCTGTCTTTCTGTCTGGCTATCTGTGTGTGTGTGTTTGTGTGTGTGTGTGTCTCTGTCTGACCCTCAGCCTTTCTGACTTGCTATCTGTGTGTGTGTGTGTGTGTATGTTTGTCTACATATCTGGATTTCCCTGTGTGTGTGTGTGTGTGTGTGTGTGTGTGTGTGCCTATCTGCACGTCTGTCTGCGTGCCTATGCATGTGTGTGTGTGTGTGTGTGTGTGCGTGCGTGCCTATCTGCACGTCTGTCTGCGTGCCTATGCATATGTGTGTGTGTATGTGTGCATGTGTGCACATCTCTGCTAGTGGTCGTGTAAACGGCGGAACGGTGTGTCTGAGTCTACTTTTTCTAGTGTTTATTGACAGCTGGTGATGGGTTGCGTAAAGCTGCACTCTTCTTGACACGCATCCAGTGGAGTCTTTTAATGTCTCTCCCTGCAGTGGAGGAATGTCAGCAGTCATAAAACAAATCCACTGACATCACCACCCCCACCCCCACCCCCCGCCCAGTCTCTTGGTCTACTCACTCCAGACACACCCTACCCAACCACACATACTCTCCCCCTCCACCCCCTACCACACACACACTCCCTCTCCATCCCGTACCACACACAAACACACACACAACCACACACAACCCCCCTCCGACACACACACAAACACACACACACACTCTTACCCTCCCCCCATCACACACACACACACACACACATGCACACATACACACAGACACACACGCGCGGAAATGCACCGGAACGAAAACATCGCCATGCTCATCCAGTGTGTTGTTGTCTGTCTGTGCTGTGATTGGCAGGTCCTTTGTGATCCAGCAGATCCCCAGCAGTAACCTCTTCATGGTGGTGGTGGACAACACGTGTGACTGCAGCATGGTGGAGCAGATCACCATGGACCCCATCGAGATCATCTATATCCTTCACTGGGGCCACCGCGAGGTTAGGGCGTGGGGAGGGGAGGGGAGAAGGCAGGGTGGAGAGAGAGAGAGAGAGAGAGAGAGAGAGAGAGAGAGAAGGCGCTGCTTGTAACACCACATTTTAAGGAGAGAAAATGTAGGTGTCATGTACATCATATACAAAAATGAAACAAAACACAAAAATATGCCCGATCATTTTAGACTCGGCCACTGAATGCACAGGCGGTCCAGTGGTCTCCTATGTGGTGAGAAAAGCAGTGGAGTAATCCCGCTGTTCACTTTACGCTTAAAAGCAGAGGCCTCCCCTCTACCAACGAGGTAAGAGAGACATGACTTGGTCTGGGTGCTGGGCAGTAACCAGCAGAGAGCATGCTCATTCCTGGGGAAGGCTCGGGGGAGAGTTAGTTTGCCCTCTACCCCCTTCTGTCGGATGAAAGCCTTTTGTGAAAATGTACGGAGGGGACGAGATCTGAAGCGCAGACTTTTAAAACAATGCTCTACCAGATGTGTTTGTGTGTGTGTGTGTGTGTGTGTGCACGTGCTTGTGTGTCTCAGACAGAGAGAGAGAGCAAGAGAGAGAGAGACAGACAGAGATTGTTTCACAACAGCCTTAAGTTAGGAGGGAAAACTGATCAATAGCAGACACGGTACCGAGTGGAATAGGATTGTCGAAATGTCTCCAGTCACCACGGGCCTGGAACCCAGAACCCGAGGACTCTCATTTCTCTGAAATCACGCTCCAATGGCCTCGCTGTTTATAGACGCCGACCGACTGTTTGTGAAGTGCCCCGACTGTAGAATTAAGTCTGCTCTTTCTGGTTGCCATGGTGCCCAATAAAATACATTATAACATGGCTTACCGTGGGGCTTTATTTCAGCACACACCGTGTGCTGAGCGCAGAAATATCCCTTCCTCGAAATAAGGGGACATTCTTCTGCGGTGCGCTGAAAAACACGCAGTCCTTTCCATGATAAACATGGCGGAGTAAACCTCCGCCGGGGTAAAGAGTTTGCATTGGGGTGGGGCGGGGGGGGGATAAAACGCTGTCTCCGTTCGGACCCTTGACTTCGACTGCACATAATGAATCTCTCAAGTGCGAGAGGCTCAAGTTTCAGAAGGACAGAAGACGCCCGGATACCTGTCACCCGTTCCACCCAGAGGTGACACACACACACACCTTACCTATCAGGAGAAGATTGTAAGATACTAAGTTAATTTCTTCAACTCAAATTATTTACCATATCTGGATTTGCCTGTGTGTATGTGTGTGTGTGTGTGTGTGTGTGTGTGTGTGTATGTGTGTGTGTGTCCCCACCCCAACCATGTCCTCTCTGCAGGAGAACTCCATGGAGTGTGGGGGCGCCTGGGGCCTCACCCCGTCACTCGCAGCAACGCTGCTCTGCGTCCTCCTGCCTCTGTTCCCTAGGTGACCAGGGATAACAACAGCCCCCGCCTACACCCCACCCCTACTCCCATCCGAAGCGTGACTTGGATCGACCTGGCTCGGCATGCAAAATAGCCCTGACGTCGCCAAACAGAAATACCGCCCCCCCCCCCCCCCCCCCCCCCCCCCCGAAGGCCAACTCTCTCCCTCCCCCGGCCCCTACTCTAAATGTGTGTCCGGTTTCTACGTACTTCCCTAGCCCCTAGCCCCGAGGTATCCGGCCATGCTAGGCACTTCTGAAGGGGCTTCCCCTTCCTAAAATAGGTTTAGCTCTATGACATCTGTGTGAGTCATAATCAATATGGTGCTTTTGCAATAATGAAGTGATTTGAAGTGTTTTTTTTATTTTGCTATGATTTGTTTAATATTTATTCATCTTGTTTTGTTTTTTTTGGGGGGGGGGTGGATTTCCAGACGTGCCGTTTTTTCATGCAAGCAGTGCACTTACTAGGGTGCTCCCAGTCCACCCCCTGTCAGGAGGCCGCTAAGAGCTAGGGGCCTGGTCGGGCTTTGAACCCTGCAGTGCCATGATAGGGTCGATGTCCAACACGGAGAGCCAAACCAAACACACACAACCACCCCCCCCCCCCCCCCCCCCCCCGCCCCCAACCTTTCACGGACAAAATTATTCAGAAGATTAAAAATGATATCGGCGACGAAGATGACTATATGTGACTCGGGGGTTATAATGATATGTTTGTCTACTGATCAGTTTGTTTGTTTGTTAGTTTTATGGGGGGGGGGGGGAAATATCCATGACGATGAAGATAAAAAAAATGATGTGTATATAGAAATAAAGTTTTATTTATGATTTGCAAGTGATACCCATAAACTGTGACTTCGAGACGTAGAGTCCTCCGACGTGATTGGTTGTTGATATTTGAGCTTTGCCTTATTGGAAGACATTGGTCCTGTTTGTGTACTTTTGAAATAAAACAATGTTTAAAAAAAGGCTGCCTTCTTTTTATTTTGTATTAATTTAGATGATCATTTATAAATTATCATGTTTTCTGTCAATAAGTACCTGTCGATACGGTATGAACGATATAAATATGTTTCCCATATTTATTCCCATGGACTATGTACTGCTGTTATACACTTTCTACTTAAGACACTAATTAACCCAGCCTAATTATGTAAATGTTTTCATTAATGTACTACGGATGTTTCATAGATAACAAACAATGTTATGCTATTGATAGCTTGACACTCGCATACATAAAACGTATGTATGTATGGGAGAATGGGGAAGGAGAATGATAGCAGCCAAAGCCATGTATGAATGAATCAATAAAAAAGTGGTCATAAAAAAAAAAAGAGACTGTTGATGGCGTTGACAGAAACGGATCTGCGATGCAACAGAACAACTAATTTTAGCATCGGATCTGTTCCCTGTGGGTTAGCTTGCTGTTGTTGGCGCTACACACTGATTAACAGAGCTAGTCTCAGGGAATTTTTTGTGGATAATATTTGGCATGGCTCTTGCATTTCGCACGAAATAAGATGAGGAAGGCCTGCCTTAATTCCCAGGAGATGTGTGTGTGTGTGTGTGTGTATGTGTGCTGATGGACACAAGTGTGTGCTTGTGTGAAGGCATGCTTGTTTGTGTTTCCACATGCCTGTGTGTATCTGTTGTTTCCCCGCTTCTGTCACTCATGCAACTCTGCCCCAGAGCCCATC
>JAOPHQ010003702.1:0-137500 GCA_030340625.1 Merluccius polli | reverse complement strand
CTATTTTTAGGGAGAATTTAGTGGAAAAAATAAAGAATGAAAAGGGGACCGAGTCAGACAGCAGGATATCCAAGGTTTCTTTAAGAAGAAACCATGTCAGATTCAGACAGAGGCAATGCAGTCCAGTGCACATCAGAGCCAACCTTCCACTAGTCAGGGCCAACAAACGAGCAGCCATGGGCCTGCCAGCACAGATCACAGCCAGCCTGAGAGGGCCAGTAAGGGCTACACCAGCAGCCCTCTATCAGCAGCAGCTACAGGTGAAAGTCAAAACATAAGCCTGTTATGTGTTTCCTTCCTTTTCACAACCAGTTCACAAGATTACCACATATTTACCAGGGTCATTGATTAATGTTTTAGATATACCCAGTATTGAAGCTCCCACCCAACTTCTGAGGGAGAAGAGGACCAGTCTCAGAGCAGGCTTTGCAGCAGAAGTGGTTCAGATTCCAAAGGTGACAGTGACATAGAGCATCGGCCAGTCCCATCTGGATCCGAATTTGCTATTCCTGTTGGACCTCAAGGTATATTGACAAATGTCATCTTCCAGTGTTTTAGACCATTTCACGATGAACACTGTTGATGATGATTGATATTTGTAGATATTTCAGAATCCAGATTGGTGGATCCCGTGCAGCCTAACTTGAAGATGTTCCCTAGCACACACCAAGGACAAGGTAACAAGAGGAGGGTGGTTAAATTTGACATATACAGAATACCCATGGATAACTTTTTTTACTTTTCACTTGAGATCTTTCACTCCCCTCTGCCCCTCAGTGTGCCTTTGCTTCACTCTCTGGTTTTAAAAACTGGAAACAAGACGTTGGGTTTGAAATATATTCCAAATCAGAGCACCATGGAAATGCCATGTTGGCATAGTCTACATACAAAAGCGAAGCTGAGAGTACCACATCTCTGTTGCAATCAATAGGTAAAGAGTACCAAATCCTTGAGTGTTTGGCGGAGATTGTTTGGCATAATATCATCAAAGAGGTCAAAGGAAGTGAGGCATTCAGTGTTCTAGCCGATGAAACTAAGAACAAAAAAGAACAAATTTCACTGGTCCTGAAATACTACTGTAAAGGGGCAGTACAATTTCAAAAACCTGAGCTAGTTTAGACGGTGCAGGTCTAACAGAGAAGATCATCAATTGTCTCGAGAAATATGGGCTGGAGTACAAAATATGACGTAGCGTCCGTAATGGAAAACATGCAGGTGTTTCTGCACGCATAAAGGCAGTGGCCAAACATGCATTCTATGTGCACTGCCACACACATTGCTTGAACTTTGTTCTAGTTGATACTGTCACGTCAGTACCTGAGGCGGCATGTTTCTTTACCTCTCAACGTCAGGCTTGTGCATTCACCATAAATGGCTTGAAGTTCAGCAAGAAATGTATGAAGGTCAGCCTAGAGAGTTTCAGAAGCTTAGTGACACAAGATGGGCATGGAGGCACTTTAACTGCTGAAATATGATGGATAGGCTACCTGCAGTGCTCTGTGTCCTTGAAGATAGTGCTGATGAGAGAAGTGGGGACAGGTCTGTGGAAACACAGGGTCAACTTGCCCAAATTTCTACCATTTGATATGCTTCAGTCACCATCACTAAACCTAGTGAGAGCTGTTGAACTCGAAGCACTTCAGGATACATGTCAGAATTACGGATAGGAATCCTTTTTTTGATGAGCTATGGAGAGAGGTCTTAAGATGACAAGGATGATTTCAGAAAGAAAATATTTTATCCAATCATTGACATATGAGTTACAGAAATGCTTATCCATGTCCAACGGCAACATAATGAGAGGAGTTCAAGCACTCCATCCCAACAGCTTTTTAGAAGAGGCACCTCTTTTTTTCGATTACGGGGATCTACAAGTCAAACTTTGATGATCTGAGGCGCGAGCTGCACCGAGCCAAAATAATTTTGGAGAGGAAAAGAAAATGAGGAATGCAAAGCCCGACCAGCATATTGGAGTCCTTTGTGTTTCTGGGGCCTTTCAAAGAGGTGTTCCATGAACTTTTCCGGTTGTGCAGAGTGGTTATTGCGATAGCAGTAAGCAGTGCTGCTTGTGAACAGAGTTTTTCCCCCCTGAAATTGATCAAGAATCACTTACGAACAACCAAGGTTGATGAGCGACAGAGTGACCTGGAAGTGCTCGGCGTAGAGTCACGGAGAGCCAAGTCCCTGGATATGGACGAGTTTATTCGACTATTTAGTATCCAGCACAGAATCCAGCTGTTCTGAGGCAGAGCATACATGTGTGACGGTGCAGTTAACCCACATGACACAGATTTCAAGCTCAGAACAAGGAGTACAGAGAAAACACACACAGACACAGACGCACACACACACAAACACACACACACACACACTCACTGCAATGGTTGTATTGAAAATAAAACAAGTTAAATCAATAATGAATGCCTATGTGATGTTTTTTATTTAGGATTATTATTAAAGACAATTGTGTTGTCCTATCCATGCAAATTGATTACCTGTATTAGGGCATAGCGCACTGCACAAGAGCCTGAAAATCATGCCTAATGTTTTCTAAGCCAATTTTCAATGCTGTATTTAATTCTGATATAATTTTCTGATTTCCCATGAGCCCCCCCCTGGACTGGTTCTTGGTCCCCCCCCCTGTGTCACCTTATTTAAAAAATCCTGGAATCGCCCCTGGCTGTGTTGTGCGTAAGACTCTTGGACATCAGCACCTTTATTTTGCACAGCCAAGCAGTAAGAGACTAAGGCAGTCCAGGGCTAAGGTTACAACCGCAGGCTCTGACAGAAAAAGCACTGCTCTAATGTGACATTTATATGCCCTGGTGTCTCCCATTCGCCTCTCTCTCACCTCACTCTCTCTCATGCCTTTTTCACCCCTCTCTTGCCCTTCTCTCACCTCTCTCTCTCTCTCATGCCTCTCTTGCCCCTCCCTCACCCCCCTCTTGTTTTGTCATACCCTCCGGACCGAACAAATATCGAAAGCCACAGCTCTATTGTCTTCTGATACTCTAACTCATTCTAACTACTAGTGCCTTATTCTGTGTTGTGTGTACGTGTGTGTGTCCATGCGTGCGTGTGTGTGTATGTGTGTGTACCTGTGTGCATGTGTGTGAATGTGATTTTGCGCGTGTGTGTATTGCTGTATGTATGCCTATGTGTGGGGCCGTCCGTACAAGTTGCTTCAGTGGTCCACTTGCATGCGGGCCACTCCCGGGCTCTTTCAAGCTAAAGGGCTGCAGGGATTCAGAGAACATGACATCACTGCACAGCATCATGCTGTGTGCTGATGTGTGTTTTGCAGCCGAGAAAAGAGCTAACGCCGCCACCTGTTTGTTTGTGAAGTTTTTCCACGGCCATAAGCAGGCCCATGGTAAGTCGGCCGATTACTGTGTTACTGTTGGACTGGGGACAGTCGTGGCTGTACTCCAGTGAGGAACAATTAGGTCGTTACTCTTGGAGTGCTTCATCACAGAGCACTGTGGTTTTGAATATTTGTGTGTGTGTGTGTGTGTGTTTGTGTGTGTCTGTGTTTGTGTGCTTGCCTGTGTGCGTGTCCATGTATGTCTGCGTGTGTGTGTGTGTGTGTGTGTGTGTGTGTGTGTACGTGTGTGTGTGTTTCATCTCAATAGTGGGTCCATAAATTTAACTGGAGATGATTGAAAACAGAGAGACACCAACCCTAACCCTAACCCTAAACTTAACCCTAAACAGATTTATTTAGATGGACCAGACAAACCACGTGAACGTCTGTTTTACTCCTCCCCAAAATCCACAAGGTGCCCAAGCCACCGGGGCGGCCAATCATCTCTGACTGCGGCAGAGAGTCCTCTCCAGCAGCTGAGTTCATAGAGCACTACTTAAACCCCATCTCCCGGACACACCCCAGCTACATCAAGGACACATATCACGTCACCCACACACTCAACCGGACACCCGTCTCCACAAAAGCATTCCTATTCACCACAGATATAGATTCCTTATACACCAACATCGACATAGATTCTGGCCTGCGAGCTGTCCGATCCGTGCTCCTCCGTCACCCAGACCCCGACAGGCCCAACAGTCACCTGTTGAGCCTTCTAGACATCAACCTTTGCAGGAATGACTTTGTCTTCAATGACAAGCATTACCTGCAGGTGCATGGGACAGCAATGGACAAGAAATTTGCACCAAGCTACGCCAACATTTATATGGCAGAATTCGAACTTTCGGCCCTCTTAAAATGCCCATTGCTGCCACAGGTGTACTATCGGTTCCTGGACGACATTTTCGGGGTCTGGCCACATAGTTTAGAGCACTTCCAGTAATTCATACACATACTGAACACACATCACCCCACCATTACACAACACATAGATTATTTAAATACAGTTTTCTTTCCCCATAAAGACACACCACACACATTTCCACACAAAAGTTTTTTTCAAACCCATGACACACATGCACTGCTCCATTAAACCTGCCATCACCCCAAACACACATTTGCGGGTATCATTAAATCACAAATCATCTGATTTCACTGGCTTTGCACTCAGATAGAGGACATGTGGAGGGTGATTGGGACCCTCTTCAGGGTCCTTAAGGCCAGGGGGTACTCCAGGGCCCAGTATTTCAAAACTTGTAATCCGGATCAGGATAATCCGGATAATGAAATCCTCCTTTTCTCAGTCCTGGATCACGGTGATCCTGCTGACTTTATCTGAGTATTTCAAAACACCGGCAGGGTGGATCACCGTGATCCCGATCTGGGTGGAGACGGATTTCCAAATCTCGTGACGTCGCCTCCGGATCGAAACATGGCGGACTACCTCACGAAAGGAGCAGCTGGGAGCGCAACTTCCACGTCAAAAATGTAAGTTTACCGTCGTCTAATGTGTAGCGGTTTTAAGACCATACGAATTCCAACCAACATGTCATGCAAGCCAACTTCTTGAATCGCCCCCTAATTAAAACCAGGCCGCAGCGATCTCTAATTGAGCCGCGGCCGCGCTAACGGGAGCTAACTTGGCTCCATTGACTTGTGTGTTAAGCAGCTAGCAGGCTAGCGAGGAAGCGGCTTTGTTGATTAATTTTGCGGTCTATGGTTTAACTTAAAAGGGAATTCATTGGAAGTACATCATACCGTAACTTTTTTAAACTAACGCCAACCTGTTCAGAGTTTACTAGTGTTACGTCATTGGCAACACAGCTGACTTAGGGAAATAGGCTAGACCAGACTGCTGCAGTACTTTGGAAACGTAACGTTACATGGTACGAGTATTAACTATACGGTTCATTCAGAAGTGTCAGGATGCTATAGTAACGCTGGTGATATCATGCTTTTGTGTACATGAACAAAGATACTCATACACCTTCTCTTTCTTCTACTTTCACAGTCCACTCACAGCCATGGACCACTCGGCTATTAAAGACAACCGTATGAGTGCTGGATATCCTTGGAAACGCTTTAATTGTATTGATACATTCAAGGTTTTCAAGTTATTGGATTCTGAATAAAGCGCTTGAAACTGCTTGAAATTGTAATTGCATTACTTTTATGGTATATAGGTTGGTCGGTGCCACAATTAGAAACATTTTTTCACCCTAATTTGTCTCCCTTATATAGAAGGCTTAGCCTAGAAATCTAGACGCCCCTAGCGGCAGCAAATTTAATTTGCAGCCAGGGGGTCTAGCCCTTTGTCGTTTTTCGGTGCTGGAAACAGAAAATCTGTCAGGCCAATCACAGCGTGAGGGGCGGAATCGGAAGCCGGGCTACCTAATGACAACAGAGTTGCGACGGTTAGAGGTAAACAATGGCTGCTGCTGGCGAACAGCTGTCTTTCCACTCGGCTTTGGCCGCGACTCTTCAAGACGTTAACATTTTCTTTGAGAAAAGAACAAAGAATGGCACTGAAGTCTTTCCTCGAAAAGAAATATGTATTCAGAGTTTTGATTAATTATGTAGTCAGAGCCGTCGCTCTGACTACGTCACCTTCTTCGTTGCTCTGATTGGTTGTAGCACTATCCTATTGCGTGCAGAGGGAACTTGAAAGACAACGTTTATCCCGCCCACACTGCCAATGGAGCAATGCCAGACCCTACATCTTTCTGATGTGGGTCTGGCTTGCCAGGCTATAGAAGGCTCTCACTAAACATAATTATGGTCATTTATAGCAAAATAGCATCTGATTTGATGAAGTAAAATAATCAGTTTGTACACAAAAAATAATCAGTTTGTTGAACACTGAAATACATGAAATTGAAATTGAAATTCTTTATTGCCATATGCACAGAGGTAGATTTACAAAAGTGCAGCAGGACAAAAGGATAACACAATAAAGCCCAAAGGCTTATTTCCATTGTGGTCCCTTCGTAAACAGTGCTGCATGTTTTAAAATTCAAGCTATTTCCAAACTTTAAAAGTGCATTTTTAAGCTTCTGACTGAAGTCAAATGTGTCTTCATTTAATCAGAAGCATGAAAATATACCTTGACAATGCTTGGAAAGTGCAGCATGATATAAACTGACAATGAAAAAATGCAAGTGCACACATCTCATAGTTTACCCATTTAATTGGAAAAATAAAGATTCACCACTGCATTTCGTACAGCTCTTCCAGCAGGAAGATCAGGCTGCAGTGGTGGTGGAGGCAGGAGATCAGGGACTTCAGCGCAGGGAGGAGGTCCATCGATGAGAGCCTCCTGTAGTGGCACAATTCTTGTTTGTGGTATGTTGTGGAGCACAATGCAGGCACATATGATGTGGCAGGCCTTCTGTGACTCCACACGGAGATAATTCAGGCAGGCAAATCTGCGTTTTATTACACCATTCAGGCGCTCAATTGTCCCTCTTGTTGTGGCATGAACACTGTTGTACCTAGATAGATAGATAGATCCTTTAATAATCATTACAGGAAATTACTGTGTCACAGCATCTTCAAGACAGACATATCACCACACATTCCCTCACAGCTTCCATACTTAATAAGTTAAAAAAGTTAAAATACAATAAATAATACAAAAAGAGTGCCAAGTTACCTCTGCTGGGAGTCATTGGTGACAGTAGCAAAAGGGGTCATCAGCCAGGGTAGAAGGGGGTAACCACTGTCACCGAGGAGGATGCCATCTGGGGTGGTCTGCTGTAACTTCTGAAAGAGGCGACTTGCTCTCAAAATACGGGCATCGTGTACAGACCCAGGCCATCGTACGACACAGTTGGTGACAACAAGGTCAGCATTCCCCACAAGCTGCACGTTAATGCTGTGCCAGCCCTTTCTATTACTGTAACATACTCCCATTCCCTGGAACGAGGTGCCTGGATATGCACATGTGTACAGTCAATAGCACCAATAGTATTGGGCATCCCCCCCAATGAGAAAAACTTCCTCTTGGTCCTTGCCATGGCATCTTCATTTTCAGGCCATTTCACATATTGACCCATAAGCTCAGTAAGGGCAGATGACACTGAGTGCACCACATGGCCCACTGCTGACTTTCTCACCGCCAGTCCATCCCCAATGACTTCATAGAAGGAACCAGAAGCATAAAAAAACGTAGCGCTATGAGCACCTGCTCCTCCACAGTCAAGGCATGGCTCCTCAGAGTGGCACGTTCAAAGCGAGGACGAAGAATATTGCAGATGAAAGCAATATCATCTTGCCCAAATCTGTATCATGCATAAAGCTCATCATTGGAGTAATGCTCGAGCAGGTTGGGGCGTCCAGCATAGTGTCGTGGCCTATACCTTCTCCGTCGGTGTCGGTGTACAATTGAGGTCATTGTCTGTTTCTCCTTCTGATGTAACGAGAACCATTCTTGCTCAGAGAACCCAATTTAAGCCCTTCCCAATGAACCTGGGATACTCTCACACCTGAATGTAATTTCACTGGCATGGTATAAAAGAGTGACTGGTTGACCAACCTCCAGACAACATGGAGGCCCAAAGAAGCAAGGGGTCGAATTTCACAGCTGCCGAAACACATGCATTGCTGGATGGGGTGCGATCAAACTACCAATGTTTGATTCGCACTTTCAGCACCCCTGGCCAAAGCAATGTGTCCGCAAGTACTAAAGCGGAGATTTGGACTCTAATAACAGAACAAATAAATGCCACTGGCAGTGGCCAACTGAGGTCTATGGAGCAAGTAAAACTGCGCTGGAAGAACTTAAAGCAGAAGGCCACCAAGGACCAGGCAGAGGCAAACAAACCCCAAACTGGGAACAAGCCCTTCAAAGGTGAGACCTAATTGTCTGTTTTCTAGATTGTGATATCATATCACATATCTATAATATTATGTATTAAATGATCACCAATTTAAGCTATTGAAAACAGCTGCACAGCCTTATGGAGTTGACTGAAATTCAGGCCTTGTTAGTGCACACAACCAAAGGGCCCTGCAGTAAGTAAAACTCAAGGCTGTGCAGCTAGTTACCTAATTAAGTTTGTTAGTTTTCATACAGTTCCTTTTTTACAGTGCACTTATATCCCATATTATGTTACATTAATGTTAAATGTACTTATTTCATGTCACGTTTGTGAAGCACCGTGAGCTACATGTCTTATATGAAATGTGCAATACAAATGTTTTATTTTTAAAGGTGGTGACTTCTCGGAGGCTGTCCTCGACATCCTTGGAGGGAAGAGTTCCCACGCCCTCCATGGGATTTTGCCAGCTAGTGTTGGGGACCCAGCTGACGAGCCACTCAACCTTTCCTCAGAATACGTGTTCCTCACACTAGGGCTGGGCGATTAATCGAAATTCGATCACGATTTTGGCTTCTCACGATCATGAAAACACTGTAATCGAAGAAAAACGATTAATATGCCGCCGCGCAAATTAAGGCCGCAGTATACTCGCTGCTCCCAAGCAACAGGATTTTAGCCCGGTCGCGCCGTGCCGCACACCTCTCTTTTTTTCAGCGGCGCGCGACAAAGCGGAAACAGAAACACGGACGAGTTCGAAGGCACATTTTAATGCGCCTGCTCATTTCCACCGGGGCCGTGCGCCGCGGTCACCGCTGCTGATTGCTGCCACTGCGCCGCGGTCACCGCTGCTGATCGCTGCCACTCTAATCAATGAAAGCATTTCCACCGGGCCGCCGCGGAACGTCTCAGCAGCGTCCCAGGAGCGGCGCGCCGCAGCGCTATCATTCCATAGCGTTGTATTTTGGCTTCTTCCTTTATATGTTCTATTTTATGTGTGGTGTAGGCCTATATTTTTTCACTAATAAACCGTGTTTTTTTACGTAAGTGCTGTCTACTGTTGTTGTGGTCAAAGACGAGTGAAATTACGTGGCTGGAAAACTATTTCAAAGCGGCAGTAAGTTATAAAATACAATTATATAAAATAATCAGTTAAGATAGATGCTTACAAACACTATTCATATGAGAACTGCTGCCATACACTGGACTGTTGATGGCTGACCAGGTGGGGCAGTGATGTAGAATAATAGCAGTGTAAAGCAATAGACATAATGCTGTATAGTGAGAGACATCCCGGTGAACTAAACCTTAACTGAATATCTAATGATGTGTAAGAAATTAAAGACACAGGGGTACCAGTATTAGCATAGACATAATATACGTATATATGTATATATGTCTGAGTATTAGTATCTCTCTCTCTTTTCCTCAGTGGCGCCACCTCTGTTCAGGAGAAGACTGCAACTACTGTCGCGGCCACCAGCGCGAGTATAAATATTTACGGCGCTCCCGTGACGTCACATTGTCGCGCGACAGCTTGGGAGCTATTATTTTTATTATTATTTGTATATATATATATTTTTTTTTTTTACTTGTTACTAATTTATTACTGGTTGTTTTCTAAAAGTTATATTTAAAGTTGAGTTTTGGTGGTGCAATAAACACTTTTTTTGAAATCAATGAATAATCGTGTTTATTAATCGTGATTTCAATGTCAATCAAAATAATCGTGATTATTATTTTTTCCATAATCGCCCAGCCCTACCTCACACCTGTGGAGGCTCCATCAACCAGCACCAGCATTGCTCCACCCGATCCACCCCAAGAAGTTCGTGGGCCGGAGACGGAGGAGGAATGCTGGTGCTGAGGATGCCTATCAAAAGCTCCTGAAAATGGAGACCGAGAGGGCGGTCAAGCAGATAGAACTGGTGAATGAACAAATCAAGCTGACACTGCTGCAGCAAAAAGAGACCAAACTAAAAATAAAGGTCTTGGAAAAGCAGCTCACTTTTGACCTCTAGGTCCTGTTTTAGTTAGTGGCCACATTTGAAATATATTTTTTGTTGGAATTAAAGTTTGTTTGGACCCTGCATTCCTGTTGTCTTTCTCTGTTTTGGTACATGCAAGATGCAATGTTTGAAACTAGAATTTGAGAATAGGTCTGTAATTGTTACTCTTATTTACAGCAGTTTCAGAAAGTGAGGTGAAATATTTTACTATGCTTTAAATTTCTTACAATTAGGCTTTATTATAATTTTTAAAAAAATATTTATTATTCGTTAAAAGTAAAACACTAACACTTTAGATTAAGTGTAATGAACATCTTGAGTAACAATATCTAGGAGAAGTGGAGCTGAGAATTAATCTAAATGAATCAATCCAAGTGAAATCCACCTGAGGTGGGATCCAAATGATCCTAAAATTTTGGTATCAAGTTGATCAAGAGATCTGCCTTAACTTTTGAAACACCCAAATCCAGCCTTCAATCTGGATTCAAGGGAGGATTGGATTACCAAAGCCAAATCCTGATCTTCAGGATTATCTGGATCTGTGTTGAAATACCCAGTTTTCAGATCTAGATTTAATCCAATCCGACCACGATAATCATGTCAATCCCTTTTGAAATACTGGGCCCTGGCGATTCTTTCGAAAGATTCAATCCAGCACACTGGCGGAGTTGGATCCACACCCCTTTCCCCCTCCTAAGACTCCGCCAATGACCGGGACCCCCCTGACACCATCTTCACTTCCTGCCCCCAGCCTCATCCATCTCCCCTCCGCATGCCTCAACCTGACCATCCTGCACCAGGGCTCTAGACTAACTTTTTGCACTGGTTGCACTGGTGCGCCTAACTTTTTTTCTTAGGTGCACCAGCACAAAAGCTTAGGTGCACCCAAATGTTCAACCGCATCGCATTTAACGCCGCAGTTTTACAGGTTCACTTTTTTTTTTTTTTTAATCGCTGTCCATATAGGCAATATTGACTTGTAAATGATTAACTAACAATCTGGTCAACATAAAGTTCTTTATTTGAAGCACAATTTTACAAGAAACGTAACAAGAAAAAGTGCTGCTGCTAAAAGTGCGTCACTGAGCTGAAATTTAACCTTAATTGAATTAAATAAAAAGAAAATCTAAATTAAAAGTGCATGTTTTTTAAGGGCTTCAAACTGAACATCTCTCATGGCAATGTCTCATGGACCATCCTGCATTGCAGCCACATGCACCTCAGATGGCCAAGTCCTGTAGTTTGGCCTTCTTGTTCTTTGACCTTGGCTAAACCAGCTTGCCACACTCTCTCTAGCATCAAAGTCTTCCAGACTTGGCCCCTCTACACGATTCTTATCAGATCCTCCACTGTGTCTGAATGAAGGGATGCCCTGGCCCTGATATTGACAGACACAGACAAACCTGCTGTGCTGACTGCCGATTCAAATAATAATAAACACTGACAACAGCGACAGGCTGTCACTGTTTATCCCCGTAAGAAAACGACACTATAATTAGTTACCCAACACAACTGTGCCTGTTCCCTTTGTGTTTGACTGTAATCAATACATTAATTATTGAAAATAGGAAAGTTCACAGTGGTTTAGTAATAAATGACACAAGCGATCACCTGCCAGTCTTCACAACCATACAGAGCTGTACGAGGATAAGAAAAGACACCACAACGGTCAAAATAACCAGACACAAAACACAAAATGCTATTAATTCCCTTAAAGAAGACCTACTGAGACAAGACTGGAACAAGGTATATGTTAAAGGTGCAAATGAAGCCTATGAATCATTTCTGGAAATTGTAGCAGAACTGTATGAAAAAAATTGTCCTCTAGTAAAGAAAATAGTGAAACCAAAATATGCTGAGAAACCATGGATAACTAAAGGAATATCAAAATCATGTAAAAAGAAAAATTCATTATATAAAGAATTTTTAAAGAAAAGAACAACAGAAGCTGAACAAAAATATAAGACATATAAGAATAAACTAACAAAAATTATGAGACACAGCAAAATGGATCACTATAGCAAGTTACTGGAGGACAACAAAAACAATATTAAAAATACATGGAATGTATTAAATGCCATTATCAAAAAACGAAGTGGAAAGGCAGAATATTCAAACTCTTTCATGTCTCCAAATAACAAAACAATCACTGATATGGCTTCAGCTGCAGAGGAATTTAATAAATTCTTTGTTGGGGTTGGTCCTGGTTTGGCCGGGGAAATTCCAAAGACTGGTATTAGTGATGGTGTAGAAAGTAAAGACATATATGTTGATGAAACAATGTTTCTAAGAGAGACTGAGGAAAAAGAAATTATTGACACGGTTAAAAAACTTAAGAGCAAAAAGTCCACAGACTGTCATGACATTGATATGTGCACTGTCAAAAATGTTATTGAATGTATAGCAAGGCCTCTAACCCACATCTGCAATCAGTCTCTTCAAACCGGTGTATTTCCAAATAATATGAAAACAGCTAAAGTCATACCAATACATAAAACTGGAGACAAACATATACTCTCAAACTACAGACCAATATCACTGCTTCCCCAGTTCTCCAAAATACTGGAAAAAATATTCTATACAAGAATTAATGAATTCATCACCAAACATAACATACTGTATGAACAACAATATGGTTTTAGAGCAAAGAGAACTACTTCATTTGCAATCATAGAATTTGTAGACAAAATCACTAAGGCAATAGAAAATAAAGAATATGCAGTGGGGATATTTCTGGATCTAAAAAAGGCATTCGACACTGTTGATCATGAGCTGCTAATAAAAAAACTACAAAGATATGGTATTAGAGGCATTGCACTGGCATGGTTATCCAGCTACCTGCAGAACAGGAAACAATATGTCGAAATTCAAAATCATAAATCACAATTGCAACAGGTTACATGTGGGGTGCCCCAGGGCTCAGTGTTAGGGCCATTATTATTCAATCTGTACATCAATAATATATGTGAAGTATCAAAAACCGTCAATACTGTTCTTTTTGCTGATGACACAAATTTACTCTGCTGTGGAGATAACTTGGAACAGCTTCTGGATACTATGGAAAAGGAATTAAACAGGATAAAGATCTGGTTTGATGAAAATAAACTCACATTGAATCTAAGTAAAACTAAATTTATAATTTTTGGGAATAGACCAACTAACACAGAAAAGAAACTCATGATAAATGGCATAGAACTAGAAAGAGTATCTCAAATAAAGTTTCTGGGAGTATTAATTGACAACAAATTAAGTTGGAAACCTCACGTAAATTATATTAAAGCTAAAATATCTAAATCAATAGCAATACTTAATAAAACCAAATACCTACTAAATAAAACCTCCCTGTATACATTGTACTGCTCCTTCATACTTCCTTACATGACCTACTGTGTGGAGATATGGGGGAACACATACAAAACAAATATACATCCGATCTTCATCCTTCAAAAAAGAGCTATACGAATTATACATAAAACAGCTTACAGAGAACCAACAAATCCATTATTTGTTGAACTATAAACACTTAAATTTCCAGATTTGATTGACTACAAAACTATTCAAATAATGTTTAAAGCAAATAATCACCAATTGCCTCATGCCATCCAGGAGTTGTTCCAACTGAGAGAGAGCAAATACAATTTAAGAGGAACCTGTATATTCAATAAACCATCTATAAGAACCAATACAAAACTGCACTGTATAACAACAAAGGCTGTAAGTCTGTGGAACAACTGCAATGATGAGCTGAAAAAATGTACAACAATATCAAAACTAAAAAAACTCTTCAGAAACAAACACGGCTTTCTTGGGAAAACCTCGATTGCTAAATACGAAACTCGCGATCAGAGTTAAACGGTTCCACGAAGCTCACTTAAAGGTAAATGTGTCAAGCCAGGTTTTCCGCTTTAGGTTCAATGCGCGTTCACATAAAAAGGGCGTAACCCAACGATATTCACCTTGACGCAATGGATCCGACGGAGCGAACACGGGCTGTGTATGTCACTCAGGAGGAGCAAGTAGTGATTATGAACTCATACGAGGAGTTTAAAAAGCAAATAACGGCAAGGGGCGATACAGTTGCCCATGCTGGCAAAAAACAGCAGATTCTGTGAATGCGTAAGAATTGTTCGCCATTAATCCCAATACTCTGTTGGGATTAATGGCGAACAATTCTTACGCATATGATTGCAAAATGCAAAAGCAACCTCCAACTTGCTTTTTTGTGTAATTTAGGGAATTCCTTTCAAATACATCCTATATGTAAGAAACGTATTGCATGTGCTGGAAGGTAGCGACGGTGGTGTGGTGGATTAGTATGTGAGCTGAACGCCAGCGACCGGGGTTCATATGTTGCCTGTCCATCATCTTGCCTTTTACCCTCATCTAGATTACCAAACTGGATAATTCCATAACATTAATGAATAAGTATTCCATATGACATAAGAAATATAACTTTCTTTTAATAAACTACACATACCCACTTCACTTGGGAATCGAACCCAGCACACAGAATCTGAAGACTGACGCGCTACCGCCACTCTACCGCTCATTCACGTATACAGGTGTTTTCTTTTACCTGCAAGTTGATAACTTGCAACTTGACAGTTTGTGTTGGCAAAAAGTTGGGAAACACCACGAACATATTTAGCAGTGTATTTAGGGCAGCTACAACCTTGCGTATCGCAAGGCACCTTTTTGCTTATATGTTCGGCATGTATGCAAATATGTACCCGTGGCAACAAATCGCAGTGAAACACAGACACACTGCGCACGGCTTCTTTTTGTAGCATTGCCTTCATAAGGTCCAACAAGGACGATCAAATAGCAAATACCCTCTGATGAGAACCTGTATCTCTCATAAAGGGATCGGATCTGTCCCGAAAGCGGCGCTCAGCTTTAAGAAGCCGATCTAATCGGAAAGTCTGAGCTGAAAACCTCCTCCCGACCAGGTTTGGTTGCCAGCATAAGTTACCATGGTGATATAGCGACGCTAAAAGAGAGCGACTTTCGTAGGACAGCTAACCCAGGCTTTGAGCGCAACATACCTCGCTAACCCACTAATCGAGCTTCGTAGTATACCCCCCTGGTCTGTATTTGGAACCTCACACCTGATAGCCTAATAAGAGATAGCCTACCTACTGTTAATAACATAACCACACAGTGATATGACAACATTGTTTTTATTGAATCGATTAGAAATTACATCCCATTCTCTCAAACTGTATACTCTAACATGTACCTTAGCCTGCCGGATCATTGTTTACACATTTGTCCAAGTAGCATTCTTCTGTAGCCCTACGAACGCACCTAGCGCTTAGCAGCTATGCTAGCAACTGCTTTCCGCGTTGATCAACATTGACGTCACAGTAGTGTAGCGATGTAGTCGCGTATCGTAGATCTCTGTAGTCCTCCACACACAACTTTCAAGAACAAATACAAATGAAGGTATCGTAGAGCAGCACAGTGATGTGTACGGTAAGTGTGGTGGTGACGCAGATAACGGAACTGAGCTTCAGTATCATCGCAGCCTCGGTGGTCGCAGTGATGTTGGTCCTAGAACCCTTCACCTGGACCACTCACCTGGTTGGCGGGCGAATTATCCGATTGGCTGAGCATGACATCATGACCAAGAGGCCGGACTAGAGCAGAAGTAATTAAAGCTACAGCGCGGTAAATAGATCTAGTTCATGCTGCAATCAATGCGATGCCGTGTCGGTGTCGTGGTCAACAACTGCGCTTTTTTTTTTTTTACCCCCCGAAAAGTGGGGGTGCGTTCGCACCCCCTGCACTGGTGCTTCCGGCGCGCCTGCCCGCCCTTCACTATCTCTGATTAGTTTAGACCACGATATGGGCCTAATGTGTGTTTGTTGTTGAACCACAGGGAGACTTTCAAATTCGCGGAGATTTTTTTTTTCTTCCCTCGAACTGCTGGGCGCACCAGTGCGACCTAAGATTTTTTTCAGTCGCACCATTGAGAAATTAGGTCGCACGTGCGACCAAATTGGTCGCACTCTAGAGCCCTGTGCACCCATAACGCCCCATTATAGCTCTCTTAAACCCACAGTGCCACACGTTATCCAGTGTACACCCATCACCCACCCTATCCGAACACCACCTGGAACACCTCCCCCACCTGGAGGTTCTCCTATGGATCCCCATGCCATTCCCAATCCTAACCCCAACCCTTACCCTAACCCCAACCCATCCCCCCCTTTCATGTCTCACCTTAACCGTTCCCCCCCACCCATTGGGGGGGACGTGTCCCCCATCGATGAGCCAGTTGAGGGGAGACATCCCCTAGGAGTGCTCGGTTCCCAGATGTCATTCCCAAACAGATTCCCTGAGGGAGACCCTGACATCAGGGATGGAGAGGATCAGGACCCTCAACCCCACATCATTCCACTTATCAGTACATTCACACACAATGCCATATACATACACTCCAAACTCAAACGCACATTCACACATGCACAACACAACATCCCCTCACTCCATAACCACAGAATCATTTCCGCCTACCGCAAGAACCCCAACCTACAGGACATCCTGGTGCGGGCCCGCTTCTCCACTAAAACAAGGAGCGCCCCTTCTCCACACCAAGGCCACTTTCAACAGCTGGCGGTCATCCGCAACCAGCACACCTCCACCTCCAGCCCCATCCTGCAAAACATCACCGTACACGACACAAAAACAAAATTTATGCTATCACCTGCACAGACACATTATTTACATCGGCGAAAGCAAACATTCAATACTCACCCGGCTCAAACAACACCTGTACAACATACACATAGGCACTCTCAATACACAACTGGTCACACACTTCACCCAACAGCACCCGGTCACATCACTCCACATCACGGGGCTAGAGATGAAGGCGTGCTGGTCGGATAGACAGAGGAAAGCGGCGGAGCACAGATGGATAAAGAAACTGAGGACAGTCACCCCATTGGGTTTAAATATCAGGGAGTAGAGTCCACAACGGGACTGTCTGGGTGGTGCCGGGACCGCCTGGCCTGACTCGTGGGGCGGACCGTTGCGCGGCATCGGATCCCATGTTTTTGGTTTTATGCTTGCTTTTATGCCACACCTCCCCACATTTCATGTTGGTTGGCTTGTTTTACTTTTTAAAGACTTTGCTTTTAAAATAAAAAAGTAACAAAAGCACTTATTTATTTGATTGATGGACACAGTTCTGTCCCTATTGTATTTTTTTTACTTATGTTTTATTTACACATCTTCAGGGCAGCAATGTATTTTATTTTAAGGGAGCACTTCGACCGACCCAGTATCCCCCCATTTTTTATTGAAAAGTACAGGGAAAGCAGGGAGGAGCTCTTTTATCTAATTTATTTAATTTTATATAACTTTATTATTATTCCCATTTATTTATTCCCTATTTATTCTTATTTATTCATTTTTACCTGCATTACATTTTTAGATGTTTAATATATATATATATATTTTTTTTTTAATGTGTTTCCTCTACACATGTATTGTATCAGTTTTTATCTCACAACACTCTTTTAGTGTTTATTTATTTTTACCCCGACCTCCATCACTTATTCTTATTATCTCCGTTTTATTCTTCTTTTATGTATTTTTCTCATTATGTTTTTACTCTGAGCTCCCCACCCTGCCCGGTCTATAACTACTTATTATTTATGCATTGCTGCCACTCGGTTTTAGATGTGTGTGTGTGTGTGTGTGTGCTGTTTTATTCCTTTGGTTTTATGATGATGTGCTTGGGATCCGCTTGCCGCGCCGGGCCGTCCCTATGGAAGGCCTCCTCCCGTAGGAAGTACGCGAAGGGGACCTCCTCCCTTTGTGTACTTTAAAACAAACTAAAAACATTTTCCCATAAAAAAACAAGGTTTTATTTAAACTGTTTTATTGTCCTCCGCCCCTCCTCGGACCGCCATGCTGTCTTTTATCCCCACCTTCTCTGTGGTTTTATTATTGAATTATTGCATTTTTATTTTATAGGGTTAGGGTTAGGCGTGGGTTAGGGGGGGGCGATCCAAGATGGCGGCGCGCATAGTCACGTGTTTTTAGTAAAAACGTGTTTTTACGAATATATACGAATATTTACGACCCCCCCCCCCCCCCCCCCCCCCCCCCGAAAAAACCTCCACCATAACGGAAATTCAATCACAAATGTATTACGTGACAAGAGAAGACATAAACAGGATGGCGTATGCTCGCCATTCCCAAGCTGTCACGCGACAATGGGCCTTTCTCACGTAAAGATGGCGGACGTTCGATTTAAAACTAGTACGGGTAACCTTACTTCCGGTCCGCCATCTTGCCTTTTATTGTCTACTACTTAAGCATGGCTTCAAGATCCAAGGCATGGTGTTGCGTACCTCAGTGTACCAACAGCAAACAAAAACAGCCGTATTTGACGTTTCATAAATTTCCCCGCGATGATGACCGCAGGAGGGCATGGATTTGGGCAATCAAGAGAGAGGAAGGTCCACAGTTTAATGCTGATGGAGCCCAAGTGTGTAGCATACACTTTAGCAGCGGCGACATGCTAACAACAGCAGGTGGTCTTACGAAGATCAAGCAAGGTGCAACGCCTTCTGTTTTTCCATGGGTCACTGCCAGACCTTCAGCTCGGAGATCAGTGTACGAGAGGTCGACGGAAAGATTGGGATTTGATGTGTGTAGTAGTGAAGGCGGGTCGTGTGGTCGAGACGACGGTGCGGTTGTTGGTGTTAGCGTTGGCTTGGACCACGACTATCTGCAGCAAACCCCAGGTAAGTGTATTTCTTATGTAGACGATACAATCTGTAGCTGTGGTAGATAAGCTAAGTGTACATGTATGTGTATTACTCAGATGTGTTATTCCGGTGTTCCGTTAGACACGAATAAGCTTTAGATTTTGGAAGATGCAGAGCTAGCATATTAGCAGCGAACTTTATCGTCACAAGTATGCGGTTTGCTAAAGTAATTGTTGGTGATGGCTTGGACCACGACTATGTGCGGCCAACCCCAAGTAAGTTTGTTGCTTATGTATACAATGAACTGTGTGTAGCTGTCGAAAATAATTCAAGTGTACATGTATATGTATTACTCAGTTCTGTTATTCCGGTGTTCCGGCAGAGCTAGCGTGTTAGCAGCGAACTTTATGGTAACTAGTATGCGGTGTGTTAAACTAGCAGATCTGGGACGAGCTAATGTACAAACATTTCTATGCATAGCCAAGGGAATCAGTTTTGTTTTGAAAGTGCTGGGGACAATAACCATAAGCTTGAGTGTGGTTTGAAGAGTGGTAGGCACAATTACAGGGCTTATAGTATTCAGGCACCTAGCCTGATTTCAGGCCTGACAGTGTTTGGCTGCGAGGAAAACATCGTCTTGCTATGCATCACAAAATCAGCGCCCAAAAGAGAATTTAAAAAGAAAATACACCCGGAATTTTAAGATACCAAACTAGTCTAACGTAACACCTACACGCCACTAAATTGGCATAATAACGCCACGGTGTGTAGCTGAAACGCTACTCAGTTATTGGTGTATATGTCCGGTCGAAATGCAATGATTTTATTTGCTTACTTGATAACATGCAATTGTCTTTGTGTTCTGTGTTCCCATCAGGTGCATTGGATGTAGCTTTGGCTAGGATAGAAGAACTCGAGGCCCAAGTCAGGAGACTTACACTTGTGCAGGAGTTGCAGCTCTCCAGATATTGTGTATCAGACGGTGATTTCCGTTTTTATACCAGATTCCCTTCAGAGAGCATCTTTAGGAAATTCTGGCAGGCTATTGAACCTTCAGCAAGCGTGTTAGTGTACTGGAGTAAAGCGCAGAGGATGGGCTTAGAAGCAATGGCTGAGACAGGGCCTAGTCCGCAAAGAAAGCTGCCTTTAATTGATGAGTTCTTTCTTTACTGCTTACATACAGCTGTTGGTCTTAAAGAGAAGGTTTTAGCGGATATGTTTGGTGTGTCATTACATGGGCAAACTATCTGTTCCAGATTTTGGGTCAAATGCCTCTCTGGCTTACCCGAGGAGAGGTGAGGAGACGACAGCCACAAAAGTTCAGGGAGTTTTGTCCAGATGTAAGGGTTATTCTCGACTGTACAGAGTTGCGCTGTGAAACACCAAGTGCACTTACCTTGCACTCTAGCACATACAGTACATACAAGAGTCACACCACATTCAAGGGTCTTATTGGCGTATCCCCTTCAGGAACTGTGACGTTTGTGTCAAAGCTGTACTCTGGTGGAATCTCTGACAAGGAGATCACAAGAAAGTCAGGTATCCTCGGTTTGTTGGAGAATGGAGATGCTGTTATGGCAGACAAGGGTTTCTTGATTGAGAATATGCTTAGCACTGTGGGAGCAAAACTCATCATTCCCCCTTTCAAGCACAAGGCTCAGTTCTCAAGGCAGGAGACAGAGCAAACGCAAGCTATAGCCCGCCTTAGGGTCCTTGTGGAACGAGTCATCAGAAGGGTGAAAGAATTCCATATCTTTGATACAGTTATTCCACTTACAGTTGCTGGCAGTATTAATCAGATCTGGACCAATTGCTGTGTTTTGGTAAATTTCCAAGGGCCTATGGAGTTGGACCACGCTGCAGAGGTGGCAACACCTTCTGTACCGTAAGAGGCCTGGACAGTTTGCGTAGTGTGCCGTCTCACCAGTTAGTTTGTGTTTGTTTCCAGTTAATTTGTTGGGCTATAACATGTTGACCAGTGAGGTGGGCTCACATCACAGACTGTTTACAGAACTGTTTGCTATGCTTAGAGCCTGCATCTACGAAGCATCTACGAAGCATAGGCACTAGCAGGCAGTTCTGCGCTGTAAATGTTTGTCTCACTTCATACACTGGCTGTCTGTTTTGGTGTGTCTTGCTGTTTTGTCGGTGCTTTGACTTGTGTGTTTTAACAGGGTTAGGGACGCAGGCAGGCAGTGTACGTGCTGGACTTCGTCAGGAGTGCCTTTATGGCTCCGGGAGATCATGCGCGCAGCTGCCTGTTTTGGTGCGTCTTACTGCACTAAGTTTAAGTCTGCAATGCCTATGCATTCACAGCCACAACCACGGTGCAAGATTAAACCCCTGCCCCTTTAAAAGCAGGTTACAAGTATGCAGGTAAGCCATACAGCCTCTGGGTTTTCAAGAAGTGATTTTTTTGATTGTTATCAGCACATGTTAACATTAAAAGCATTATTTTTAATGTCACTACTATGTCAGTAGTCTGTTTATGGGGACTGGGGACTGAATATTCAAGATTGTAAATGGAATGAATGGAACTCCTGCATTCTGACCTGTCCCTCTCTTGAGTGTAAGACTTCTCCACTAGTAGATCATACCACTGAGAACTTCCCATCCCTGGGATCTGTGCCAGACCAAAGGTTAGTTGTAACACACACACACACACACTTGAAAGACAATAAAACACATTGTTTTTGAAAACAATTGATTGGATGATTGATGAACAATTGATTGGATGATTGATTGGATGATTGAGGAATTATTGAATTATTAACAGAATTACACTGAACAATACACAGAAAGCAAGCAAACAAACAAGTATGCAACAGCACACAACAGTACACACACAAACTATTTTTTTTAAAAAGCATCAATAAAAACCGTGAAATAAAACAAATCCTTTTTTTTTTTTAGGTCGTCAATAAAGACGTCATCCCGCCAGATCCTCTCTACAGTGATGTCTCCTGCTGTGTCGGTGACAAAATCACACCACCTCAGGCCAGTCACCGCCAGTTGACCCTGGACCTGGGTGTAATATTTATGCCCCCTCCTCAGCTTTGGCTTCCCACCCACAAGCTTAATGTGGGTGGCCTCAAAGATCGTGTCAACTGTGGGACACTTCACCTCGACAAGGCCAAAGGGCGGAACTTCAGTGGGGTCCACCACTCTCCCGTCTGGGCTGGCCCCCAAATGAGGTGCGTCCGCGTGGACCACAAAGCCACAGGAGAACACGTTCACTTGAGCGACCTCGCCATATGCCCTCAACACCTCCGGCTCCAGCTGCAGCCCCCTCTTCATGGCAGCGGTTTGGCGGGTGCCTTTTAAAATGCGGACAGCCAGCCGCTGCATTGAGTCCTCACTTCTGCAGTGTAGGACCTCATGAAAGCGGCTGGCTGTCAACCGGCTCTCGCGAGCCGCGCTCCACAGGGGACACCTGCTCTGTCCCCTTGTCTCACTCCAGCGCCACAGACAGGCCAGGTGTCAGAGCGAGGCAGTCGATGTGGAAAGTGTGGTGTAGCATTGGCACGAAGAAAAAGGCCAATGGGAACCTATATCCTGTCAGGGGAAGGTTTGGAAATGGTGGAGCATCCTGGTGATGGCAGATGTCCTGGGTTGCTGACACTGGGGGGCACTGATAGGACAGCGGTGAGCCATAGGGGACTGGCCCATACTTGCTGTCCACAAAGGACAATGTGGCCAAACCAGACAGGGTCTGGCACATGAGGGGCTCTGGGCTCTCCTGAAGTAGCCCTTTATGGAGGGTCCTCAGGTTTTCAACTGGAAATTGGCCTGAAAATGTTGATGTTGTAAATAGTTTATTGGTATGGTGTGCTCAATGTGTTTTCCTCTGTGTGTATGTATATGATTTTTGTTTATTACATTTTGTTTATTAAATAATGCTTTAATTTCCTAACATTTCCTTCATTTTCTTCGGGATAAATAACTCTACTACCACTAGTTAATTCAAGTGCAGCAAGCTGAATAATACATTTTGTTTCACCTACACTAATAGTGCATCCATGGTATACTGGGAAGTTTCTGATGTTTAAGTTTATAAGTTTACACCTGATCTACAAACCTTTGTAGGGCATATACTCTGTGGACTTGACTCCTGCACTTCCAGATGTTTTAGGCTTTTTGATGACCAGCTGATCGATCGCTTCAGATACGATCCCCTTGAAAGTAGGTGGTAAGTTGTAAAGTGCATTGAAAAAGACCTATTTTGCATAACTTTTCTTGTTGATTCGATAAAAGTGTGCTATTCCAGTGGAAATGTTTACCTGGGTGCGTGGTTTGTGCCATTCTTGAGGCCTGCTGGTACATGCCAAGGGGAGAGGGACAGAGGAGTTGCCCATGCTGCCGTAATGCGCTGTCTGGTAAAGGAGTGCAACAACGTGGTTGCACATTCCTTTACCAGCAGCGCACGAACATTTATGTCCCTCCAGTGTCGCCTTAACAGTGTGAAGGGTCACCTACAGTAGGTATTTATGGTGTTAGTCAAGGCGGGGTACGACTTGGTTAAAAAAACGAGAATTTGTGAACTGCAAGGGTATGCATCCACCCTGTAGCCTGACAGCTCATTCACTATATAGTTCAGCTATATATATCCGTGATGAATATTACCATAACATGTGCACACATGTATAGCATAATAAACAAATGAACATTTTGGAGAAGTTTTATTTCTATGATCACTACACCTCAAGTTTGTGGGGCTCCTCGTTCTTGCGCAGTGACCGGTAGCACCGCGCTCTAATGGTGAGGCAACGCTCTACCACATTGGACACTGCCAAAACAAATTGAAGGAACACAAATATACAGTGAGTATTACTACATTATAAAAGTGACTATAACAGTGGCCGTTTCTCAATTCGCGTTCTCGTGCGTACTCGTGTACTTGCGTTCTCGGTAAACGTCATCAGTGGTGGCCCAAGCACTGTTCCAATTCCAAGTACGCGAGAACGCGAGTACTGTCGTAAAACCCGGAAGTCTTCTCGATGCGTTCTCGATGAGGCCGTTCTACCGAGGATGCATCGGAGGTGACTCGTGTGGACTTGGGACTGTTAAATATCCCAGGATGCATTTCGCATCGATTATTAACAATGGCGGAGCAGAGTCAGAAGACCGTAGAGACGACCCACAACTGTAAGCATAATTACTATTTTCCAAATACTTTTGTTTCACGAAAACGTATTGTATTGTAATTGTAATGTATTTTTAACGTTTTTATTAGGCTATTATATTATTATTAGGATATATAATTATATTATTATTAGTATTAGGCATTCTCTAATCTGTCAAGACCTACTTGACATTTTCTTGGAATTTTTCGTTTTTGGAGCCTTACAGCTAGCTTGTCAGGCAGATAGCTGTAACTCGACAAGACATTTTCCATTCTTTAATTGTTAAACTTGTCTTTATTATGCATTCAATTAATAAGGGACCATTGATGAGACAAGGGCCCTCATTGAGTGGCGAGGGGCCAATGAAGTACGCTTCACTGGCCTCCGTAACTCCTCCATCACGGGATGGGAGTGAGTATTCGATTGATTTTGAGTGCTTGTATGTCTTGGGGAAGGTTCAAGTCGGGTTTCATTAGTCTGCAATGTGACTTTGCTTTACCCAGGGACTTTATTTCCACGGTTGGCCTGGGGTTAACCACAAAACAGGCCAAAAAGAAGTGGAACAACCTTAAGGCTAAATACAAAGTAAGTATACGTTGCCTGTTTATCTTCTTTGTATTATATACTGATAGAGCTTTCCAGGGATTCCTTCATATGACAATTAACCTACACACAATACCATGTCAGTGGCCCTATCAATAGAGTAAGTGTAGTTAAGTGTGAATACATGAGAATAATTAGTTTGACAGTGCAGTAATTAATACCGTTTTCAGGAGCTTAGGGACCCACCCACAGGCAAAGGGGTAGAGGCCGGTACAGCTACTGCTGCCAACTGGCAGTGGTATGATGCCATGGATGCTGCACTCCAGGGGCAGCACTCCATCAGTCCGCCCCTGGTAGTCGCATCAAACATCACTGCCACTGCCGGTGGCGTAGTAAGCACACCGGCCTCTACCTCCTCTGCTGGGGAAGCCTCAGCCTCAGCCTCAGCCCTGGAAAGCAGCAGCGGTAGCAGAAGAAAAAGGACACAGAGCCTTGTGGAGCTCATGAGGGAGCAGGGAGAGAGAGAAGAAGAGAGAGAGAGAGAGGCAGTGGCACGACAGGAGGAGAGGGAAAGATTGGCTGCCGCAAGGGCAGAGCGTTACCTCTCATTGTTTGAAAAACTAATTGACAAAATGTAATAAATTTGATTTTACAATTAATTCAAATCTTCTCATTCTTGATAGCAACAGTGTATTTTTATATTTTAATTTTCACATGTATACTAGCAAATTCAGAGTGCTACACAAGGACTTCAGGAGGCAATAGTTTCAAGAAGAAAATCGCTGCTTTATTAAGCATAAACATTACGGTAAGAGTGGGGGGGGGGGGGGGGGGTCGTGTGTGTGTGTGTGTGTGTGTGTGCGCGCGTGTGTGTCTATATGTAATCGTGTTCTCCCAGGCAAATGTGCAGTCCTGCAGGAGCAGACACCTGGGCAGCAAGCCTCTCTCTTGATGCAGTTCCAGACAGGTCCCTCTCTTCTGCCTCCACCGGGTCACCTGGGCCATCCTCCTCCTCCTCTTCTTCCTCCTCCTCCTCCTCCTCCTCCATCAAGATATCCCCCGCTGCCATGCAGATGTTGTGCAGGATGCAGCAGGCACCAACCACCTTGGGGGCAAACAGAGACTGGATCTCCAGCGAGCGCAGGAAGATGGCCCGCCAGCGCGTTTTGAGGATCCCGAATGACCTCTCCACAATGTTCCGCCCTCTGGCGTGGTGCCTGTTGTACCGTGCTTCAACATTACCTGGTAATCAGAATTTCCATGGATGTATCAGTGTCACCAAACTAACAATTTGTTTCTGATTTGTTTCTGCCCATGTGTGACATAAGAGAGGGTTCTTACCGGCTACAGGGTGGCGGTATGGCGTCATGATGGCCACGGGACGCTGCAGGCATGGGTAACCTCCATCACCCAGCAGGAAGTACCCAGTGGGTGGGTACAGGGCCTCTCTATAAAATGTAGAACGCCGGAGCACGAGTGCATCATGCACCGACCCCGGGTTCCCGACGTAAATGTCAATAAATTGACCGTTCCCATCGCAGATGCCCTGCAGAATTATAGAAGTGAAGAGCTTCCTGTTGAAGTAGCTCTTCTTCTGCTCTGCAGGTGGCAAGACCCTAATGTGGCACCCATCAATGGCCCCGGCAGCACATCTGAAGGCCTCATGACCTGCAAGGCGAGCAAAGCCAGCCCCCACCTCCTCCATCTCCTCTGCCTTGGGGAAATGAATGACCCTGTGGAGGATGGCCATCATCTCCTCCACCACGCCGTGGACCGTCCTACAGACTGTGGACAGGGGCATCCCAAAGATGTCTGCCGTCACCCTGTAAGACGCTCCACAGGCCAGCCAGTACACCGTCACCAGCACCTCCACCTCATGGCTCCATCCATGGTCTTTTTGCCGGGGCAGCAAGGCAAGCAGCCGGTTGAAGCTCTCCCTGGAGAGCCTGAAGCCTGGCTTCAGGTCCCCACCAGAAAAAAACACAGCCAGGATAGGCACAGTGGTGTTCAGCTGTGTGTACAGCTGTGAGCTGCTTTGGTCCTGAAACCAAAAAAATAATAAATATATTTTTATATACCGGTATATGCCATGGTTAGGTTCATATATTTGTATATTTATTTCTTATTTGTGTATTTTAATGTACAATAAATTGCTATTATGAATTGAATATGTATTGTCTACTATGAATTGTTAAAGTATAGCAGAATTTACCAGAGGAATATTTTCTATGCCTATATTCATATAACGTTAGCATTTTTTTATACATTTCAGCCCGTTCTATATGTTGTGTGTAGCTGTAAGGGGCTTCAACTTTCAACCCTGTGGTAAAATTACAAATTGACCCATTACAGTCAAGTGCATATATCAATATTAATCGATAAATTGAAAGGTTAAAAACAAGCCATATCAATAAAACACATACGTGAGACTCAGACAGACAACTGAGGATGGCTCGTCTCCTTAGCGTCCTCCGCCTCATCCTAGCTCTCCGGTCATCGATCTGCCTCCTCAGTTGGGCAGCCTCCTCTTCTGCCAGCTGATAGAGAAAGCCCACCGCAGCAACGGAAATCCCGGTTGGATTCATCCTGTGTGTGTGTGTGTGTGTGTGTGTGTGTGTGTGTGTGTGTGTGTGTTTCTATGCTAATATGTAATAACTCGCTCGTTCGTAAAAATCAACCCTACTCTCCAACCTACGACGCTACAATCTTTTTCCCGCCACTGACCTTTTATATGTAGGGTAGCCGGCACGCGCATCTGTACCCTACATATAAAAAAAAGTCGTTTGTATATCTTATACACACGACTAGCATATCTTTTCATTTATATTCATTCAAAATATTCACATAGTATTTAAAAATGAAAGAGGCTGGGGGCTTTGTTTTATATAATTTGTTTTTATTGTGTTAAATGAGGCCGTAAAGCAGTTAACAGAGCTGAGGTGGTGACGTCATCGAGTCCGCTGCTGTTCCAATAGAGCGTAACAGTGACCGCCCCTTTTTAACAGCTCCGGTGCCGGAAGTAAATTTCCCATGCATTTATCTCGTCCACTTTTCGTATAATCCTTATAAAAAGAGTATTAAGCCTTGAACCAAGCCAATCGTTCGTTATGGTAGTCGTGACCATATTATGTTTGATTCGGGATGAGTAGTTCCTCACTCGGTCAACAAAATAAAGTACCTTTGGCTTTTCTTCCGTTTTCCAAATTCTTTTTATGCCCGAATCAAACATAATATGGTCACGACTACCATAACGAACGATTGGCTTGGTTAAAGGCTTAATACTATTTTTATAAGGATTCTACGAAAAGTGGACGAGATAAATGCATGGGAAATTTACTTCCGGCACCGGAGCTGTTAAAAAGGGGCGGTCACTGTTACGCTCTATTGCAAGTGCGTACTCGCGTTCTCGGAAGTCTGTAGGCTACTTGAAGTCCGGACCTTCCAAGTACGTACTTCCAAGTCCGCGAGAACGTAGTCCGCGTACTTAGAATTGAGAAACGGCCAGTGACTAGTGTGTCACTGAATTGTAAATTCATAACTGCAAAAGTGAACGTGATATAGCGATTTGAGCATGCTTGCTTGCTAGTGCTACATTTCTGAAGCTAATTAAGCTAAAGAATAGATAATTAATAACTGACACCTTCATAACTGAATATGAACTGCTCGTGGAAGAGCTTATATCCCCGATCAAGCTTGGACCCTTTAGTGACGCACTCTCTCTGTACAATAGAACAAACATCACCAAAGCTGAGTTTAGGGAGGTTTATTAATGACCCAGAGAAAAAAACGCTGTAATTCACGTTAGACGCCATTGTTGACATTGATAGCCGGAAGTGAGAATACCCGTACTCGAGAAAAAAAATGGCGCCGTGAGAAAGGCCTATGTGACGTCACGGGAGCGCCGTAAAGACAAAACAATAATTATGCAATACAACTTCTCGTAGGGGACAAACAATCCGATACAAATACAAAAAGAAAAACAAAATTATGAAGGCCTAGGGGGATCCACAGCAAGACAAATTTCAAATAAATAATCTTATAAATCAACAAAAATTACAAGACAACCAAGTTTTAACATATGGAGCAGGGACGTCAAGGTCCCAAAATGACTACTCTTCAAAATAACAAAAAGTTAGACAAATCTGCATTTATCTTCTTTGCAATCCTGCTAGAGTGTTTTTTTTTTTTTTTTGTATTTTACCGACAAGAAAAACAGCCTAAAATTTAAAAACCAGTTAAAGGAGGGTTTACTATTTCTCCACCTGCAGCAATGAAGATGATATTTACCCAAAAGTAAAATAATATTAATCATGTCAGACACAGATGCAGTCAAATTATCCATAAAAAAGAAAACGTGAGAGATATCAAAGGTTGGAATGTCATCTACTTTTAGTAATAGCCAATTTCTTATGTCAGACCAAAAAGCTTGGGACAAGGGGCATCAAAAAAACATGTTCTAGAGTTTCTTCACACTCACCACACAAATTACAGGGGTCAACTTCAAAACTAAACCTTTTATGAAGAAATGCAGCTGTTGGATAAACATTATTAATAATCTTAAAATGAGTTTCTTTAACTTTAGGAGAGACGCTCCATTTAATATATTTTTAAAATGCTTTATGTGTAATAGATAAGACTGCTGAATCTGGGACCTTGATAAGTGCCTCTCTGTGATAGTCATGATATATCCTGGATTTTAAAACAATGCCAATTAACTTGTTAAAATTCATATCAGACAAAATTTAAATTTCGAATATCTAAACTTGGTAATACCGCCTTAACATTGAGTATAATAAGATATTTTTAATCAGAATAATCAAAGGTAATGGAATTGCTTTACAAAACCTTTTGAATTCTCGCTGACAACAAGGGAAGTTATATTTAAGTATACAAGTATGATAATCCAGAATGTTACCATTACAATCCAATAAATCAGTTACAAACATAATGCCTCTCTCAAACCAATCATTTTTAAATATTGATTTTCTATTAATGAGAATTACTATTATTCCATAGAGTTGAGCAGTGGGGAGAAAAATTATGGGTAAACATCATCTTCCAGAATAAGAGAATTTGCCTGTGGAAATTAGATAGCTTAATGGGAATTGTGCTGACCTCAAAATCGCATTCTAAAAGAAAGTCTAAACCCCCCAATTTGTTAAACAACGATCTTGGAACATGAAACCACATTAAATTTGGCTGAGACAAATATGTTTTAATCCAATTCATCCTAAAAGGTACTGACCAATGCTTCAAAGTCAAGAGCTTTAACACCACCCTTCTCATATTCTCTAACCAACTGAGATCTTTTAATATAATGGGTTTTGTTTCTCCATATGAACTGGAAAATAACTGAGTTGGCTTTTTTAATACTGTTATTAGAAACGAACAAGGAGTGACAAGGATAGATTAATTTAGAGATACCTTCTGCTTTAGATAAAATTATCCTTCCAAAAATTGTAAGGTCTCTTGTTAGCCAGTGACTGAGGGATTATTTCACATCTGTTATACAATTTGAAACATTAACGTCTTCTCTTCTAATAAGGTTCACTTGTATGAATGGGGAGAAGTTCACATTTTTTTTATATTAAGTGAGAGTCCTGAAGCTTTTGAAAAAAAAGAGATTGTATTTAGGGATTTATCTAGCTGTAACTATTTATACTCGCGCTGGTGGCCGCGACAGAAGTTTCAGTCTTCTCCTGGACAGAGGTGGCGCCACTGAGCAAAGGCTACCGACTTTGCTATTTCTACGCACTAGAAGAAGAGATATACTAATACTAGCTTTTCTCATATGAATAGTGTTTGTAAGCATCTATCTTAATAACTTAATGATTATTTTATATAATTTTATTTTATAACTTAATGCCGAGATAGTTTTTCAGCCACGTAATTTCACTCGTCTTTGACCACAACAATAGTAGACAGCACTTACGTAAAACCACGGTTTATTAGCGAAAAAATATATACCACACAATAAAATAGAAAATATAAAAGAAGCCTTAGCAATAAGGCGCATTAAAATTTGCCTTCGAACTCGTCCAGTTTCCTGTTTCCGCTTTGTCGCGCGCAGCTGAAAAAAAAGAGGTGCGCGACATGGCGTGACCGGGCCATACACCTGGGCAGGTAAACACCTGGGCAGGTATACACCTAGGCAGGTAGACACCGCTAGACACACGGGACTCATACTGGTGATCGCGGCTTTAGTTCCCCGTGTCTGATCGCTGTAATTCAGAGTGTGAATATCGGTTGAATATCTAATATCTTTCTAACTTTAAAAAACACTTTTGTTTTTTTTTAAGACAGGACGATGGTCGCACATCCCTCGTAACTGGGTGATTCTTCAATTGGGGGCTGTTTCGTCACCTTACATTTTGATAAATTACATTTGGAAGAATTCTGTTTAAATTATGTCAAGACAATGTTTACATGCTTTGATGTAAAGATATAATAATGGCCACAACTGAGCTTTAATATAATTTTAGTATTTTATTCCTATTTGCCAACTGGCATGGCAAAACGTCATTACCATCACAACATCAAAAACAGTCTTGAAATACAAAGGATGTATCAAGGAGATCATTTAAACTCATTCATCTTGCAAACATTGTTAACCTTCAACAATAACTAGAAAAAACAAAATGTTTACATGTAGCAAATTACATATATTTTCTTGTTCTCGCCATCAAAATGTGTTTTTCTGTGTTCCTCAAAGTATACTTTTGTTTAATTTATGAGAAATTAATTTTAAATGATTTTTCTTTGAATAGGTGAATTAGTATTACATTAATCTTTTCATGTAGCACCTCAACATTGAATATAAAACTGTTTTAAAAGTATTTTTGCTCTAATTTAAACTTTCCAGCACGCGAAAGACAGTGAAACGCCTGCGCAGCCTTCAGCTGTCAGTAGCGCGCAGTGGTAGGAATCGAGAAAAATAGTGCCAAGTGATAACGAGGTTTTAATTTTTCCTGGACAACGTTTTTGTGGTGCAAATATGTCACTCTTTTGAACGCATATGGTTTTGAGAAGAAAAACACTTTACTTTCGAGACCCCAGCAACTTGCCGGACTACTTTCTTCAGCATCAAAAACCGGCTGGATCCCCCCTCTCAGGACGCTGTCGGGGGGTAAGTCAGTGCTGATGCACAACGTTGCTGACAGGGAACCCATACAACTTCGTGTCTTAAAACCCGAACTATCCCTTTAAGCAACGTCGCGGTAATGACATACTGTTCTGGTAATTACATAGTGTTTGCGTAATGACATAAATTACAAAAAATGGGCACAGTTTGTGCACTAAAGTGCACTGAGACATCAAGCAAAAATGGAAAATAGAAAGAAATGAACAGATTAAGATATACAGATACAACCATACAACAACTTGAACATGTCTATTTCATACCATGAAGAAACCCACACAATATTTTCTAGAGAATCAATTGTCACAATGAAATAAAACAGCATAAAATATCCTTCATAAACACTTCATAATGACTATTACCATCTTGCTTAAAACAAGCTAATTGAATGTATCCTTGTTAGAAAATTAGGTTTATTTAAAATGTAGGCATTGCACTCTGATGCAATTTAATATATATAAAACTGTTTTAAAAGTATTTTTTAAAAAGAGGTTGCAAAAAAGCTGAGAGAGAGCATATTAGGTGATCTAACATGAATATTAAGAACTACAAAACTCCAAGGACCACCCTCTTGACAGATCTCTCATCAGTGGGAGAACAATTTCTCCCAGACATCTACTGGCAGCATCATGTGCCTTTTCGTCACTGGCTGAGGTGGTGGGATAAGACACAGAAAATCATGCGGCTGATACCACAGAATGTCATCCCTCATAGGCCAAAAGAAGCGGTTACGGCCTACTCGACTCAACGTTTTGACAAGAATGCAATTCTCTGCATCCACATCTTGTACTATACCTGGATATACCTGTACATCCCTGTCATATTTCACAGCACACCAACAACCTTTCAGTTGGTCTGTGATTTCAGTGACCCTAGAAGGTACATCGTTTGAAGCTCCGTTGGATGTGCCTTGTGTGCCCATTGTAATGTGCCCATTGCACATTGTCACAGACTGTGGACCATAGCATTTGCATTCATCTGGAGCTGAGCAGAAGCAGCTGAGTATTCGCCACTTGAATTGTGCTGGAGTGTTGGTGAAAATCTGTTGCAGAGGGGGAAGACAGTTACTGTGTGTTCACACCGCACTTTGTCCCATTTCGCCTATTCGCGCGAATAGGCGAATGTTGCCGCGCGACAAATCATAATCTGTCGCTGTGCATTTTTGTGTGCATTCGCGGGGCGAATTTTTTTTTTGCCTGGCAACAGTCCTTCATGCCAATTCAGTCTCTCATCAACCATGGCCGAGATAACCACCATTGCGTGTCTGTATCTGTTGTGGAAGAGGGAGAGACGTCGGAATGCCCGTCGTTTATGGGTTCATCATATAAATCGGAGCCGTACAGAGCTCGGTGAATTTCACCGTCTTCTCCAGGAGCTCCGTCTGGACGACGACCGCTTCCAGCGGTATTTGAGGTCGACTCCGGCCCAGTTTGATGACCTGCTAGCTAGGATCGGTGCTAGGATTTCACGGTTGGACACCAACTACAGGCGCTCCATCTCGGCTTCGGAGCGCCTGTCCATCTGTCTCCGGTGAGTGCTAGTTTCATAAAGTTGTGTGTCGAAATCGAACATAAACATAAACATTTTCCATGGTAGACAGCGCCATTTAGTGGACGTAGCAGATTACATATTCCGATGATTGATTGATTATCCTCTGCCGACAATAGTATAGTATGTAGTCAAATACAATAAATAGATCAATTATGTTGATGAAATATTACTCTTTGTAAATGTGGCTTTTTTTTTATAAATAGACGTGGCAAAATGATTGTAAATGTATGATTGTTACACCTATAGTATCTTCACTACAACATTTCATTTCAATTATTATTATTTTTTTTATTCTGCAGATACCTAGCCACTGGGGACTCCTACAGGACCATCGCCAACAGCTTCCGTGTTGGGGTCTCCACTGTCTCCGGCATCATCCCTGATGTTGCCACTGCCATCTGGGACTGTCTGGTGGAGGAGTTCATGGCTGTGCCCACAACAGATGGGTGGAGGTCCATTGCAGGGAGGTTTGAGGAGCGGTGGAATTTCCCTCTTTGTTGTGGAGCATTGGATGGCAAGCATGTGGTCGTCAAAGCCCCTGCTCACTCTGGATCCCAGTTCTTCAACTACAAGGGAACTTTCTCTCTGGTTCTCTTGGCAGTTGTAGATGCGGAATATTGTTTCCGGGTGATAGATGTCGGGGGCTACGGAAGAACCAGCGATGGTGGGATTCTGGCCAACTCTGCTTTTGGTGCAGCGCTTCAGTCTGGCACCCTCCAACTGCCTGCTGACCTGCCACTACCAGGAGCTGACCACCGAGGACCACAGCCACACGTCTTTGTGGCTGATGAGGCCTTTCCACTCCGGAAAAACCTCATGAGGCCATTCCCTGGTCGCAACCTGCCAAGAGAGCGCCGGGTGTTCAACTACCGTCTGTCCCGGGCTCGGCTGGTTGTGGAGAATGCCTTTGGGATCCTTTCTTCCCAGTGGAGGGTCTACAGGCGTGCCTTCGAGGTCAACGTAGACGTTGCGGAGAAGTGTGTGAAGGCTACCTGTGTTCTCCACAACTTCCTGCGGAGGACAACCCCCCCCCAAGTGCATTGAGGGGGAACATCCCAGTTGGTGAGGAGGACCCACTGCCAGGTCTGGGAAGAGTTGCTGCCAACAACTCAGTGAGGGAAGCCATCAGGATTCGGGAGGCCTTCACATCCTTCTTCTCCGCAGAGGGAACCGTCCCATGGCAGGACAACGTGTAGCGCACCAGCACACCCAAAACGGCTCTTTTAAGAGCCACCCACAGATTACTATTGAGCCTACTTCCTGCAATTACTATATTCACTGTGTCACTCTTCTGAATTACATTATTAATTAAATTTGTTAATGTTAGTTTGTTTATATTTTAAATCAGGTAACTGTGACGGTCCTGAGCCGTCTTGCTTCCCTTCTGCTGGCCTCTGTTCTTCTTCCAGGGAAGCTGATTGCCTGGCCACCTCACTGAGGGATTGAACTCACCTGCCGGAAGCCTGCATAAGATGGGGGGAATCCAACATGGTGCTCTCACTCTCCCACCTGGAAGGCTGGTGCTGCCCGGCACCCAACTGGGTTTTGTTTGGGGTTGTTATTCTAGCCCTTTAGCCTTTGTTTGCATACTCATAGTTTAGTTTAACTGTTCGGTTCATATCACTCAAACACCACACTACTGAATACTGATGTGTTTTTTTTTGAGTTACTAAATAAATGTAACGGGACATTTAACTCTCCCTGTGTGGACCTCCTGTTCTTGTTTGTGCTCAACAAGCTGGGCACAACATAACTAGCAAAAATACCTTAAGCAAACATGAACTATACATCAATAGTCAAAGTTGCAAATAATTTGCATCAAACAACATGACTTCAAGCAGTGCAATGGTAGGAAGATGGTTTGGAAACTGGATCCTATAATGGCTAGAGACCCAATTTAATTGTATAGAGGTAAACCAGCTTTACATGTCTACATACATTACACCAAATTATCAAAAAGTAGCTATGGTTATCTTTGGATAAATGAAGCATACACAGTAGCGTAAACAGTGTGTCAACTGTATTTTTAAAATAAAGAACATGAAGCCACATTTAAAAATAAATAAATTTATTTGTGCAGCCGTGTGTGTGTGTGTGTATGTGTGTGTGTGTGTGGAAAAAAGAAAAAAAAAAAAAAGGACATGGATCGTTCCCTGCAACGATTGTCACCCCAGTGAACCTATTTATCTAATTGTCCAAATTAAGCAATACAGAGTTATAGCAGGAGTTTGCTTCGTATAAAAGTTTATGAATTTGAAATTTGATTTCCTCCTTGGCATGGGGTGGCAATCGCTGCAGGGAAGGAAGCAAGCCTTGTAAAAAGTGTTCATCTGCTGAGAGAGCTGGAGCTGGTGCTGGAGTTGGAGCAGGTGGAGGCGGCCTCCTCAACACCTCCAAGAGGCACCGCTCTATTTCATCTCCCCTCCCCTCCACTCTCCTTCTCCCTGTTTGAAAAGGAGACAACATTTTTGGGTCAGGAAACAGACAAAAAATACATTCAACATGAAAGGCTATGAATACATAACTAGTCATACTCAAAACATAATTCACGCATAGGGACCCTCATGACCACATAAACGAAGTGTAGCATAAAATAAATGTGATTTCTCTCATGTTAAATGACATACCTGGGGCGAAAAGAGGAGTAGCAGGAGTGGCAGGAGTGGCATCAGCAGCAGGGGGTGGTGGTGTTGGTGGTGGTGGTGTGGGTTCAGAGGCAGCAGCAGCCTCCTCCATGCTTGAACAAGCGACATCTTCTGAGGTGACAAGAGGTTGTTATCAATCTATAGAACAAATAATGAATTTGTCATGCTGTGTGTGTGTGTGTGTGTGTGTGTGTGTGTGTGTGTTCACTCATCGACCAACCTCCTGTGTCACTTGCTGTCCCTGCTGCTGCCTCTGAACCCTGGTCCTCTGCGATCCTGTCTTCCTCGACCCCCATGTTGCTACTCGTCTCCCTGGGAGTAACAAACGGGTCGAGGAAAGACAGGATCGCAGAGAACTTCCACTTTTTAAAAGCCCCTGCTGCTGATCCACTCCTCTTTCCTTCAGTCTCCTTCCTCCTCTCCCTCAGGTACGTGTCCCTCAGCCCCTTCCACTTCTTACGGCATTCGTCCTCTGACAAGAAACAAACCTACGTTGTGAAATCTGAACTGAACTGTTGAATGCTAACTGCTAACTCACTAGCTTGGTTCATAGTAAAGTACTATTGATAGCTGGAATAAAGTAACTTTTAAGTAAAGTAAATTTTAAAAACTTACCACCCAGCCCGACTTCCTTACTGACCTCCAGCCAAGCCTTCATCTTCATGTTTCGGTCTTTGTACCCGGAGCATCTTATATTAAATATAACTGGAAAGGACGACACCGCCAGTATTAATTTTTCTTCCATATTGCTGTCTGATCTGGATCAGGCAGTGAACGCTACGTCACTCAGGGAGTGAACGCTGATTGGCTGTTTCAACGCGAATGCCGCGAAGAAGTTGAAATATTTTAACTTTATTCGCGGGGCGAATTATTCGCGGCGCGAATCCACGTGAACGCGCTCGCCGTTCACGAGGAAAAATTTCGCGCTGTCAATCAAATCTTGTCGCGCGTATCGGCGAAAAAAAAATTCGCCCGATTCGCGTCTCCACGTTCACTTAACATTGAAATGTGTCGCGGGGCGAAGTGCGGTGTGAACACACCTTTAGTGTTGCTGATTATCCACATTATAAATAAATACAAAATAACATAACTGACATGTACTGTACCTGGTGAATCTTCATGGTCCCACGAACAGTGTCCAGTTGTTGGGGAATTTTCTCATCAATGGCTGCAATATCCTCTTCTTTGATAAAGAACAGTTTTATTTTTGTTTGTTGTTCAGACAATGCTTCAAATAAGACATCAGCAGATGGCAGATCCATTCCCCGTGCAACAAGGGCATCTGCTGTTCTTTTAACAGCTGCCCCGACCCCATCCACAGCGCCCTTGCCGTGTCCAGCTTCAAGGAAATTCCATGTCAGTCTTTGAAATCCTAAGTCAAATGGCACAGTTGAAAGTAAGAAGAAATTCTTCTTTGACCTGTACTGTGTTGTGGGTCCATCACTAATGACATGAAGTGTGGTAGCTGATGGCACTTGCTCCTTGAGGTAGGACAACACTGGTGAGAGATGTGCCCAGATACCTGATGGGTCATGCCTCATTGAGGAAGAAATCGAACACAAGGACAAAACTTCTTTAGTTGTGTAAGCAACTCCTGTGCGTAGAGTGATTTGTTTGTGTGAGTCACCAAAGTGAGCAGCTTGCACTTCTGATGCATATTTGCCCAGGTAATTCTCAGCAAAGTCTATCTGAATAATGATTTCATCCTCATGTACATTATCTTTGAGATGACGTAGTGTGGAGTGCTGGTGCTGTATGTTGAAAGTGTGTCGTCCAAATCTTTTAAGGCTGTGGTAAAGTCCTCTAGGAGAATTTGAAGTGTTCCAAAAGTTTTTTCTTTCACTGTGAGATGGACATTGAATTTTTCTTTTTGCCCGTCTTTGGTTTTTCTTTCACGTTCTTCTACTTTATGCCTCCAACTGAACCAGTGGGTCTGCAGAGAACTGTCAAACTCTTTGGTTTGTAACTGCTTTTCCTGGCAGATGTCACACTCTGTACATGCATATCTTTGTTAGGGCTGTTCGATTAATCGATATTAAATCTTAATCGCGATTATGTAACTAGGAAGATGTGAAAACGTGAAACTCGTAAAATCGATTTTTCACTTCAACTAACGCAATTACGCCACAGCCCCGCTGAGCTGCTTTGCCGTAGTTACTTCCGCCTCTGACCACTTCTCACCACATGGCTTTACGGCACATTGTAAACAAACATGTCGGCGTTGGATTTAGTTGCTAAAAAGAAGAGCAAGTCCGTTGTGTTATTCACGGTTATATGAGCGGCGGGTGACTTTTTAGGGAAACCCATTTCGCACCTAGTATAACTTATGCGTCGCGCGCTTCAAGAGCGGCCATGTTGAGTTTTGAGTCTAAAATATTTGTTTTGGTCCCGGCGGGTGAGTTTTATGTGTTGCGCGTTTTACGACGAGTACATGAAAATCACGGAGGAGTTTTATAAAGTCGTGGCTATTTACTTGTGTGTGTGTGTGTGTGTGTGGGAAATGTGTGTGTGTGTGTGTGTGTGTGTGTGTGAAATGTGTGTATGTGTGTGTGTGTTGATGGTAGACCGTGTGTGTGTGTGTGTGGATAGAAGGTGTGTGTGTGTGTGTGTGTGTGTGTGTCGATGGTAGAATGTGTTTGTGTGTGTGTGAAATGTGTGAAATGTGTGAAATGTGTGTGTGTTGATGGTAGACCGTGTGTGTGTGTGTGTGTGTGGTGTGGATAGAAGGTGTGTGTGTGTGTGTGTCGATGGTAGAATGTGTATGTGTGTGTGTCAATGGTAGAATGTGTATGTGTGTGTGTGTGTGTGAAATGTGTGTGTGTTGATGGTAGACCGTGTGTGTGTGTGTGTGTGTGTGTGTGGTGTGGATAGAAGGTGTGTGTGTGTGTGTGTGTGTGTCGATGGTAGAATGTGTATGTGTGTGTGTGTGTCGATGGTAGAATGTGTATGTGTGTGTGTGTGTGTGTGTGTGTGAAATGTGTGTGTGTTTGTGTGTCGATGGTAGAATGTGTGTGTGTCGATGGTAGACTGTGTTTATGTGTGTTTGTGTGTGTGTGTGTGTGTCGATGGTAGAATGTGTGTGTTCATGTGTTTGTGTGAAATGTGTGTGTGTGTGTCGATGGTAGACTGTGTTTATGTGTGTTTATTCATGGGTTACTTTATTATTTAGCTTGTAAAGACCCAGTTTAGTTTCGAAAATGTCTTATTTTACTTAACGTATATTCTTCAAGCTTTATTTATTTTACAAAAATAATTTTGCACTTTTTTCATTCATTTCTGGTTTCATCAGAGAAATGTTTAAAGCCCAATGGGGAAAATGTTCAATAAACAGCATATTTGAAATAATTTCTTTCTTTTGTTATTTCACAAAATAATCGTAATCGTAATCGAAAATCGGATTTTGAGAGAAGAAAATCGAGATTTTATTTTTGGGCTAAATCGAACAGCCCTAATCTTTGTTGACTTGTCACAACACAATGACTCCATGAGCCTGTCAATTTTGTTTGATGGTATAACCTTATGGTGGAACAATTTGTCAGCCATTAGCTGAGTATTTGCATGTGTCTTACACAAGCAAGTTTCTCTGTCCTTTGCAGATGGTGCGACAACCCAGAATGGTCTAGTTTTACAGAATTCTGCATATGAAAGTTTTGTATTGGGATATTCCCTTTTAAACTTCAGAAAGAGGTTATACAAGCTGTCATTAAGGAAACGCTTCTGCATTTTGATTTTCTTTCTGGTAATTGTCTCTCTTTTTCCTGTGGATGGTCGGCTGTTGTCATCTCGCTCCAGGAATTTTTTTAGTTGTTCCTTTGTATCTGTAGTCATTTTGTTTTTGTATTCTCTCCTGTAAAACTGGAAACCTCCTGGCCTGTTTTTGTTGCTGTGCATTATTTTGCAAGAGAACCCAATCTGATGGTGTGCTTCCTTTAAAAAATGGTACTTCTTCAGTAACTTTCCAGCTAGAATCCTGGCAACAATCTGTTTGTTTTTTACTCCAGCTTGTTTGTATTTGTTTTTGATTTCAGAAAGTACCACATTGTGGAAGAGAAGTGTCCTCCTTAGGGCCTTTGGCTGCAGTTTCATTTGTTTGTTTGTTTTTTGATTTGGGGAGTCTAGCTTTGAAAGTTTCCCAGAAAGCCTAGTGCATCTCTTTTTGTATTTTTCCATTTTTTTCTGTGCTATTTGTAGTTTCTTTTGGATAGCAAAAAGATCCCGATATACTTTTGCTCTGTTTGCCTTAACTTTTTTACGACCTCTTCGGCAAGGAGTTTCACGATTTGCACTTCCACTTTGTCCATTTGGTAGTACTTGTTGGACATTGATCTGATCTTGTTGCACTGGAGATCGTGGAGGGGTGGTTGGAGATGTTGGGGGGGTGTTCGAAGCTACATAGTGTTGTACTTCCTGCTGTATCCTGTCATTGGCTCTCTTATTTTTTTGGTTAACTTTCCATTGTCTACGTTTCTGTCTCTTGTCCCGTTTTGACAGCTGTGAGGTTACTTTAAGCTTTCCTGTTTCTTTTCTCCTTTTGTATCTTTCCTTTTCTTTGTCAAGGTATTGCTGATATTTCACTGGATCTTCTTTAACCTTTGTTCTGTGTTCTCTAGACCTTTCAGCTGATTTCTTGGGAGCCATTCTGGTTAAAAAAATAAGAAAAAAATAGTTTTAGGAAGTAAGGCATCCCATCTCATCTCATTTTGTAAAATCACATTATTATGCTTCTTTAACTTAGTTTATAAAAGAAAATAAGATAATAGTGACACAGATCATGTCATTACCACCATCACCTGTCATTACCAACACAACAAGTTTTGTGTTGGTAGTGACATGTTGCGGTAATGACATTTTTCATTTTTTTCAGGAAAAAAGATGCTAGGTCACGGATTTGCTAACATCACTCAATAGCTAGTACAAAAACAACTCTAAATACACATAAATCATCTTTAATCAAAATATTGTTGCAACAGCATGTATGGTAATGACGCTGAATAAGTGTACTCCATGATCAGAGGGAATTTATGATTAAATTACTTACTTTCTCAGACATCAAATGTCACTCTTCCTTCATGGCTGACATGTGCTCCCCTGCTAGTCTTCATTTCCATGGTTATGGCATAAACAAGTCTTGCCCTCAAAAAAGTCCTGACTGAAATAATAGACTGCCGCGGTAATGACAGGATTGTTGGGGACAATACTAAATTATTAAAAATATTCACAAATTGCACAGATATGAACCCAAATTGTGCATTATGTGCATTTTTAAGTTACTATTGAAATGTATATTGTGATTTTTTAATGAACTGATAACATTTTATCACATTTTCAGAGCAGATAAGTTTTAAAGTCTGGGTTGGGGACAAGGCCTGAGTAGTAGTGTTGCACCGATACCATTTTTTGGCCCCCGATACCGATACCGATACCCGGCTGTGCAGTATCGGCCGATACCGATACCATACCGATACCACGCCGGAAAAAAAAAAAATATATATATATACACAAGCTTTTTTTCTTCTAATACTAAAGAACTGCATACTCACTTGGATGTAAAATCATTGCTATCATGGCTTAATTACTAGTATAATTAGATAATATAGTATAACTAGAGATAATTACTAGTATGTAGCGGGGGGGGGGGGGGGGGGGGGGGAATCGGGGAGAAGCCGATTACAGCTTAACTCGTCGTCTGTGATGCGGTCACTGTCTGTCCATTTGAGCGATCTCCCGCCTGTGAGCAAGACGCGTCTCCCTCTCTCTCCTGCTTTTTCCCCTCTTCTCCTTGTTTGTGACCGCATGGCACCCCGGGGAGCGGGGGGGGGCATGGGTGGTGACCGGGTGCGTCGCACCGGCAGGCGGACCCGCTCACTGAGTTTCCCCGCACCGGCGCGTCCGCAGGCGGAACAACTTTTCTGTGCGCCGCGCGGCTGAACCGCGCGCCCGCCGCGTCTCCGGTGCTTTTTTTTCTTGCTTTTTTTTGGTACTTTGTCGTCGTCGCTTGTCGGTCGGTCAACATGCGCGGCCCGGGCGGCCGGAGTGGGCCAATAGGATAGCTGCTTGGCACGGCATGCACTGAACACGTGTGATCACACGCAGCATTGAGTGAAGGGAGAGAAAGACGCAAAGCGCTGCGTTCCAAGTTTCATATTAGTATATGTAAATGGCATCGGCGCATTATTTGTTCGTACTCGCCGATACCGATGCCAGCATTTTAGCGCGGTATCGGGGCCCCTCCCGATACTAGTATCGGTATCGGTGCAACACTACTGAGTAGCCAAATATTGATGATGAAAACATTTTTAAAAATAGAAATCATACTGATTTTAGTGTATAACATTTTTTGGTTGTGCAATAAATATTATTTAAAATAACTAAACTATTTATTTTGTAATATGGTATTTATAACATGAATTCATAACCTGGGGACATAAAAGTTCCCCTAATTGAAGAATCACCCAACTACGCCCGTGAAGGTGAACCCTCCCGGACTCTGTTATTAACATGAACCGCTCCCCCGGAGGAGCCGCACATCCACACGAAAATACCAACAAACATGTTTTCCATTTGCTTGCTTTTAAATAAAGTTGTGTGCAGTTATATGGTTAAATACGATTATTAAAAGTGTTCATGTCTCCTTCCTGGTCCAGAACCGCTTCGTCCATGCCGTTATAGGCGGCCCACTTTGTGCGCGTGTGCTTGTAAAGTGTTTCTTTTATACTCGCATAGAAACAGTAAAGTCAGATTAAAAATTAGATTAACACGATTAAAAAACAACGCGCTAAACATGACTGTAATTAATTGATCGCAATTAACGCGATAATTTGACACCCCTATAAAAAATGCACGACACAACATGGCTCTTTAAAAACCGAATCGTTTATACCAACCCAATCTCACACCCAACTCGTCACATATTGAGGCCTGGTCACTGACCCATGTCGTCAACATTTGCAGCAGAAGGTACCCCCGTAGCGTCGCTCCTGGACGACTCGCGCCGCCCCATAGACCTGGGGGGTATTACACAAAACTAGGATACATAATCCTATACATAATCTGCTCGGCGGTATCCTGGCTTATTCGGTTGCACGATTGCCAAGCCAGGATAAATAGGCGCGGCTAAATCACGTCAGGTGAAGCTATAGTTGGGATAAGCGGCTTGAATAGACCTCGCGATCGCTCACAGAATCACCGATCGGAACATGGCGTTTCATACGTCACGGCCGCTGAACAGCTCCTTAAATAGGATACCGCCGAGCAGATTATGTATAGGATTATGTATCCTAGTTTTGTGTAATACCCCCCAGGTCTATGGGGCGGCGCGAGTCGTCCAGGAGCGACGCTACGGGGGTACCTTCTGCTGCAAATGTTGACGACATGGGTCAGTGACCAGGCCTCAATATGTGACGAGTTGGGTGTGAGACTGTGTTGGTTTATACATATTACGTCATATTCAAATGCTCGGATATCGAATAAAAAGTGACAGCCCTACTTAGATCTTGTAGATCTAGTCGCGGGCACCCGTACTACAGCCGACACGAGCTGTTAATAGTCGGATTACTGTATGAGCAAGCTGTCACAAGTGATTGCATCTTCACAACATACCGGAGGAGATTGCCAGGGCCCAGTATTTCAAAAGGGATTGACAGGATTATCCTGGTCGGATTGGATTAAATCTAGATCTGGGGCCGTATTCACAAAGGATCTTAGCGCTAAAAGTAGCTCCTAACTGGCGAATTTAGGAGAAACTCCTAAAAATAATGGGCGTGTCAGTCTTAAATTTAGGACTCCTAATTTTTTTCACTAAGAGCATTTCACAAAGTATTTTAGGCCTAAAAGTAACACCTAAGTCTAGGAGAGCTTAAAAGTCCTCGAGAGGACTCCTAACTCACTAAGACCTATTCACAAAGAATCGGAAAATGACTGCGAGACGAAATGTTTTGGAGACAGTGGAAGACTGTGAATTGATCAAGAGATATAGGCTAAATCGTGAGGGTATAAAACTTGTTGTGGAATTAGTGCGGGATGCAATAACATCCCCGACTAACAGGAATAACTCGATTAGGAAATAAAATGTTTGGCAACACTACGATATTTAGCAACAGGGAAAATGCAACTTTGCAATGCCGACGATTTAGGAATATCGCAACCATCAGTCAGACATAAACCGAACCATCAACGCGCTCCGTAGACCACATATCAATTCAATTAAATTCAAACTTTATTAAGGACACATCTCATGAAAGGTCCATAACACCAACACAACACAATAATAATAAAATAATAAAAATAGAATAAAAAATACACACACACACACACACATATATATATATATATATACACTGCAAATACCGTGTAACGTTTCCAAAGTACTGCAGCAGTCTGTACACATGTAGCCTATTTCTAAGTCTGCTGTGTTGCCAATGACGTAACGCTAATAAACTCTGAACAGGTTGGCGTTAGTTTAAAAAGTTACGGTATGATGTACGTCCAATTAATTCCCTTTTAAGTTAAACCATAGACCGCAAAATTCATCAACAAAGCCGCTTCCTCGCTATCCCGCTGGCTGCTTAACACACAGTCAATGGAGCCAAGTTAGCTACCGTTAGCTCCCGTTAGCGCGGCCGCGGCTCAATTAGAGATCGCTGCGGCCTGGTTTTAATTAGGGGACGATTCAAGAAGTTGGCTTGCATGACATGTTGGTTGGAATTCGTATGGTCTTAAAACCGCTACACATTATACAACGGTAAACTTACATTTTTGACGTGGAATTCGCGTTTCCAGCTGCTCCTTTCGTGAGGTAGTCCGCCATGTTTCGATCCGGAGGCGACGTCACGAGATTTGGAAATCCGTCTCCGCCCAGATTGGGATCGCGGTGATCCACCTGCCGGTGTTTTGAAATACTCAGATAAAGTCAGCAGGATCACCTTGATCCAGGTCTGAGAAAAGGAGGATTTCATTATCCGGATTATCCTGATCCGGATTACAAGTTTTGAAATACTGGGCCCAGATGACCGGGCTCTCCGTGGATTACTATCGGCTCCAACAGGCGACGGAGGCGGAGGAGATACCGGAAGCAGAAATGGGGTTGCCGGTCTGGAATATTCACAAGGCTAAATAATCGACCACACAAACCACCCAGCATGTTACTCACAAATGCTAGATCCATCGTGAACAAGATAGATTAACTGAATCTATGGATTTCCTCAGACAAACTCATCACGAACTGCTGCATTCTGGCGATCACCGAGACATGGCTACACTCACTAGTCCAGACGCTACCCTGGAGCTAACAAGCTGCACGTTATTTCGCTGGGACAGAAATACAAACTCCGGTAAGAGGAAAGGAGGGGGTATTTACGTCCACAATAGCTGGTGCACTAACGCCCAGATCACTGACACACACAGTTCCCCTGATTTAGAATACCTCACAATTAAATGCAGGCCGTTTTATCCATAGATATATATCACTAAATGTCTCGTCCGCGTTGCTGGCCAACGGAGTCGAACGTCCGCACATGGCGGCCATCTTACCACAGGCGGCTCGGTCACCCATAACGTGTTGTAGTGGTACATGTACTTTTTAGATAACCATAACTTGCTCAAATTTCATCCGATTTTCAAACGGTTTGGGTTGTTATGAACGTCAAAGATGTAGTTATGACACTGTATACTTATGAATAATCATGTTATGTCCTAAAACATAGAATAATGTTGTAAAATAAGTAGATTACAATATTTCCTATTACAAATAGGCTATAAGAAAGGCTGCATGTTGAAATCCCCACCCTGTACAGAGATGTATTTATAACACTGCATACTTATGAGTAATTGAGGCATTCAGACAAATAACCATACACGTCCATATTTCCAATTTTGAATGAAAATATTTGTACACGTGACAGGGCTGTAGTGGAGGCTAAATGCAAGTGAACAGTTTACTCACCTCTGAAATTTCAGAAATGGTTTATCCACCTCTCAATAAATCTAATGCACCTCATAATATAGCACAGCTAGCACGCAAGCTACGACCAGGGGGTGCGCGAGAGGAAAAATGTAATGGCGGTCTGGTGTAATATTACACAATTACAGCGCTGTTTTTTAAGTGGGATTTTTCCATACAATAACAAAACATGAAGAGTAAACATTTCCTTTGTAATCCCTTTTATTTTAAATAAAAAACTATAATTTCTTAGTTTTTGATAGAAACGTTCTTATTTTCCTCCGCGGCGGTGCCCCGCGACGGGCTCTGGGTCGGCTTGGAAGGGTTCGGGGGCTTCCCGGGGCCGCGGACGCAGTATCTCGCTGCGCCTTCCTCCCCCCCCTGTGGGGGGGGGACGGGGCCCCCTCGCCCCCGGCGTGACTGTCGACCGGGACGGACTGTCCTCAGTGCGTCCCAACCGCGTCGCGTCGTTCAGGGCGGGGATCCGGCTCACGTAGGCCTACAACTGGCGCAAGGGGTCGGCGGCGATGTCGGCTACCCACCCGACCCTTCTTGAAACACGGACCAAGGAGTCTACGCACGCGCGAGTCGTGGCGCGCGCCGGCCGAGGTGGGATCCCGGCCCCTGTTTATCTGTTTCGGAGCCTGCTGCGCGATTGTTGACGGGGTGGGAGGGGGGGGGGGGGGGGGGTACTGCGCGATTGTTAACGGGGGCCAGGGGCTGCGCGATTGTTGACGGGGGGGGGGGCGGCCCGATGGCCAGTCCGTCCCTGAGGTCCACGGTCATTTAATAGGCCTATTGCTGCAATTTTTCTTTTACGCGCCTGAAAATAACCGTAGGCCTACTTTCTGTCACTGAGCCGTGTCTGTCACTCATCCTCTTAAAAGTGGAAGCTTGTGCATAGCTTTGTTGCATTATATTGAAACTTTGTTGATGTTGTTATTGTCATGCGTGTTCTGGTTATTTGCGCATGATTAAACATGTCTTTATACGGCGATAAAACAAACACAGCCTTCAGCTGTCAGTAGCGCGCAGTGGTAGGAATCGAGAAAAATAGTGCCAAGTGATAACGAGGTTTTAATTTTTCCTGGACGTTTTTGTGGTGCAAATATGTCACTCTTTTGAACGCATATGGTTTTGAGAAGAAAAACACTTTACTTTCGTGACCCCAGCAACTTGCCGGACTACTTTCTTCAGCATCAAAAACCGGCTGGATCCCCCCTCTCAGGACGCTGTCGGGGGGTAAGTCAGTGCTGATGCACAACGTTGCTGACAGGGAACCCATACAACTTCGTGTCTTAAAACCCGAACTATCCCTTTAATAAGTACACTACACAAACACAAGACCTGTTTAGTTGAGAAGCTCGCTCACCACGGCAAGGTACAGATCTTTGAGCGAGAAGACGAGACAAGACGAGAGACAATATTATTTGCTTTTTTGCTTTTTTTTTGCAAACATTTAGGTAAACATGGAGCTGACAAAGACAAATATCACAAGGACATGCACACAAAAACATTCATAATTAAGAACACATACTTACACTTAACATACTAATTCACAATAGCTTTGTAAAGGCCAAAGCACAATAAACAACTACAAGATTATCATAGTCACCAACCAACAAATGCTCAAACAATTCCTCTTAGTAACATTTTTGTCTGTTTTTGGCAAAGTTTTGTTAAACATGAAGCAGACAAAGACATACTAATATCACAAAGACATGAAGCTGACAAAAACATACAAACTTCACAGGGACATGCACACAAAACATTAGTTATTGAGAGCACATAGAAACATACAGTAGATTTCTCCCAAACAACAAACACTATAGAGGATCACATTAGATTCACAATAACTAGTTACAGAACAAAGTCTAATAAAACTATCTACATATTAGGGCTGGACGATTATGGAAAAAATAATAATCACGATTATTTTGATTGATATTGAAATCACGATTAATAAACACGATTATTCATTGATTTCAAAAAAAGTGTTTTGCACCACCAAAACTCAACTTTAAATATAACTTTTAGAAAAACAACCAGCAATAAATTAGTAACAAGTAAAAAAGTAAAATAATAATAATAATATATAAAAATAATAAAAATAATAGCAATAAAACAAAAACAATAAATAAAAATAAATACCCAGTGTACATGCACAGCACTCCTGCAAAACTGTTGTCAATTGCTCGTTCCACTGCTGCATCTGCAGGCGACACAGGTGCGTTCACTGTGCTTTTACAGCGCACTAAAGGCCGCAGTATACTCGCCGTTCCCAAGCTGTCGCGCGACAATGTGACGTCACGGGAGCTAGTAATAGACGACGATAGAGATTTTAATTATATGCTCTATCGTGATAACGCATGTTGATGACGCAATCTTCCCGTGACCCGCGAAATTTAGAACGACGAGCTGCAACCGGCTGCAACGCATCATCTGGTAAACGTGGCTGAAGGCGAAACGGAGCAGCTAGAACTCGTGAAAAAGACCGGCGCAACTTCCGTAATTTGGAATTGGTTTGGATTTAAGCTGTCTGACAAGAAAAAAGAAAAGAAAACGAGAAAACATTTTCTTTAGTTTACGTATATGTGCCTGACGTAAGCGCCGCAGAACGGCTGCGCCCAGTGTGCAAATTATACCACGGTCTCCGGGGGGGCCGGGGGGCGGGGCGGGTACGGGCGATTTATTTTTTATTTTTTTGGAGGGGGGGGGGGCAAAGTTTAAATGCCGATCCTGTCATTAATAGCAACAGCATAGGCCTATTATAAAGAGAAAATCTGTTGCACACAGGTGGTGCCATAGGTCTATGTACAATATCTACATGAAACACCCAATGTTCATGTCAACAGATTTCCCGAATGGGCTACGCAAACTTCAATGAACTTGATAGTAAATAATCCACGGACCACCAATGATGTGTCTTTTGACTGTTTAATTTAATTTAATTTAATTACTCAACAACTTACATTGTTTCACAATCACATGGGCTATAGCCTATAAGGCTATAGCCCATGTGAAAAACACACGCGATAAGAGCAGCCAGCGGCACCAACCATGAACAATATGGCAATAGCCTATTATTATTATTATTATTATTAATAATAATAATAATAATAATAATACAGCTAGGACTATAGCACAACACAACCCTCTCACTGCCTGGAGAGACGCAACGCCACATACACAACACAACGATGCACATAGCCCTTCTCATGAGTAGGCCTATCACATCACAGCAATCCATAGGCCTACAACACAACAAAGTAAAAGCAGGTCTTACCTTAACACAGAAGCGACCACAGCGGCCTGGGTTCAGCTGCTTTTGCTCGAGGTGGTCCAGTAAGCCATGATGTGGACAGGCGATGACCTGATTTAAGCCAAGATGTGATGAAAGGCGTTGGATCGAATCTCTCCAATGGAGGTCCATTAAGGTCCACAAACAGTAGTGGTGAGAGGCTGGCTTCACGCAGTCTATTGCAAGTCTTAGAGTCAGTGTCATTCACAGCTGAAAAGCCCCTCTCGCACTCCGATGAAGTGGGCAGGTATGTTCTGCTTGCTATGGACAGCTTCTCCAGCGTTTTGCCTGGTGCACAATCTTGCAACTTCCAGTCGCGAAGCTACTGCTTCACTGGCAGATTCACCAAGTGTTTTCGCAAGGGCCCGTATTTCTTTTTCTCCATAAAGTATAAGTGCGTTGCGGTCTTGTGGCCAAAAGCGCTTGTTGAGGGGTTTGAGCATATTAACGAGATCTGACTCTGGCATTCGCTTTTTAAGATTGTCGATCACAGACTGATCGAACTGACCCCTTTTGATCTTACCGCTGCTCTCAATTAGCTCCAAACCTTTGAACAGTCCTTGTGTTATGCGTTCCTCGGCCTTCTGTGCAGATTTGCCTCCACACTCTTTCATAGCGGAAAGTACATCGATGCACTGCTGGATCTGACAATTAGCGCTCACTATATCCATGTCCCTTTGCTGCAACCTTAGTGACAGGACCTGCAGCTCACGAAGCATGTCTTTCATGCAAGCCAGATCGGCTACAAATCCAGCGTTTGAGAGTTGTTTATGGAGCCCAAGGAATTTCTTCCTCTGTGTCATTACGAGATGGATCCTCACTTGCGACTTTAAAGTGGCTTGTTAAAGCAGGGTAGTCGTTCCAGACAGCTTTTACAGTTCTAAAACTGCTTGACACTAGGGCTGCAGCTATCGAATATTTTAGTAATCGAGTACTCTACTGAAAATTTCATCGATTAATCGAGTAATCGGATAAAACGTATTTTTGCTTGGTTAAAGAGCAATTACGAATACACAAGAGAAAATAACATATTTCACTTAATAATGAATGACCAATTGGTTTCCTTTTTTAGAATCAACTGTTTTCATTCAGCAAGTATTTTCTGGTCTTGAAACATTACCAAAGAGGCAACTGCTAACATAAATAAGAATAAGTAAAACACAAATAAAATTAAATTACTTTCAAGATAACAAAAATAAATAAAATTAAATTACTTTCAAGATATCAAAAATAAACAAAATTACATTACTTTCAAGTTATCAAAAACATAAGGCATTTATTTTGCAGTGTCTTTTTGCAGTGTACAATTAAGACAACTACTGTATTGGAACACAATAACCACACACATAATCAATAGAGTGAGACACACTGTGACCAGCTACGTAGTAGTTGACTAAATTTTACAACTGCTTAATTAACTTTATTATGTTTTTATTTCCATCTAGACTCATCAGCGCTGTCCTTTTAAATTTTAAATCAACCCTCTATGAAGTCATGTCGTCCGCTCGTAATAAACTAACCACAAACTTGACAGTAGTCAGTCATAATTAACAAAAACCTAGCCCTCTGCAAGGCAGGCGTTTATGTTCGTAAAATACATTAACGTTGATCAAACTGATTTGCTACGTTAATATTACCTTGTCTCCGGTCCTCCGCTCAATAGAGCGTAACAGTGACCGCCCCCTTTTTTAACAGCAACGGTGCCGGAAGTAAATTTCCCATGCATTTATCTCGTCCACTTTTCGTAGAACCCTTATAAAAAGAGTATTAAGCCTTCAACCAAGCCAATCGTTCGTTATGGTAGTCGTGACCATATTATGTTTGATTCGGGCATAAAAAGAATTTGGAAAACGGAAGAAAAGGCAAAGGTAGACTGTGTACATTATTTTGTGAACAAGTGAATGAACTACTCATCCCATAAACCATTGCGAACCCTTTCCGACAACTTCCAACCCGATAGTTTAGCGTGCTTCTTGCACCTTTGTAATTATTATAGTGTTTATATTTTTAATAAAAGTTGTCATATATTGTGTGTGTATGTATAGTGTTTCATAGTGTATATAGTGTTGTCATCGACATGGTACAGTCCTGACTGCAATCACCGCTCGCGCGTCCAACAATGCCGATTCCAAATGTGTGTCGGCTAAGACAGGGTGTTATATAAGGTAATAACGTTTCTCGTTTTTAATACATGTGATTTTAGTTACGTATTCATTCAACATGATGTATTCCTAGGCTTTATACTACCCAAATTACTATACAACACTGCTATATCATATATTTTTATTTTGTTTTTAATCATATATCATCGTATATTCTATATCAACATATTTTTCAATATGTACAGCTCATTTCATCTACAGCTCTAACAACAACTCTAACTTTCCATGAGTCTAAGGGAAATCATGGTTGCTCTGTGTGGTAAACGATCGAGTTCAGTGGTAGCAGTAATCGACGACTTGACTTTCGTAGGTAAACGTTTCCATGGTAACAGCGAGCTCCACCAATCAAAGATGTCATGTTACACTTTAGGATTGTGGGTAATGCAGTCCTTCTAAATGACATCGCGAATAAAACTTGTTTTTTTGAAACCTTCCTTTAGTTTTTGGTTACTAAAGTTGCCTATCCTATCATTGCACAATAAAACGGCCGGTTGTAAGTATACATTGTATGGTTACGACGTAATGGCTTTTAATCAAAATCTCGACGGGAAAAATGAATGGGATTTTTACTTCCGGCACCGCACTGTTGCGCTCTATTAAACTAACGATTCCTCGAGGCAGAAAAAAATCCTCGGACCATTTTTTGTATTCGAGGTACTCGAATTACTCGAGGAATCGTTTCAGCCCTACTTGACACCCACCTTATAGTAAAAATCTGCCCGATTTTTAAAAGCTGCACGTTCAACTCCTCTGCTGCCTCCTTGAGGAGTCTGACATTCTTTGCTGACTGGTTGTACAAGGTGTACAACTTTGAAACGAAAATCTCGAAGTGGTTACATCCAGCAACAAGTTTTAGAGAGTCATGGACTGCCAGCTCTAATCGGTGGCAAAGGCAGTGTATTGACTGCATTTTTGGGAAGTCCTGTTTTAGGCGAGTAATGACCCCACTGCGTTTGCCAGTGAGGACAGAAGCGCCGTCAGTGGCTATACTGATTAGATTGTTAATCAAAAACTTGTCATCAAAACCTGCGTCACATATAGCCTCTCTCAGGCTGTTGTAGATGGACTCGGCGTCTGTGCCCTGCGCTAACTCTTTGAGGTCTAAAAAGACATTATCCACATCTCCCTTTCCGGTCATGTCACATCTCACATACATAATCATATATGCACGTCCGTGCACTGTGCTCTCATCAATAGTGATGCTTATTTTTGACTCGGCCTTTTTAACATTAGAAACAAACATTTTCCGCATTTCGTGCGCAATGTGGACAATAATCTCAGCACAGGATTTGTCTGATCTGTGTACAGGGCCTACCTTTGCCCCATTTATCTCTTGGAGCTGCATGACAGGTGGGAGTTTTTTAAATGCCATCCTTTCCTTTGCTACCATATACGCGGATCTGAAAGCATTGGACGTTTCCTCTAACAACTTTGCGTTGATTGCGAGAATCTTGTTCGGCAGTATTGCTTGTTTTCTTGTTTCTGCCAGTTCAACTGCCCTGTTGTGCGCCACACTATCCCGATGCTTGTAGATTTTCTTACGCAAGTTGTTCTTTGTTTTACTGATTATGTCCCCATTAATCCATTCTTCGGATAAGTGCGCTCCAGCTTTATCAGTAAGGAGAAGGCTTTTAGCATCCCTGCAAAGAGTACAGCCTATGCATCCATCCTTGGAGAACAGCCATGGTTGGCGTGTGATCCACTCACTCTACTGTTGGCTGGTCCAGCAAACCGGGACCACCGCAGCAACGTTAGTAGCCTCTTCTCTTGGCTCGTCTTCTTGTGTCTCTTCTACATCCCCCAACTTAACGTTAGCTGTCAAGTTAACACTAGCACTAACGTTAGCTGCCTCCTCTCTTGGTTCTGTTGTAGCAGCAGTCACAACGTCCAATGTGCTACCACCAGCTACAGTCGGTTGGTCTTCTTGATCAGGTTGTTTGGACGTCTTTTTAAAGAAATAACCCAAGGTGAGTTGTTGCTTTTTTCTTTTCCACATGATGACAACAATGCCTTGTAAACATGCAGAGACAGTGCTAACTGAATAAGATGTGTGAGTAGTGGGTGGAGCTACAGCGTTCCCGCCACACTTCAAGCGCCATGTGCAAGCAGGCAACACTTTTTTCATGAATCATGAACTCAAAATACAATTTTATTTCTCTTATTTTACATCTTTGAGGGAAAATCATGGCCAAAATATCATTTATTTGGCAATCATATCAATATTTTAGAGCTCCCCCAAAATTTCACAAACCATGTTTCCAGGGGAGCTCAGGTGGCCACTAGGGGAGCCATGACTCCCCCAGCTCCCCCCTAACTCGCACCCTGGCTGCGCCACGGTCACCGCTGCTGATCGCTGTCACGCAGCGTCCCAGGAGCGGCGCTCTGCGCCGCAGCAATATCATTCCGTAGCACTTCTATTTTTGACGCGAGCCGTTGCTGAACCGCGTCAATTTCAACAGAGCAGATCGACCGGGCAGGAAGGGAAATAGTAAAAGCCATAGAGCATCCGGTTAATTTTCAAAATAAAAACACCCTCCCGATCGAACACGGCCACAAATCGTTGTCGTTTATAACTGACTTTGTCTATAGGCTACAGCACAACACTATGTGGGTCAAAGACGTGACGCTTGCTTTTTCTGTCCGACAAAACTTATTACCTAATAATAAACAATAAAATGCATAAAAATATAACATGTATGTCTAATACCTTCCTTATACATGTGCCCACTCTTCTTTCTTTAAACATGTTGGTTATTGGTCATTTTCTGCCATCTGAAGTGTGAAAACATGTGGGGCGACCGTCCGGCCTTGACTTCTGTTTGGACAACTAGTTTTAAATCACATTAAAACAATTTAAATATAACCCTTGCCCTATTTGGCATAATTTCAAACTTGTTTTCCATTTATTGACGAAGTTATGAAGCATTTGTACATACATTTCAATCATAATACACAAACAAATCTTGTCCGAATATGTTCATTGTCTGAAATATCATCTGGGGCGACCATCAAGAAAATACAATTATGGGACTTTTATTTTGACAATCATCTCAAGGAGGATGTTGCATCAGCCAGCCACACCGTGAGGGTCCCAGAGAGACAACTTGCAGGTCAGTAGTCTCTCTCATCTTTACAAATAAATCATCTTTTTAACTGCTGCAATGTATACGTCACATTTGGATACCATGTGGGGCGACCACCCTAAAACTGTGAATAATGAGTTTTATTCGCAAATCTATATTTTGAAGGTAAATTTGTTAGTGATATGTGGTGAGAAGTAGCTAGCTTGGATTCTATATCTAACCATTAGCCTGTTATATATGATTAAACTTGAAAACATGTGGGGCGACCGAGCATCATGTGGGGCGACCGCCGTCGACGGTTTAAATGATAGAAAATACATATCCTGTATTTGTAGTTTCTGTATGCTTATGTTTTCATTCATTATATACATTTAGTTCTTTGTTTTAACATAACTCTTTCTATATTTCAACACATTTTTCTAAATTTCAAACATTTCCATACTACTTTAGAGATGACCACTTCTTTTTGATTGTGTCATTATCAGAGAAATGTGTGAATATTAAGCATTCATTCTATTTTTCAGTTCCTTTTCTAGCTCTATGTATGTTTAACTATATAACTTTTTTCTAGATGGCTGCACTAACAAGCAAACAAAAGACTGCTCGCTACAGGCAGCGGATCCGAGGCGCGCACCCCCTACTACAATTTCGTTGAATGAAGCTCTCTCTCTCTCTATGGCTTAACAGGCTGCAATATATTGAGTTCAAATAAATACCAAATGTTCTAAAATACTGTATAGTGTTTTTATTCTTCAGTTAAACACCTTTGACGTTAAAGACGTTAAAGAATGTAATAGGGTATAGAACATGAAAAATAACGCCACAGTTACTTTGCTGAGTAACTAATTACTCTTACAATTAGGTAACTCAATTACTAACTCAATTACTTTTTGGGAGGAGTAATTTGTAACTGTAACTAATTACTTTTTTTAAGTACGATGACCAACACTGCATATCACATATGTTATTTAGGCCACCAGAATCAGTGACACAGTATACATTATTGTTTCAGCTACCAGAGAAGAAAGCAACAGGGCAAGATTAGATACATAAAGTCTGATGAACTTTCAGAGAGAGAGAGGAAGAAACAGAAAGCCAAGTGGAAGGCTGCATCTAGAGGTTACAGGAAGAGGAAAAAGATGGAACAGGCGATGCTGGAACTGACACCACCATCCTTAGAGAACACTCCACCAGTTCTAGTTGGTATAGAGGGCCGTTTTCAGGCAGTTCACCCGAAAACGGCCCTTCTATGTAACAGAGCCAAAGATCCAAGATAGGGAGACATGTGCATGTATGGAACATGAAAATGTGCACCTGCTGGCCAACAAGCTCTACAACAGAGGAGTGTTAAAAACAAAAAGCATCTCTGAATTGCTGGGCATGATAGTTTTGACACCAAAAATAGAGCCTGCATGGATCGCACTTGTGTCAAGTGCTGCTTTGAAGAAGTAGACCACCTTGAGACCGAGAGCAGCACACAAGTCACCTGGGAGCAGTGGAAGAGGGTGACATCCACTAATGGAGAAAAAACATTTTCTAATGTGGCCAATCAGACCCAGACCGGAACCATAAAGGACTTGATGGAGCTTTTCCATCAGAAACTAGAAGCCTTGGCAGTCCACCAGTTCAACTGGCTGCATCAGGCAGAGCAGTTCCGCCTCCTCAAACAAAACATCACGGAGTATGAAGCTGTTCTGCACATCGACTTTTCTGAAAACTATGCCTGCAAGCTAAGCACAGAGATCCAGTCCTTTCACTTTGGAGGCAGTAGACAACAGGCTACTATTCACACGGCAGTCCTGTACACTGTCCATGGAACCAGGTTTTATGCAACACTGTCTGACTGCCTTCGCCATGATGAACGGGCAGTGTGGGCACATCTAGAGCCTATCTTGAAAGAGCTTCGGGAAACCTTCCCACAAATCACTACCCTCCACATTCTGAGTGATGGGCCCGTTACACAGTACCGTAACAAAAATAACAAAAATAATTAACAGAGGAGGTGAGCTGCAGACACCAAAAGCTCTTTATGAGATGCTGACAAAAAGAGGCTCAAGTATCACTCTCTACTGGGTGACAAGTGAGAGTATCGAAAAATGTGACGAGTTGGTTCCTGGCAACTTGGAGGCTGTGAAAGGCACCATGAAGATCCACCAAGTTGTGTCATCACAGCCTGCAAAGATCACACACAGGGAGGTGTCTTGCTTCTGTAAGCGCTTAGAGACAAGTCCATGCCCTTGTTACCAGCCAGTAACTGTAGACCTGAAAGCCACCATACGCCAAGCTGAGAAACCTGAGCCACCTAGGGAACAAGAAAGTGTTCTAACTGAGAACCCCTCAAGCTCTCTACCTGAGCCACCTAGGGAACAAGAAAATGTCCTAGATCTATGTGGCAGGTTTGTGATAGTAACCTACGATGAGCTGCCATATGTAGGCCAGGTCCTAAAGGTTGTGGAAGAGGAACTGCAGATCAGCTGTATGCGACAGTCTGATGAGAGGAACTTGTTCTTGTGGCCACAAACTCCGGATGTTATTTTCTACTTTAGGAAAGATGTTCATGCTGTCATTTCAGAGCCTGAGCGAGCAACCTCCCGCTGCTCGAAGTTGACCTGCCAAGACTGGGTAACGTTCAGAAATGCCTGGGGTTAAAGAAATGCCTCCAGATTAAGCCTACAATGTGTCTGGAGTTAGGAAAATGCTAATGTTATGTTGAAGTGTTAAATGAAATGGCAAGGAAAATGCAAATGTTATGTTGAAGTGTTTAATGAAATGGTAAGGAAAATGTTGATGTTATGTTTATGTGTCAAATGAAAATGAAATTAAAATAGGTATATGCTGATTCTTTAATACATTTTTTCAAAAATGTGTCTGAACTCTGTAAATTATTGAATAGCCTTAATTGCCTGCTGTTTCTCATCATTTGGGGCGACCACCTGTCATGTGGGGTAACCAACGATTGGCAATTCTGTACTAAATTCAAAAGTTAATGTCTATCAGTTTTGGTTCAAATATTAATCATTGGTATAGCATGCATAAGTGGATACTATCTGTACACATTTTAAATCAGTTTTATGAATTCTAGAGTAAAAAATGTATATGTAACGGCTTTATGAAGGAGACACTGCCATTATAGATAAAATGTATGTAAAAATGGCTTACAAAAAATGAAAGGACACATGAGTATCTTTCTTAAACAGTTAATTTAATTACTGATACTTATTAAAATATAAGTTATGTCAAGGAAATCCATTAATTTTGAGATCAATTATGGTCGCCCCAAATGACTTTTTTAAGGTCGTTGCTCTATTAATTTAAGTTTAAAAACACTAAAATATCTTTGTTTGAAGTTTTTTACATACATGTATGTGTACACTACATTCCAAATGTTTGGAAAATGGCCAAATATATCTTTATTTTAAGTATTTTAAAAATGAGCCACTCAAAGGCCTTATACGTCTTTGACCCATATACTGTATATTAAATTTCAACATTTCTGTCAACGAAGATTTACGTCATAGCCTGCGACACACGTTTCTATCAGTAAGGCGGGATGCCAGGCAGGTGGCTGTTGTAAACAAACTGGCGGCTGTGCGATGGGCCATGGATCCCAAAGGGAAAAAGAGAAAAATAACTGAGGAGAACAGAGGATTCAACGTTTCTTGGACCGGGCAATAGTAACACACCGCGGACCTACGACCGACGGGTGGGTTCGCGCAATAGTAACACACCGCGGACCTACGGCCGACGGGGGGGGGCGCGCGATTGTAACACTCCAGCCGACGGCGGGGGGGGTGGTGCGCGCAATAGTAACACACCGCGGACCTACGACCGGCGGGGGGGGGGGGGGGGGGCGCGGTGTGTTACTATTAGTGATGGGTCGTTCGCGAACGAACTAGTTCGAACGAACGACTCTTTAAAGTGAACGAACTGACCTAGTTCGCCACCGTCGTTCGCGTCGTTCGTCTCGTTCGCTGAGTCTCTCTGACGCGCTGATTCGCGGCGCCGCTGATTCGCGAGTCGTGACTCGTTCGCTGACTGATTGACTCGAGGACTGAGACGTCACTCACGACTCGTCATCACGAGAGCCAGCCAATGTATGTTGTTTGTCTGTCTGTGACAGTCTAGGACGCTTTCGAATGGTTGACACATTAACAATACCACTTTCACATTTGAATATTGCCTTTTACATTTACATATCAGTGAAATGGTAAATACATGCTGTCTTTGTATTTTCTGTGTCATGCCAGATTAATAAAATATTTGAATGTCTCGTCAATCTGTCTCGTTCTTTCATGCTTCCTTCTCACGCACGCAACCCGGCCGGGACCCGCAATATAAAATATGCCCAGAATAAACACAACTGTACATCATTAACTTTAAAACTCATCATTGCTAAATCAAGTCTATTATCTTGCTGATATACATCCAATAATCTACTACGCCCCCCCCCCCCACACACACACACACACACACACATCGCGCTGCGTTTGGTGTGTCTAACTTTACCAAGTCTATTATCTTGCTGATATATTAAACATCCAATAATCTACTACGCCCCCCCCCCCCCCCCACACACACACACACACATCGCGCTGCGTTTGGTGTGTCTAACTTTACCAAGTCTATTATCTTGCTGATATATTAAACATCCAATAATCTACTACGCCCCCCCCCCCACACACACACACACACACACACACACACACACACACATCGCGCTGCGTTTGGTTTGTCTAACGTTACGTTGAATTGGGGGAACGGGGCATTTTGATCCTGACATGTCATTATGCATACATTAAATAAATCTGTTGAACTCAAATGAAATACATATGTTAACATATTCAACCAGACACAATGTTGTATTTGCTATTAACACATTTATTAACGCCATCAAGCACCATTGCACGATTGTGAATCGTGATTTCATGATTAGTTAGTAAATGAGAAGAACGAGGGAGTCCGAGACCGACTCAGCTGCATTCGTGATTCGTTTGAATGTTGTGTGAACGAGGAGGAGCCGAGTCTGACCGACTCGGCTGGCAGTCGCCGTTCGCGAATGACAGCCCTGAGCCGAGTCGTTCGTGATTCGCGAACGAGGGAGGAGCTAAGTGAACGACTGAACGAGTCAGTGAATGATTCAGCGCTACCGGAAACACGAACGAACGAACGAACGAACGAACGACTCTTCATGGCGAACTGAACGACGCGAACTAGTTCGCGCAAACGAACGAGGAAATCCACCACTACTATTGCGCTCTCAAAAAGGAGGACCAATACACGCCCGGCTTGATGCTGCGCCGGACGCCGGACAGGGCTGAAAAACTGGACAGTCCGGCGCAAATACGCGCCTCCTTTTTGAACCCGCGCCCCGCCCCACCGGTTGAGAACCACTGCTACAGGATGCACTGCAGGAAAAATAAACATTTAATCATGAAGGCTCATTATGTATTTGTAGTTAACTTAGTCATTTCTATAGTAGGCTAATATAGTTACTATAGATACATACAGCATGTGTTGCCTTCAATATAAGGCTTCTATAAGGCTTTTATTTTTTTGCGGCTCCAGACATATTTGTTTTTTGTTTTTTTGGTCCAATATGGCTCTTTCAACATTTTGGGTTGCCGACCCCTGCCTTAGGGGAAGCATACGAGTGGTCAGTGGCTTGCCGCTTGCGCTGCCCCTTGAGCCTCAATCTCCTCTCTTCAGAGGCTCCCTGTTTTGGCAAAATATACAAATATATAAATGATAGTACTACAGAAATTAATAACTTACTTTTTCAACAATTCAATCTTCACTTCTCAATTATGTGAGCCTGAAGACATTTTTAGGTTCTCCAATTCTCCAACAGAAAACACAACATCATACTTTATCCCACCGATGGGGGATCGGGTGTTGTGGTGTTCGGTGGAGTCGGTCATTGCGGTGTGTGCAGCAGGCGGCAACTCACACTTTCTGATTCAATAGGTTAAATGTACACCTGTACACGTCTCTATTGTACTTCAGTCACCTACTGTACATGCATGTGTGTGAATGAGAAAGAACGCTGCGCGGAGAAAAATAAACAGAACAACAGTTATAGGCCCTTATCAAATCGCGCTTATGTGTGTGTGTGTGTGTGTGTGTGTGTGTGTGTGGGGGGGGGTTAGGGTTAGGGTTAGGGGGGGGGGGGGGGGGGGGGGGGTGGAATCAATTTGTGGTGCTTGGAGTTGAATCTGTGGTGCTATGCCACACATTGGTCTATGTATGGGAAACACTGTAGGCTTCTTCACTTATACGGCATAAATATGTTTGTGTGGCTCTGGACAATAATGTAAAGGTTGCCTACCCCTGGGTGTAGTTTCAATGTTCATGTTTATTCATTCCAGTGTATGAGTGATAGAGAACGTGAGATGGCCAGTGGTTTTCAAACTTTTTACACAGAGTAACACCTCAAATCATATTTGGCTCTTAGACTACTAACACCTTCATAGACCTTTCTGGGTTTCACCAAGATAGAGGATTTAATATGATGCTCTCATTAGTTTGTGACATTCGACATTCAAATACTCACAACATCAGGCATCAGGTCCATTAGATTCGGCAGATTGTCATCCACTCTTCTAGAAGTGGCTGTGCTTCTAGTTGCTTCCGACTAGAATAAACATAAGTAAAGACGTTTTGGAGTGTCTAAAATGTGCTGAAATAAACAACACATTACAACTTGCAGAAACAAAAAACTAAAGTGTGACATTTGGTCACATATTTATATTGATATATCAATCTTATACACCTTAAATTACTGTTGGTCAATGATACACATACCCTTGGAAGATGAGCTGGGAAGTTGAAAATGGTTGGCACAACACCATCTTTAATCCGGACAGACTGCCCCAGTTTACTATCGAGTGGCTGGTGGATTTAATCAAGTGGCTGGTAAAAGTTCATATTTTGAAAAGTTTCCACCCCTGACCCAGATATATAAATTACTGTCAACATTTTCGATCCATATTTCCATTTATATAAGATAAGGATAAGTACACAAATACACACATAACTTATCATAATTTTGGGTTAATTGTATGTTAAACGTTTAAGGTTAAAGACAGGTATTTGGCAGACGCAAAAGCGACATGGACTCGCACTCGTACTTCCACTAAGTAACTAACGATTATCCTAAAAATAAATCATAATAATGTAATATCTTACTGGTGAAAGGTGATCCCACAGGTTCTCGCTTCGAGACAACGACGATTAGTGCATCCATAGGCTGCACAAAAGTCTGGCATCTTCACGAAATTCAGCAATTTCCTGTAGAAATAATAATGTAAGACCAACCCGAAAATAAAAATCATGTGCAACTTCACTTATATTGAAAAGAAAGACCAATTCTGCCTCTCCAATGAAATGGGCTCTGTGTCAGTAACAAGTAGGCCTATTGATAATACCAGAATGTTGAGAAGTAATAGTAATCAAGGATCTTTGATTAAACTATAATTTCCTCTTAAGTATATCAAGAAGGCAGTTGTAGTAATGCATTTGACTATTTAATTATTTCAGTAGGCCACGTTACTGAAAACATATTACTCTTTTTTTAGATGGAAGTTCTTTGGGTGGCAGCTAGGGAGGAAAATCCACCAAGGCCATTGAGAGACAATGGATCCGCTTATACTCCCTGGTCACATGCTAATTAAACAGTATAGGCTCCCTAGGCCTGCAATTATGTATCTGGCAGATATGTTATGAGATGACCTGAAAAGGGTAACAAGGCGGTCATCACCACTTCCAGTGGTATTGCAAATTATGGCTGCCCTGAGATTTTTTGCCTCTGGGTCGTTTCAAATGGTGGTAGGGGGCACCCTGTGTGTGAGCCAGTCCTCCATCAGCAGAGTGATCAGGGATGTAATAAATGCACTCTGTAGAAGGGCACGGCATTTAATCAAGTTTCCTACTACAGACGCAGAGTGCATCAGGACCAAGCAAAAATTAATGTATTGGGGGCAGTTGACGGGACACATATTGCCATTAAAGTTTTTTTTATTATTATTAAATTATTTCCTAATACTCAAATTTGGCTTTAGCCAAGAGCATTTTCTCTCTCTCCACTATCAAAATTTGCTCTTGCACTCTCCTTAGTTGTCGCACTTCCTCCAAAAGGTCTCTTTGGATCAAAATCATGTCCTCCGTGCTGTGTGTCACTTGTGTGGGCTGGAGGATGGACTCTGAAATTAATTGCGACAGAGACAGATCTTCTTCACAATTCTGTAAGAACAAAAAGAACAGCAGAAGGTTCAGTTACATTGTAAAGCCAACAGGGGTAAATGTTAGGACTCAGATTGTGAAGAGGGCTAATAAAGCCCGTCAACTGTTGACTAAACAGCCATATGGACAGCAGACAAATCTCTGCAGTCATCTCATCTAGGAATTCAAATTCCAGTGACAGTCTAGGCTACTGTTTTACTGCGTTACAGCAAACAGCAATACATTACTGTAATTACACTACTTTTTGTAACACATTATGCCCAACACTGGATGGTAGGGGCAGAAAGAGATTAATGCTGAAAAGTCAATTTCTCCTCTCCTCTTTTGTTTGACATTGAATAGCTGGATGGCCCAGGGGACAAAGTACCTCCTCAAACTCACTGTTGATGGGATGCACGCTTTCCTAAACAATATCAAAATGCATGGTGTGGTAGTCAGTGTCTGATACAGTTAGAAACTTACATTTGGTTGAATTTTGGTGTTCAATGTGGAGTTCAATGACTTGGGTGGGTGCAGCTCCAGCTGGGTTGGGTAGAACATCAAGGACCACCATGGTATGATCTACAGAAAAGCAACAGAATCAGGAAAATTGGGCCATTAGACAGGTAGTAGAATGCAGGCTAACACAGTAGCCAACTAGCCTAAAGGCCTAAATTGAAAAAAAAAATGCTTTGCATGCATGGGATTATCAAATGACATGTCAATGTTTATTTGGATTATGTAAGGGATAATGCCCGACGAGGTGTCCATTAACAGAAATGAATGGACGACGCGGAGGCGTGAACCGTCCGACGCGAAGCCCATTCGCCATTCATACCATGGTCACTTACGAAAGAAAGAAATATTTAATCAATTATTAATACTTTAATGTGTTTTAGAGTTAAAATCGTGAGGGTTATATTATTTTTACAAGTCGAGCGGACTATTTAATATCTCCCGTATGCAGGCGTTGCCAAGCAACATGGCCATAGCGTCTTCATAGCGTCAACGTCTTTCCTAGGTGTACATTAACACTTTTTAACCTACACCCTCCAACCAATCAGAATCGAGTATTCACCCAGACCACGGTATAACAAAGTATCACTTACACCAAAGACTACACTCACCCACTGCAATTTTGTCGTGGCTAAATGGCCGCTGTGCCATGCCGGAGTAGAGCTATGTGTCCATTGGCCATGTTTGCATTATGGTTGTGTGTTCAGCTGAATATTTACGTTCTGTTTTTGATCATAGGCTAGTGTGTTAGTGATGCAAATAGACACTGTCTGTGGTTCTAATAATGGTGTGTGCGTCCTTTTCGCTTACGCGATTTTTGATGTGTTGTGTGATGTAGGGATGCGAAGTCACTGTTGTAACAGAGCTTACAGACAGAGTAGTGTTTCTCTCATCAAAGACTATCTACTGTCATCAATTATCATACCTGCAAACTAGTCACCTTTCTGCGAAATTCGCCGTTTTCAACTCAAAATAGGTCATTTACGTGAGTCGTGTAGATCCGAAGAGTTTTTTTTAAGGGGGGTGGGGGGGGGGTCTGACCGACCAACCAATCAACCAACCATAGACTGTATAATAACCGACTGTATAATGAGCGAGAAACAAGTTTGCTATCTCTTCACAATAAAAAAAAATCTTTGGCCAAATGACTCCACGTTCCATGTTCCATGTTACACGACCACCAATCGTAATCAAGATAAACCACAGCGCGCGTTTTTCCCCCATCGTTCCAGTCCTGGAGTGGACTGCTCAGTCGTCAGCGAGTGGTTCGTTCTTTCGCACGGATTCATCTGAAGGACAATTTTCCTGATACGTTACCGATACAAGTTTTGAGGTAAATCTAGTAATCTGGCAAAAAAAATGTATGCTGTATAATTTTAACGTTGCTGAAGTAAAATTATTTTAGCCAAATAAAGTGCATTAACATGCTTAAGCTTATCAGCTTGTTAGGTTGCCTTCTAACCTCAGTGAATTGTGTTAAAGTTAGCCTAGCTAGACCAGTTCTACGTCACCTAGTTAAATGCGAAAAGAATACGTTTGTGAAGGCTAATCTCCACAGCATCCGTATTGTTATCTGATATTACTGGCGGCTATGTCATTGTGGTCAGATATGAGAGGGATGAAAACGAACACGTAATGAAAAAATACACATCCGTGTGTAGGGTGGCCATTCGTCCGGCTTTTCAATGCCCTGTCCGTATTTGCCCTCCTTTTTGAGACAACCCCGCCGGTCATAGGTCCGCCCACCGTTCATAGGTCCGTGACGATCGCGCGTGCACCCCCCCCCCCCCCCCCCTCCGCCGGTCGTAGGTCTGAGGTACGTTACTATTCGCGCGCACCCCCCGTCGGCCGTTGGTCCGAAGTGTGTTGCGATCGCGCGCGCCTCCCCCCCCGTCGGCCATATGTCCGAGGCACGCACCTCCCCCCGTCGGCCATAAGAAAATGTTGTCTTTTCCCTTTATTTTCTTCCGGGAGTACACCAGAATGCTTAATTTACGTTAAAATAGCAAAATTTGGCTGGGGGGGGATGCCCCCAGACCCCCCTACAACGGTTTAGTTTGTCACCTTTTTCAACCCTTATGAGTTTGCAGGTATGAATTATGGTCTATCTTGTCTTGGGTGTCATGACAACGTAATGATCACTATGTGTAGCTTACCTGTTTGAATCTGCTGTAACAGCTATACACAGCTTTCTCCGGTGTCGCCAGTATTTACAGAAGACGTCCCCCCTCCGGTCTTCTTAATCTCCCTTGACCTCTCAGCTGCTTTCTTCTTCACTAGTGATTTCACGTCTGCCCTTTTTTTTTATCGTAACTGCGTCCCTTTCCATCCCCCACACCGCGGAGACCGACTGGGCAAAAACCTCCTCCACCAACACCTCCAACTCTTGTTTGGAAAAGTTCTTGCTACGCTTGGCACTGTCTGTGTTGTCCTCCATTTTTTCTTTTTAATTCAACGCTTTGATCAACATTTTTTTTTTCAATGTTTTAATCGCGCGAGCCTAATTTAAAAAAAAAAAAAAAAAAGTAGGTTAACAATCTAAGAACTTCAGTCACTTCAAGTCAGAAAACTAAGAAGTTCGTAAGACAATCGACAATTCTTAAGAAAAAAATGGTGAATAGCGTTTATGAAGATTCTTAGGAACTTCTTATATTTTTTCTTAATCTTCTTAAGTTTTATCTTAAGAACATGTTAGTGAATCCGGCCCCTGGTGTTGGAGGAAAATGCTTCTCTCAGGGAGGAAATTCGCTTGTTACGAGGTCGAGAGCCTTACGCTGAGGCAGCGGTTCGGCATCCACTGTTTTCAAGCCTCGGACAAAGATATTAGGTTCTTTACTATGTAAGTCTGTCTGTCTGTGAGTGACTGACTGACTGAGTGTGTGTGTATGTGTGTGTGTGTGTGAGAGAGAGAGAGAGATTTGTGTTTGAGTAGTAATTGTATTCTCTCAGAAAAAATAGATAAATAAATAGTCATACATTTAATTAAAGTGATTTCTGTTTATTCTGTTGTGTAGGTAATTATGAACAGTTATTATTATCTGTTTTCTATTTCTTTAAGGTTTGCATCGTATGACCTCATGCGTTTTTGGGCCTTGATTGAGCCCTCTCTGCCATCCATGGTCAGTGTTCGACAAGCACAGAGAGGAACTTTCACTGAGTCAAATGCCGCAACCCATTCCCTGCAGGCCATTGACGAGTTGTTCCTGTTCCTCAATTACCATGCCCTTGGATCCAAGCAGCGGGACCTTGCTGACCGCTACAATGCCCATCAGTCCACAGTGAGCCGAATCATAACATCGTGGAGCAACTTCCTGTTCACAGTACTCAGCTCAGTGAGGATCTGGATGCCTGAGGAGCAGATTCGCACATTTCTGCCTGCAGACTTCAAGGACTACCCTGACACTACAGACATCCTTGACTGCACTGAGCTGCGGTATCAGTGCCCATCTTCCCCTCTCCTCCAGAGTGAGGTGTTTTCCTCCTACAAATCCCACTGCACTCTGAAGGGGCTCATTGGGATTGCACCACATGGGGCAGTGACATTCATCTCTGTGCTGTATGCTGGGTCTATCAGCGACAAGCAGATCACACGGGAATCTGGTCTCCTCACCCTCCTAAAACCTGGGATGGCTGTCATGGTAGACAGAGGTTTTCTCATTGAGGACATTGTACCCTGCAAGATTTACAGGCCAGCATTCCTCTCTGGTAGGTCTCAAATGTCTGCAGGTGAAGTTAGGGAGACCCAGGCCATAGCACGTCTCGGGGTGCATGTGGAGCGCCTCATTCGCCGGGTCAAGGAGCACAAATTCTTTGACTCTGAAATTCCCCTACGGCTTTTTGGGAGCATCAACCAACTCTACACTGTGGCCTGTCTCCTCACAAATTATGAAAATGGCCCACTGGTAAAGGCTTGGGCAAAGAAGCCCGAGCTCCGAGTAACAGCAAGAAAGCCCCCATTTTTTTGAGGAAGGACTTCCAACACATGTGTATAAGTGTATATAATTATAGTGTATATAATTATACATTGTGACTGCCTTTGGTGTGCACACCAAGCTTTCAGTCAGATGACCTTCATCAGGGCATTGCACATGTATGTTATGTGCAATGCCCTGATGAATATCTTCTGACTGAAAGCTTGGTGTGCACACCAAAAGCAGTCACACTGTATATTCATAGATTTTAGATTATAGATTTATAGTATATATTTAGACAACCTTTATCAGGGCATTGAATATAAAAATAATTGCATGGATCTAAGTGTGCATTAAACCAGTTTTTGTTTGTACTTTCAAGATATCTGAATCTCTTTTGAAAGTACATTGTTACATCTGTCCACTTTCACAACCCCCTTTTTCCTTAATCTTATCACTATTTATACATGTATGACATCTGTTTGCATACAGTTCAGGCCTTTTGAATGTTACATTATTAAAATGCTTGTTATGTAAATTCAAGTAGTGCTCTGCTTTTGTTTGGTCACTCATTTTTTATTTCCTGTCAGTAGTTACTTACATTACATTACATCACAAACAGGAACATAATGCAGCAACATTTCACTGATGAATTTATTTTGTATTCATCACAGTAACTTTAAATACATTTACACTGCAATCAACTGACTAACTGCTCAAGTAGGCATTGAGGTAAAAATAAAAAAAGAAACGGTCAACTTTTTCTTTTGTGGTTTCAATGACTTCCATGTCACGGAGAACCCTCTAAATAAACATGTCATCTTCTGCATAAATGACAAAGTCGCACCAGTCACACCCAGAAATCAACATTTGTCCCTGGATCTGCCAGTAATATGGATGGGATCGTCTCAGTGTGTCTACCCTCCCTGATCATAATGTAAGGGCAGTCCACATAGCTTGTCACATTTGAGCATTTGATTTCTAACAAGCCAAACACTGGCTGCCCCTCAGGATCGTACACAATCCCATCAGGTGATGACCCCATCCATGGTGCATCAGGGTGGATCAGGAACCCACAGGGGTAGTGGTTAACCTCCCTAACCCTGCAGTACTCCTCTACTGCTATAGGCACCAAGTCAAGCCCCCGTCGCATGTCAGCAGTCTGATTGCTTGGTCTCAGAAGCCTTTTGGCAAGGTTTTCAGCAGAGCTTTCCCCCCTGGTGTGACAGACCTCTCTGAATTTGGTGGAGGTAATGCGGCACCTCCTTAGTTGGTGCCACTCAGCGCAGTAACTCTGCTCTCGTGTGCTGTTCTCGATTTTGTGTGCTGTCTCCAAAGATTATTCAAGGGATGCCATATGACGGTGCTGATGTTCAGAACAGACAAATGCACAGGTAGAGGGTCCCAGCCTGTAATCAGAAAGTAGCAGCTGTGGGAGAGAAGGGGCAACTGTGTGTGGGCAGGTCATGGGGACTGTCCTTGTTGGCAGCTGATAGGACAGCACACTTCCCTCTTGTACCTGACCAAACATAGACTCAACCAGTGGTACATCACTGGAGACAGCCATTGTTGTTATCATGGGAGCTTGATCAGCACGAAGTCCATGGTACATGTCCTGAACATTCAGCATGGAGATGTCTTGCAGAGGGCAGTTAACACCTTTATACAAGTTGCTTCTGTGAAAAAAAAGACAAACAAGAGTGTCATAAATAAGAAATACATGTGCAAAAGAATGTGTGCAGGCATACAAGTATGTATGTAACTAAATGAGCTTGGTTCATGTAATAGTGTGTGTGCTTGTAAGTTGCTTGTATGAAGGAGGGTGTGTGAGTATGTCCATGGAAGTAAGTACTGTAAGTGTGTGCAAAGGTGGGGGTGGGGGTCCATGCATATACATTTGTAGTTACGTGTGCATTTAAGCAAGTAAGTGCTTCTCTGTGTGCGTAAATGTGTGCGTGTAAGTGGATGTGTGTATGTGTGTGTGTGTATTATTAATAGTAACACATACCTGATTCCTTCTACAAGTTTCCTCTCTCTTGGTCTGGCTGACAGGATGACCATGTCATTAACTGGACCAGGTTTAATGCCCTGCATCCAAACAAAAACACGTTTCTATAAACAGATTTGTGGAAATGTTGGTTACCATGGTGCTTGGTTCGTGCCACTTCTGTTCAGTTTCTGTACAGCTGAACACTGGGGGAACAGATGTAAGCCTCAGCTGGGAGTAGTGGGCCATCTGGTAGAGTAGAGCTGCAACGTGGCTGCACAAGGCTGTACCTGCCACACAGGTGCACTGGCATCTCTGCAACTCCACCGGTTTTGAATCTCTTAGCACAATCTGTTTACAATACCAAATATTTGTTAGAGAACAAAATGTACCGGCTACAAGTGTACTAATAAAAAGACAACCTTAAGTGAAATTGTGTTAGTAAACTTAGAAATTGTGCAAAGTGAAACAGGAAAAGTTGTTAAAAAAAAATACAATTTATTTGTAGTTAACCATTGAAAATAGATCATATGTAATCTCACTTTACTCATTTGAAAGAAAAATACAAAGAAAATGTGTAATTGAAATTATAGGAAATTAAAATAACTCAGAACATAATCTTGTTTCTGTGAGAGCCATTCATTTTACATTCTTACTGACACCCTGCATTCATATTTCATATGATACCTCAGGTACCATATGACATAGTTCAATGATAGTCTTGATCTGTATTTAATTGGCAGCATTGACATGACTCACAGAAACTTGATTTGACAAACAGGAACCTGTTTCATATGAGAACCCTGAACTGAACCTGTAGGATGACTTTCCCTTACACTCAGACAGTGAGGCTTCTGGCTTTTCCTCATGGATCTGAAGCACTCAGCCCTAACTATGACCTCTCCTGCCTCCTTGTTTGAAACTGAGATTAACATTGGGGTTAGAATAATACATCGCACAAAAAACAAACAAACAGTTAATGACGTTAACATACCACTATGCTAATCAGCATATAGATGGTAAATAAACGTTGCTTCATCACTGGGCTAACTTTGGTTAGTAAAGGGCTAGCGTATATCAGAGACGGTTTGGTGAACTCAAAACGACTTGTTAACTTACCTTCGTAGTTGTTTATATAGCTCAGTGGTTCTCAACCTTTTTTGAACAAATGACCCCCTGACCATTCCATGATCCTCGTACCGCCCCCCCCCCCCCCTTACAAAAAACCCCCCCAAAAAACTACAGGGTGCTGGGGGGTATACTACGAAGCTCGCTGAACATACCCAGGCTTTCTTGGGAAAACCTGGATTGCTAAATACGAAACTCGTGATCAGAGTTAAATAGTTCCACGAAGCTCACTTAAAGTAAATTTGTCAAGCCAGGTTTTCCGCTTTAGTTTCAATGCGCGTTCACATAAAAAGGGCGTAACCCAACGATATTCACCTTGACGAAATGGATCCGACGGAGCGAACACGGGCTAGGTATGTCACTCAGGAGGAGCAAGTAGTGATTATGAACTCATACAAGGAGTTTAAAAAGCAAATAACGGCAAGGGGCGATACAGTTGCCCATAATAAGGCTAGGGAGGCGTGCTAGCAAAAAATAGCAGATTCTGTGAATGCGTAAGAATTGTTCGCCATTAATCCCAATAGAGTGCATATGATTGCAAAATGCAAAAGCAACCTCCAACTTGCTTTATTGTGCAATTTAGTGAATTCCTTTCAAATACATCCTGTAAGAAATGTATTGCATGTGCTGGAATGTAGCGACGGTGGTGTGGTGGATTAGTATGTGAGCTGAACGCCAGCGACCGGGGTTCATATCTTGCCTGTCCATCATCATGCCTTTTGCCCCCATCTAGATTACCAAACTGGATAATTCCATAACATTAATGAATAAGTATTTCATATGACATAAGAAATATAACTTATTGAACTACACAAATGCACTTAACTTGGGAATCGAACCCAGCACGCAGAATCTCAAGACTGAAGCGCTACCGCCACTCCACCACTCATTCTCGCAAAAAGGTATTTTCTTTTACCTGCAAGTTGATAACTTGACAGTTTGTGTTGGCAAAAAGTTGGGAAACACCACGAACATATTTAGCAGTGTATTTAGGGTAGCTACAACCTTGCGTATCGCAAGGCACCTTTTTGCTTATTTTCGGCATCACCAACTGTATGCAAATATGTACCTGTGGCAACAAATCGCAGTGAAACACAGACACAATGCGCACAGATTCTTTTTGTAGCATTGCCTACATAAGGTCCAACAAGGACGATCAAATAGCGAATACCCTCTGATGAGAACCTGTATCTCTCATAAAGAATACCCTCTGATGAGAACCTGTATCTCTCATAAAGAATATCCTCAGGCAATGCCAAGGGATCGGATCTGTCCCGAAAGCAGCGCTCAGCTAGCCTAGAACTTTAGACACCCCCTAGCGGCAGCAAATTTATTTGGCAGCTAGTGTAGTCTAGCAAAGCTCCGTCCGCTTTTTGGTGCTGGAAACACCAAGTGTGTCTTGTATGTCTGGCCAATCACAGCGTGAGGGGCGGAGTCGAAAGCCGGGTTACCTAATGACGACAGAGTTGCGACGGTTCCGTGTTAGAGGTAAACAATGGCTGCTGCTGCTTGCGAACGGTTGTCTTTCCACTCGGCTTTGGCCGCGACTCTTCAAGACTTTAAGTTAACATTTTATTTGAGAAAAGAACAAAGAACGGCACTGAAGTCTTTCCTCGAAAATAAATATTTATTCCGGGTTTTGATTAATTACGTAGTCAGAGCCGTCGCCATGACTACGTCACCTTCTTCGTTGCTCTGATTGGTTGTAGCGCTATCCTATTGCGTGCAGAGGGAACTTGAAAGACAACCGTTTATCCCGCCCACACTGCCAATGGAGCTACGCCAGACCTTACATCTTTCTGATGTAGGTCTGGCTTGCCAGGCTAGCGCTCAGCTTTAAGAAGCCGATCTAATCGGAAAGTCTTGGCTGAAAACCTCCTCCCGACCAGGTTTGGTTGCCAGCATAAGTTACCATGGTGATATAGCGGCGCTAAAAGAGAGCGACTTTCGTAGGACAGCTAACCCAGGCTTTGTGCGCAACATACCTCGCTAACCCACTAATCGAGGTTCGTAGTACACCCCCGTGGTGCTTTAAGTGTTCTTGTAGTAAACAGTGTGTTAAGACTGGAGGACTTCAACTGACATTGGGTTTTATGATGAGAGAAGCCATTGTTTTGCTTTAAAATCCCTGTTTTTATTGGATTGGAGCTGTATTTATGCCCCCAACAACTTGATGTGCTGCTGAGCAAATCTGACCATTTTACAGGAAAAAGCATTGGGCCTCATTCACCAATATCTTCTTAAGAATCATCTTAGATTCTTTCTTAAGTCCTTCTTAAGAAGATTTCTAAGAAGACCCTACATCAGATTCATCAACGTGTTCTTAAGCCGCTGAATTGTTCGCAGCTGTGTTCTTAGACTGATGAATGCCATCTCCTCGTAAATTGAGCGCGTGTGCCAGGTGAGTCTAATTAACATAGGATTAGCATGGGTAACTGCCCATTAATGCCCATAAAAGGGACTGCAGGGCCGTGTGCAGGGCCTCTGAAAAAAGATCTACGTGGTCCTGAAAGATTTGTTCCCTCCGTAGGGCACGATCCCCAATCTCCTGTAGCAGCAATATATATGCCATTGTTTTGTAGGCCGTGGATGGAGAAATGCCACCTATAAATAGGGTGAGATCACTAATTGACGGCATGGTTTCCAATGTACTTGATTCATGTTAAAGCGTTGGTACATTTAATGTAATTAAAATGAAAAAAAAATGAAATGAATAAATAAATACATAAATATGACAGAAATGTCACTGTAATGTATTTTATTGAACTTAACAAAAGAAGACAACACAACCATGCCAACATGTCAGCAGTGAAATGTGCTTAAGAGTACTCCTGAGTGTTCGTAGGATTTGTTCTTACCTAAGAAAAATCCTGCATAAGAAAACAATTAATGAATGCCACAATCTTCGTAAAATCTTCATAAGTAGGACTTAAGAACACATTTGTTCTTAAGAACGGTTTGTGAATGAGGCCCATTGATTTTAAACATTGCCTCCAAAATGTATGTTTTCGAGACATATAATAGGTCATCTTTGTACATTACTTAACTGGAGAATCTGGTAAACAACATGGAAATGTTATTTTAGTTGTAATGTGACCCTGAGCCCTTGAGTTGCTACTAAGATTTTTCTGGAAAGAGCTGTGAAGTAGAATTAAAGTCAAATTGGTGTTTCTACTGAGAGAAAGGCCACACAGCCTTTGAGGATGATTGAATTGCATATTAAAGGTCCCATGAAAAACACGTTTTTTCTGGTCTCTGATACAGTTTTGTTGGACCGCTGACAGGTGTGTGAAATTGCAGTATAATATGGGAAGTCTGAATAGAAGTGGTTCATATTTATATTACAGTTACATTCACAATATCACAACATTTAACCCAAGGTGTATTAAGCAACATGGAACTTGGGGGGAAAAAATACCACTATTGCAGAATTTGTTGAAAATTAGTTTTACTGTTATATTCAGAGATGCCGAACAACATGCACACTCCACGTGATCAACCGTTAACCAATAAAAACAGAAATCGCTCACGCGTCAATTAATGCGCTCTGGGCTTTTGAAAAGCAACTGAAGACTGAGAGGCTGAGGGGAAAAATGAATGCGCTCTGGGCTTATTAAAGTTTTGAAAAACAACTGAGGACTGAGACGCTGAGGGAAAGAAAGACTATTTTAAATAAGAAGAAAAACTTTATGGGACTAATAGCACTTTATTTAGTGAGAGCTCTGTGCTTGGTGGGCCGCTGCCAGCTTTTTCACATCTAGACACTAGGAAGTCAGTTTTAGCCTGAGTGCGCCAGAGCTAACCAGGTTAAGCCGGTTCCGATATTTCGTCTGCATGTGGAGAGCTTGGCTGAATCCTTGCTCCATGAGATACGACATGGGGAAAGCGAGGAGCATGAGATGGACCCTCTCCCAAGCAAGGGAAAACGCTGACCTTGTGTTACCCACATCGCACGCCAACCGGAGGTCCGGAACGTTACTTTTGCCTCCATGTCATTCTGGAGATCAATGAGGCTCTCCTGGATTTCGGGCTCACAGTTGGCAGCATCTGCTTGCCCTGGCTCCATCACCCAGTCAGGCACATCTAACTGCTCCAGGTCCCTGAAGCGAATTGTTATGTCGGCCTTGACTGCCTTCAAGTGGTCGGTGTAGCGCAGCAAGTGGCGATCTGTCAGCTCATCCAACACCTGGGCAAGTACAGTACAAATTATTATATTGTGGCGTAGGCATAGCCTATTGTATTTTATCATGTGAGCAGAGATAAAACATAGTCTAAAGGCCTGTTCATACTCTGAAAGAAGAAAGACATTTGTTCGTTTTCTCGATGACGAGAACAAAGATTGTTCTGGTCACGTTATTTCTTCATATGCCACGCTTACTGCAGTAAACGTCACGCGCGCTAAGGGAATCCCCTGTGGGAATCCCCTTAGCGGAGATGGCAATTTTGCGTTGATTCAGGAGGAGGAGGAGAATAACACGTTTGAAGTGGCGGAGGAGGAAGATTTACTGATATTATGCGCGATTGCGAAGGAGATGGAAATAAAGAGTCAACCGAGGTGGCATGTCCGATTCTGACCAATCACACATATCTTTCTTCTTGCGGAATATGAACAGACCTTAATTCAGAAGCCTACCTTGGCTAACTGTGGAAAGTGAATTAATTGTCGCCTCCCCAGGTTTTGTTGGTAGAGCTCCAGTTTTGCAAGGAAGCTGCAGATGGTGGCCTTGGAGTGGACCAGCGTCACCCCATCCCTCTGGAGCTTCAATGTGACCTTGTTCATTTTCCCGAAAGAAGTCGGAGAGGTAAAAAATGTCATGGCGGACAGGACCACACCTGGGCCTTCAAGGATGCGTCGGCCTGGTCAAGAAATTCAATGACTGAAGGGAAAAGCTCGCACAGCCTGGCCAAGCAGTTGCCCTTTGACAGCCAGCGCACCTCTGTGTGGAGCAGCAGGCGCTTAAAGGCCTCATCATTTTCCCCACACAGCTGTCTGAAGAGCCGATCATTCAGTGCATGTGCTTTTATTTTGTTGATCGCCTTGACCGCAACTTCCAGGGACTGATGGAGTGACGGGACAATTTTTTGGCCACCAAGTTGTGACGGTGCAGTACGCAGTGCACTGTTAACACACGGGGGGCTTGCTGCTTCAGCAGGGTGGCGAATCCCCGGTATCTGCCGACCATAGCTGGCGTTCCATCCGTGGCGCAGGCGATGATGTTCGTCACCAGGATGTCCCTCTCCCGCAGGAACTTAGTCAGGGCGGCGAAGATGGTTTCCCCTCACGTGTCTGTGGTCAGGTATTCCCCGAAAAGGAAATCCTCCACCAGGTCCCTCCCGGACACATAACGGATATAGGCCATCAGGAGGACATTGTTGTCGGCCATGGTGGTCTCATCCAGCTGGACAATGAAGGGACAGCCGCGCAACTTTACTCACAGCTGTTCCTCCGTGTCAGTTGACATCTCCCGTATGCGCCGGGCCACACTGTCATTACTGAGCGGGATGGTCTTGGTGTCTGGCACTGGGTCGCACTGCATGACGGTGGAGAACGCCTCCTTTATTGCGGGAATAACAAGAGACTCCCCCACAGTGAACGGTAAGCCGGCCTTTGCAATCAGTAGTGCTATGTTATAAGATGCCACCAACCCACTCTCTGTCTGGTTGACGCTCCGAGCGTGATTGTAGGGCGCCTTGAATGATGATCCCTCAGTGACTGGAAGTAGGCCGAGTCTTTATATAGCTGGACACATACAATTTGAATCCTTTATCTTTTTTTGACGTGGGCGTCTTCGAGGTGGTCTGAATGATCCGAATGATATCGTTTACCGTTATCGTCGGCAGATCCTGTAGCGACCGGGTAAAGAACGCCATTGTTTACATTCCCGTCTTGGCCGCCGGAAGTATTTAGGCTGGCAGAAAAACCCGGAAGTGTCGGACCGGAAGTTCGCGGCATTTAGCGTATTTCGTTGTATTCTGTGCAATGACATTAAAGAATTCTATTATAACCCTAACCCTAGGCTAATCCTAACCCTTACCCTAAACCCTAACCCTAGGCTAACCCTAACACTAACCCTAGGCTAAACCTAAGCCCTAGGCTAACCCTAAACCCTAACCCTAGGCTAACACTAACCCTAAACACTAACCCTAAACCAGGCCTGGGGAATCTGTTCCACAAAGGGCCGGTGTGGCTGCAGGTTTTTGTTCAAACCAAGCAGCAGCACACCAGACTTGACTCATTTAATCAACTGATCTCAGTCTTCAGAGAGCTGATTGGTCAAACTGTGTGCTCTTGGTTGGTTTGAACAAAAACCTGCAGCCACACCGGCCCTTTGTGGAACAGATTCCCCAGGCCTGCCCTAAACCCTAACCCCAAACCCTAACCCTACCCCCTAACCCTAAACCTAACCCTAATGCTACCCCTAACCCTATGTTTTTGTTTTTTTTTCCTCTACATGTGTGTTTTATCAGTTCTTATTTCACAACACTCTTTTAGTGGTTTCATTTGTTCTTATCCTGACACCCAACCACAAAAAAAACTACAAAAAAGAAAAAAAACATAAAAGACCCCAACCACAAAAAAATAACAAAATAGTAAAAAACAAACAAACATAAAAGACCCCAACCACAAACAAACAACAAAAAAGAAAAAAAACAAACAAACATGAAAGAGCCCAACCACAAAAATATAACAAAAAAGAAAACCAAAAAAAACATAAAAGGCCCCAACCACAAACAAACAAGAAAAAAAGAAAAAGACCCACAAGGAACATCCTGCCTGTCAGAGGTGTTAGGGAACGGGAGAGCGCACCACATTGAGGAGGGCTGGGGGGCGGGTTATGGTGTGCCAGTGTCTGCACTAACAAAAGATTATTACTATACTAAAACCTAACCCTAATGTATGTTTGCGTGTGTGTGTGTGAGTGCACGTGTGTGTGTTTCATCTCAATAGTGGGTGCAGGGTTAGGTTCTTCAACTCTACACCGCCCTTGAGGGATGGAACTTACCACTCCCTCCCTCAATGGACACAGTATAAATACACCAACCCTGACACACTAGTTTTTATTGGCCCCTTGAAGAAGCAGACTGAGCGAAACGTCGGGGCCCTTTTTATCTTCTCTTCCCGGTGAATTCATGTTTTGCTTTTTAACCTGGCAATTGCCATAGCCATTTTTTCCCCTTTTTTGTGCTAATTTAAAATCTAAATCCAATAAAAGTGTTTTTAAAAGTTGTGGGGAGGGTTCGAGCCCACCTGGGGCCCAAACACTACTGGACACCAAAGAACAAATCCCCAACTGAGGAAAAGACTCCTCTTTTACATCACCACAAGTTTTCTCAAGGAAATCCACATCCAACATCTAGGACCACCTGAGCCTACAAACACCGGAGGATCCGCAACACCCTGGACCCACAAACAATCCCACCAGCACCTCAGCTACTACAGGTACGAACCACCCCCACAGCTATACACTTTTTTTTTAATGCTGGACATGTATCCACACTGGAAGCCCCCCTATCCCCCTACACACACACACCACACAATGGCCACAAAACCCCTTCCACCACACGTCCAACAAACGTGCCCTACTCCCCACCCCCACCTACTTTCCCATACCCTACTACCCTCACCTAGGACCCATCACACCCCACACACACCACCACCCCACATACAGACCCACACACACATACCGCAACACACAACCACCCAAACCACGTAACAACCCCATCTCAGCACCCGGAGAAACACCATCAGCAACACACACAGCCCCCAACCCCTCACCCAACATTATCTACACTGCACCGGACGCACCCACTAGGGCAGCAGCCAAAACACACTTCAGGTTAATTCAAGCACTTCACCACCTAGACATTGCACACACAGCAGTCACTACTAAAACCCTCCCTAGGGGGATGACCAGACAATTACAAAATTATCAGATTTCAGACATCATACCTGCAATCCCATCAGACACCACAAAACAACTCCTCAAAAACACCACACACTGGATGCACACCAACATGACCATTCTCCTACAACAATACACACATTCTGTTGACACACACCCACACACTCCCACCTCATAACTCCCTTGCAGTTAAATCGCACTTGGTTGGGCACATAAACGCTTTGGCGCACGTCTCACTTCCACCACAATAGACACCTTCCAACACACAATCAATCCATCCACCACCTCTCACACACCACACAACACCAGCTCAGAACCCTCCTCCCCCTCCCCACCATCCCCCACCACCACCTCCCGCCAACCCCACTCCCCAGAACCAGACCCCACCCCAGTTTGGCCCAACCGGACCTCCACCTCACCCAACACCAGACTCAGCCCTACACACGTCCCTCCCAAACCCACGCCCCACTCCCTACAGCAGATCCCTATATCTAGGACCACGCCCTTCCCTCTCAGACACAGTCCACAGCACAACACCACACATACCCCCTTCCCCCCCGACTACATCCACTCAACACACACCACACATACACCTGACTTAACTACATCACCTCCTCGACCGCCCTGCACCTCCCCCACCCTAACGCCGACCACCCGCCACTCACCCATCCTAGCGCCGAACTATGAGGCCTATTCACCCGAACTACCGCTCACCCCACCCATACACATAACCCTTGACACAAACCACATCACCAAAACAATAAAAGGGACACTTAAAACAATAAAAGGGGCACAAACCATACACACACCTGACAGCCAACCAGACCCCACAACACCACCGGCCCCCACCACCTCTCTCCCCGCTACAGTACACAGACGCACAAAGCGGTCGACCTACCAGACCACATCTCATCCTCTCCCCCCAGGTGTATCCGGTGGTATAAGGCCCCCCCCCCCAAAAAAAGAAAAGTGAGTCATGATGACAACTCGGACCCTCAAATCTGAGAACTCTCCCCCCTTCACTCATCCACCTTTGGGTCTAACCACCGGATACACTCCCCCAACAACCCCGACCACTACAACAACACACCCCTTCCTACACACACTACTCCTCGACACACACACCCTCCACGACCAGTCCTGCAGGCCTCAAACGGCATAGGGCAACCTATCACAAAGCCAGGCCAGGCATGAAGCTGCAGGACTGGTCGTGGAGACTGGCAGACCCTAGAACATTTCAACTACATTTCCAATGACAACTACACAACCTTCATCCACCCCTCCACCTGGGAACCCCCTTCCATACACCTTCACCCCAACATCACCAAGCTCATCAACACCAATCTCAACACCTTACAACACTTATAAATCACTCCGGCCACCACAGATAACATCCCACACATACAGAGACAGGCCATACATGAACTTAAAACAGACCCACACAGTCATCAAACCAGCAGATAAGGGCGCCAAAATAGTGATACTGGACACACATCAATACCTTTATGAAGCCAACAGACAACTCACACACTTTAACTTGCACCCCACCACACACCTCACTATAGCCGGACTGGAGCACAACCCCACTTGGACCACCCCACAACACAGACACACAGAACACAAATGGACTGGCCACCCTCACACCCACAGGACTGAACGACCACACCTAAATAGGAACACACACACACACATATCAATACTCCAGTGCACCGGGACCTCACCGTCCCCCACAAACCATTCACCTATACCTAACCCTAACACTAAACCCTAACACTAACCCTAATCCTGTCCATGCATGTCTGTGTTTGTGTGTGTGTTTCATCTCAATAGTGGGTGCATCAAATATAACTGGAGATGATTGAAAACAGAGAGACCCCAACACTAACCCTAAACCTAACCCTAACCCTGTCCATGTATGTCTGCGTTTGTGTGTGTATGTGTGTGTGTGTGTGTGAGTGCACGTGTGTGTGTGTGTGTTTCATAGCAATAGTGGGTGCATCAAATATAACTGGAGATGATTGAAAACAGAGAGAGAGACCCTAACCTTAACCTAACCTTAACCTAATCCTAACCCGAACCCAAACCTAAACCTAACCCTGTCCATGTGTCTGCGTTTGTGTGTGTGTGTGAGTGCACGTGTGTGTGTGTGTGTGTGTTTCATCTCAATAGTGGGTGCATCAAATATAACTGGAGATGATTGAAAACAGAGAGAGAGACCCTAACCCTAATCCTAAACCTAACACTAACCCTAACCCTAACCCTAATATGAAACCCATTAACATTAGGGTGAGTGGTAGTTAATTTTTCTTTAATAACTTTTTTTCTGAAGGTCAGAAAGAATCAGAACCGATGTCTCTGATTATTTATGAGGAAGCTGAAGACGCCAGTCTTTGTCCTGAGTCTCTGCGACCTTCCGTTCCGAAAAACCCTAACCCTAATATCAAACCCTAACCCTAATATGACACCCATTAACATTAGGGTGAGTGGTAGTTAGTTTTTAATATGAGACCCTAACCCTAACTTTTACCCTAACCCTATCCCTAAACCTAACCCTAACCATGTCCATGTATGCCTGTGTGTGTGTGTGAGTGCACGTGTGTGTGTAACCCTAACCCTAAACCGAACCCTAACCCGAACCTTAACCCTGTCCATGTATGTCTGTGCATGTGTGTGTGTGTGTGTGTGTGAGTGCACGTCTGTGTGTGTGTGTGTTTCATCTCAATAGTGGGTGCATCAAATATAACTGGAGATGATTGAAAACAGAGAGAGAGACCCTAACCCTAACAGAGAAAACAGCAGGTGGGGTAGGATATATGAGTAGCACAGAGCAGAGGGAGAGCAAGAGAGAGATAGGTTGGTAGAGACAGAATGAATTGTGGGACAGTTACAAAAAAAAGGAAAAATAAGAGCAAGAGAGATCAACCGGCAACATTCATCATCACGTCCTGACTAAGCCGTCTTGGATGACTTGTTTAAGTGTGTTTGTTCCATATGATCAATGACATGGGTGTGAGAGAAAGCATACATTTGAAATACACATTTGTGCACACAACAATAGCTCACACAAACACACACACACACCTACCTGGCCTTGACCTTAACGGTCCACCCTCTGTGATTCATTGTGTGTGTACGTCCAGATCACAACATCTGCTAGTGTGGTTTAGTCAAGTTCTCCATATGACCTAGACAGAGCAGAGATCTCATCTTTGTTCCCCCCTCCCCTATGTTCACTGGGCCTTGAACCCGGAGCTCTTCCTCACGACAGCGCCAGCCAAGCCAGAGCTGTGTGTGAAATTCACCAGAGGTTGATCGATCAAACATCCTGAAAAACCACATCCAAGACCCCCCCCCCCCCCAGCCACAGTTGTGGTTGTGTGATGCTGCGAATCAGGTCTGTACCTATATAAATATAGGTCAAAACAAATAACGGCTTAATGAGATCGGCTCTGCAACGCCAAGAACAAATAATATGGCCGTGCTTTCCCCCGAGGCGAGTTGTGCTCAAATACACCGCGGAGCGGCCGTAAGACCTGAGAGAGCTGATGTCTCGCTGTCGGGTTCAAAGGACCCCAAGAATCAGACACAAACACGACCCCAGCCGGGGGCTTATCAGGCCTCCACGGTGCCCCCGCTGGGTCCCTGCCACGGATGAAGGGCAGCGAAACGGGGGATCCAGCCGAGTGTATTGTCTCTCAATCATCCCTCATCTCCAGAGCTGTTTATCTAGGCATACGATCCCTGCCCCGACCTTCCCCGCCCGCCACCCGAACCAACACAGTTTAGCGCTCACACGCCAAATTCGTTGGGATTACTGTATGGGAGGGTGGGGGGAAGGATTGGTTCCAATGCTAATAAAAAGCCAAGTGTTTATGGAGTTGGAGCGTGAAATGCAGTCCAGCTTGGTGATTTTTCACTGTGTGTTTATAAACTGTTTAACAATGTCTGTTCGGTGAATTATACGCACGGTTTGTCAGTAGGCCTACAGAAAAGAAGAAATACAAGGGGAAGAAAATTGCGATGCGATTTTGCAACGGTTTGAATGATCGTGATAACATGGCACGTATTGTTTTTAAATAGTTATATAAACACTTATTGAAACAGTTTGAAGTGTTTCATGTTTTGTCCTGTAGATGTCCTCCTTTCTACCCTTAGTCTTGTTTCCCTAAATTGTCTCCACCTGTGCTAATTAGTCCATTGTGTTCACCTGTGTTCTCCCATGTCTATTTAAATTGGCCTTTCCATGGGTTCCTTCTCAGGTTGTGTCATCTTAGCTAGCAGCCCTGCTATGCAGCGCGTTGTCTTGCCAGTGATTTATGTAGTCTAGTTTTTTGAAAATTAAAATTATAATTCAGCCTGTTTGCTGTTCTACTTTTAAGTTTTTATTTTCTGCCCCTTCTAGTTTTTTACCGTGCCACTTCTTGAAACTGTTGTTTGCATTACCTTTATTAAATACTTTTTTACTCTCCTCTCTAGTTTGTGTCTGCGTTTGGGTCCTGGTCCAGAAACATTAGTTATTCGTGCTACAGCGCATTTGTACAGCAATTGAATAAGAATCGTGACATGGTTGAAGGTATTCTTGCAAGTAATTACAACAAAAGTAAATAATTATTTGGCGTAGTCTCACAAATTAGTCTTTAGATTAACATCTAAAGTCTGATGGCAGACAAGCTGAAATCTGGGTGAACAGGGCGTCTCATTTTCTTTTGCTTAATTTCGTCATGTTGATGCTGGTAGGGATCTGTAGGTGTGCTTTGGGTCTCTACTGGAATCAACCAGACCGGTGGCACCACAAAGTGATATGGCTGACAATTAATCTCGGGTCCAGAAGAGGACTGATAACTAAAACAATAGCATCGTCTTCCCATTGCTCCCATTCCCCTTGGACAACAGAACACAAACTCGGCCAGCCTAAACTTTTCTCGTAGTTGGTGGAAGACAAGCTAAAACGTCCTGTCCAGCAGGACAAAGTGTCTGAATAGGTTTAAAATCAAACCTGTGTAGTCGACTGGCCACTGTAGAAATACATTTGTTAAAATTGTCTTCTGAAACCTCCATCTTGCCCCTTGGAAGAATATATCCGTAACAAATCAGGAAATACTCCACCCCTCTCACTTTCTGGTTTCCGGCCCAGGCGCTGTGCAGTCTCCTCCCAGGTCGGCTTCAGCAGAGTCAAACTTCTGGCTCCGAGATTAGGCTTAGCGTACCTTTACTGTTGCACCTCTAAATACACACACACAAAGAAAACCTCAGTTTGATCTATGAATGCAGAAATCAAGAGGTAATCTATCAAGCTCTGACAGTTATCAGGAAATTATTCAATTGTTTGTGAAAATATCAGACATGGTTCCCCTTTTGTGTAAAACCTACCTCTGTACCTTTGTTACAAATGTCATATAAATATGTTAAATATATGTATAGTATAATAACACATGTAGCATGAATATATGTCTATTCTCTCTCTCTCTCTCTCTCTCTCTCTCTCTCTCTCTCTCTGTCCTAAACAGCCCTGGTTTGTTGTATATTTATGGAGGGGAGAGAGAGAGAGAGAGAGAGGGTGAGAGAAGGGCAAAAGAGGGGTGAAAGAGAGGCGAATGGGAGACACCAGGGCATATATATATATATATATATATATATATATATATATATATATATATATATATATGTCCTAAACAGCCCTGGTTTGCTGTCCATGAGGTATCTGCTTAGGATCTGCTGTGAACCTGGAAGTATCTTCAATCTCTCTCTGATCTTGCCAATATGAAAAAAATATCTCTACAAACAGATACAGAACTGATTGCTTTAATTAAATCAAGATCAAATAAACACATGTATTAAGCATCATTGAGCCAGGTAGCTTGATTTGTTTAGTACTACCTGAATGGAAAAGAAATAGTCATTCTTAAGTAGTTAGAACAAAACTGAACAAAACAATAAACACATGCAAAACAAAAAACAACATAACAAAGAACAATAGCCAGACTGGCAACAGATACATCGAACATGGCAGCTCACCGGCGCAGGAATCTTTGAACAAACATGTGTTTTGGTTTTTCAAACGGGGAGCAATACCAGAGAGGGAAGAAACCGGGAGATTTGTGAATTCCAGCGTGAGTCAGCTGCATACTGGAATGATCTGTGGAGCAGTGAGGTGCGAGTCATGGGGTGATGGCAGTTGAATCTGAGGACACAACCCTCGGAAACCTGTCATCGCATGCATGTTGTTCTTTATTAAGATATGAGAAAAATCATAACACATTCAACTTTTTTAGAGGTGTTTTTAACGATTCATACCCTACCATTATGTCAGTATATGTATCACACTCTATTCATTAATAGTACGATTGTACAATTTTGTATTCATAATCTTAATTAGTCTTAAATATATATTAATTTGTGTGCAGAAAGCCCTATAACTATATTACCATGAGCATTAATATTTACTCAAAACAGGTTCCACAAATTATCTTTCTTTTTTTTAAAGCAAATTTCTGTAGCCGCAGCCATATGGAAATAATATTTAAACCTTGAAATTGAATTTAACTGTCCTCAAGAGTATATTATATAGTAACAATGGGCGCATGCTAAGGTTAAAAAGTAACAGCCTCAGTATTATTTTCCCAAACCAGAAACGGTGGCCATATATTCTACGATTAAACTATAGCTAAAAATAAATAATGCTCTGGTACTCTTACGATAAATAAAGTCCAGGGATAATAACAAATGATTTTAAATTTTAAGAAGTCTTTAAATTAAACCAATCAGAATATGGTGAACCATTGGCTGTTTCTTACCACCAATTGTAAAAATGTCTATTGATTTATTTATTTGACATAATATGATGTGTACATATGTATATACATTTTGAATGTATATTTTTTATATACTACTACATTCCTTTCATTAGTTAATTGTGAATGCTTTATATTCCACCTGGGCCAGTTGACCCTTTAAATTGAATACATATTGCACTAGTTTTCAAGGACATTTGCCCAGCAATAGAATGCAAGCTTTTAATGTTTCTTTATCTTCTGTCCCTTAAAGTAGCAGGTTTTTATCAGGTTTATTTTGCTTCCTTTTCACTTGATTTTCTGCCATTTGCATCTCCCTCCTGCCGCCTGCCCTGTCTCCACTCAGAGCCCTGACAGCAGGGGCTCTCATGTGTGCCAGGTGTGTGTGTGTGTGTGATAATGTATTTGTGCATGTGTGCGCATGCATGTGTATGTGTGCGTGTGCATGCGTGTATGTGTGCCAGGCTGGCGTGTGCATATGCCAGGTGTATGTTGGGCACCGCTGGAGGGCAGAGACGGGGCCCAGCTGCCGTATTCACCTCTCGTCACACAAACTGATCGCAGTTGACGTCTACAAGGCTTTGGACTGCAACCTTCCTTCCTTGTATCAAACGCACCTGTTTCCAAACCAAATCCTGAACGCTTGAGCCAGGGAGATGTGGAACGCATGGGCTGCCGGGAGTCACAGACATGCTTTAAAATAAATAGAGCCGGTGTAGTTGACCTTGAATTCATGGCTTCGTTATGAAATCGAGAACATGCCGTCCACCGAATGCAGACTAACAGGAGCTCACGTTTACAGAGTTTGACGGAAGATTTATTTTTTGCATAATTCAGCGGTAACTCTCTCTGTTCTGAGGCCCTCATCTATTCAGCCCTACTGTTGAGTATGTCTACATGTAGTAAACATTTTACCACTGAGAAGAGCTAAGAGTGAATGGTCATTTTATGATAACAAATATGATACTGGAGCTAGCAACTCAAATGCAACTGGGGCTCAAGCAGCTAAAATGCATTGAATAAGCGCAAGTCGTATGGGCGGTGATAAAATGACATCCCAGTAAGTCAGTTATAATAACCCAATTCTGAAGTAATGTTTAGTGAGCACTTTGTGTGTGTAATAAGTCAATAAGATAAAATGATTTTCTTATTTAGTTATCAGTTAAGTATTAAATCTGTCAACAACTATGATGGAATGCAAGAAGGGTGTAATATCACCTCCCCCCCTTTTGCTGCTGCAAATGTGAAATGTTTATTTATTTTAGATATTAAGTTAATATGTGTAGTTGCAACCTGCCCTAAATCAATATTTATAATCGGAAAGCTACAGTGGATGCCAAAATACCAAGTCAATCTTTTTTCCAAATGCTTTTTAGTCCCATAGATTGTACTTTGGCTTACATTTAAGCATTGTTTGAAAATGAAAGAGAGACTTTTTTTTCAACTTAATATGATGTTTTAAGATCCTTATTTTCACATATTTCTTGGTTACGGTTTTCTCCTGCATTAGGCCTGGAAGCAATTTTCAAGTTCATGCTATAGTTTTTGTTTGATGACTGCTATTGAGTAGCAGTCTAGTACATTTTAGTCGAGAGAGTAATATTTTAATTTGTAAGTAAAGATATATTTTTTCAAGTGAGTGTATTATATTTAGTATCCGTGAGAAAACAAAAAAATACAAATTAAATAGGACTGCAGTGATGGGAAAGTCAAGTTGGAAAAGTCAAGTATATCAACTCATTTATGTTTACCTTGCCATTGTCTGAATATTATAACAGTTTATCTAGCAGAGAAATGAGCGTAAAGATACCCTTTTACTTCTAGCTACATTGTGATCATTGCTAATGTTTCAGCTGCGCTCCTTCTCTGTTGCCCTTGAGTTTTGGCTAAATGCCTAACGTGTAAAATGTAATGTTTTTACTAAGTGAATAATGATCTATGATAAAACCGGCAAACGTTTATTTTTATAAACTTTAAACGAATGCCCACTTCCCTCGCTTTCTCCCCTCGCTAAACATGAGAAAGATAAACAGGAAAGCAGTTAAACAGCTGAGCTGTCCCCTTTTCACCCACATATTCATACCTCCTTATGAAAACCTGGAGGGCTGATATGGATTCCAAACTTTGGCAAATTGTCCACGTTTTGGTCTGAGGACTCCCCAGTCTTCATTTCCTCTCGCTCACTCTCACACACTCTCTGTCTCCCGCTCTTTCTCACATGCTCTCTGTCTCTCTCTCTCTTACTTTCTCACTCTCACCCACCCACCCTCTCTCTCTCTCTCTCTCTGAATTCTATGCTATGATTTATTTCATGCAGGAAAAAGACATTGTGGGCTCATAAATCAAAAGCACTTTATATAAAGAGAAATAAAAGCCGACTGCATGTGGGACGTTTTAGCTCACATTCTTAGCTATTGGACATGTAATAAAAGAAATATGGAATTTTCACCTCAGTTCTGTATCAATAAAACAAATGAGAGGGCTGAATATGTTCTCTGTTTTCTGTGTCCTCTCTCCCTCTCTCTCTTCTCTCTGTCTCTCTCTCTCACTCACACACACACACACACATACGCTCACACACTCACACTGTATTATTACATTTACATAATTTGATTTGTGAGCCACAGGAGTGGATGTATGGAAGCCAGTGAAAGCAAGGTGTGTGCACATCACCATCATAGCAGATATACAGTCTGAGACTTTTTGGCAACTTTTGCTGCATTGCCACAGGTTCCTACACCGCTGCGCAAATTCCACACTTAAATCAGGCGTTTGAGGCTCCACGTGGTCATCCTTTGGCTTTTTTTGGCTTCTAAATGAAGCTGTCATGTCGCTGGAAGACTGCGGGATGCAGATACGGATCAGAACATGTGTAAACCAGTCATCGTTTTACAACGTTTGGAAGTTGTAGCGTTACAGTGACCTTCGGTGTTTAGTAGTAGCGTAGCTAGCTGTAGTGTGAATGCATATCCTAGCATGGGAAATATCCATAGGATGTTCTTTCCCTTCTTTTTTTTTGCCCTTCCTGTCACAATGAATCAAACCTTTGGTGGACCGTTTGACTTATAGGGTAATGGATGGTGTACTAAGACAGCGCTGATCACTTTAAGCCCATTCTGCTGTATGTGGGTCTTAAACTATCAGGGGCTTGCTGATCTCCCTGCATGCTCAGATCATGTTTCTCTCTGAGACCTCCACTAACAGATCCACACTAGCTGGTCCTTCTCCTCCTCCTCCCCCTGGAACAAGCAGCTTCTCTACAGGAAACCATACAGAGCAACCCAGGTGATGATACCATATGGTGGTGACAAAACACACAATTACTTGTGATTAAGAATTAAGGAATCATTTTTTTTGTTTTATTTTGTAGTTTGAATTTATTTAGGAATTTCATTTTGTCTTAGATTTGTTATACCTTGGTATAATGATGTCTATAACTTCAGTAATGTAATGAATTATGTTAATTAGACTGTTTACATTGGTTGAATTGGTTAATAATGCAGTCACACAATGAAATCGAGTCAATACTAGTAGTATTGATTTGTAATTGGCTAATGTAATTAACCAATGGAAAACATTTTTAGATTCTTATTCTTTATCAGTAACATGTAGCTACCTCAGGCTACGGCTGCCTATGAACAGCTGTGTGTGTGTGTGTGTGTGTGTGTGTGTGTGTGTGTGTGTGTGTGTGTGTGTGTGTGTGCGCGTGTGCGCGCGCGCGCGCGTGTGCGTGTACATGTGTGTTTGTGTGTGTGTGTGTGCTTTCATGCACATGAGTGAGTTGATGTGTACGCCCCGTACTTGCACTGCATGCACCGTGATGATTTGTGTCCCAAGCCAAGCCCTTTGTGGTCCAGGGAGAGCGGGACCATATGTTAGGGAGAAGCGAGAGACAACCATGTCGTACTCCCGCGGTCCCTGTCTCCTCCTCACTCTCTCCTCTCCTCCGTTACCCCCGCCCCCCACCCCACACATCCACACACCCCCACCTCTCTCCTCCACTCAGGACAGAACGAGCTGAACTACAGCACATGGAATAAGCTTGAACTGCTATAGCCCCCATCCATTTGACTTGCTGTCTGACCCAGACGATGGCCGCCCGCCACAGTAGCTTCTGACAACTGCTTGCATCCGCGCTCATGTGAGAAACGAACAAAAGCTGTGCTGCAAGTGAACACAGCCTGTGAGTTAAAGCTGCTGTAGGTACGATTCGAGAGTTATAAAGAGAGAGAGAGCAGAAGAGAGCAAGATTTTCAAACTAAACAACCCAAATAAAATGCCCCCTCCCTCCCTCCCGCACTTCAGGCACCTGTGCTTGACAGGCAAGATGGAGTCCCCAAACCAATCAGGGAAGAGATTCCCTGATTGGTCCGAATCGGGGCAGTCAACTCGAAACAGACGTTCTCACAGCGCATTTTACTCACTCATAGCTGTGGGACCGCTACGCCATTTCTAGCAAATAACACTCAAATAGCTCTTGAATCTTACCTACAGCACCTTTAAGTGCATTGCAGCAGGTTGAGTTAGTACACAGTCCGTCCCTCCCACGGCGGGGGTGGGGTGAGTGGTGGGGGGTGGGGGGGGCGGTGCATGTATACAAGGAATGTCAGTCTCTTTTGAATCCCTGTGGAGGAGAGACGTACGAACCACTGCGCTGACTGAGAACACCTGTGCCCACCTCACGGTGCGTCGAGACTCAGTTCACCACCGTGATCCAACATACACATCCATGAATGTGTGCTTTCACACACACGCACATGCGCAGGCACACACACATAAACACATGCACGCACACACACACACAGACATGCATGCATGCATGCATGCACGCACGCACACACACACATGCACACACACACACACACACATACACACAAGCATGCACACCCACACATGAGCAGGCACACACATGCATGCAGACACAAACACACATACACAAACACGCACAAACGACACACACCAAAATACATCCAGAGGCTGAGAGCTCAGTGATCGTGTGTATGTGTACCTAGCCCTCAGCAACATCAATAACACAGTGCTCTCTTTCCTCCCAATAGGCAGAGTGCAATGAAACACCATCCACACTTTACAGACATGGACAGCTCCCAAAAACGCTCTACGCTGCCTCAGAAACTTCCCTTCTGCTCCCTTTCAGACTTTCTGAAGGGGAAAAAGTCCCCGCGCGCAGACAGTAAGTTATTTATACAGTTCTGCAGCATGTCTGCCATAGCTTCCAATGGCCGGCTGCATGGAAGGGTGACTGGTTTTACTGGTCTGCCCCAGCTCTCGGCAGGCACTGGGGGAGGCAGGAGCCTGCGGCCCCCCCCGCCCCCCCCCCTTGATCCAGCACCCCCTGGATCAGGACGTAGCTGTGTAAACTGTTTTCTCAGGCACATGTACAGCCAGCTTCCCCCATCACCGCAACCTGTCACAGATTCTTCCCATTAAAAAGTGTACACTTACAGGCGTGCATTCTGCCAGTTCAGGCCAGTAAGGGATGGGGATTCCCCACACAATGCACAGCAGCGGATGTCCTAAAAGGCTTAATGTGAAAACAAAAATATTTAAATACATGAATGATGGAACGTTAGGAAAGAGCACCTCTACCCAGGCCAAGCAAAAGGATGCTTTTGGACAGAAGTAACCCTCTAAAACAAAACTAACTAAATTATTTTTGATGAAATGATCTAATGATATTGACCGCTTTTGTATGTACAAAGAAAATGCAGTTGTCCTAATTGTGGAGTGTGTGTTGTTGGTAGCTGGTTTACAGCCTCACCTGGGGTGACAGTGTAGCAGTTACCCCTGCCACACGCCACCTTAGTGGCTTTTGCTGCAGCCCTCCGACACAGGACACAGGTAGATGTTGGTTGGGATATGCGTTTATTGGAGATGGCAAGATGGTCTTCGCCGAGCAGATGTAACATGCTGCCATGACAGAGGCTCTCCCCCTGAGTGTGTGTGGTGATAGCTGGTTTATCCTGGGTGCCATGATTGCTCGGCACCACAGGTGTGCAGCCCCACCCAGACCCAGAGTCTCATCAGTCTGACTCAGACAGGCTATAGACAAGATAGACGCTGCTATCTAGGCTGTTCTATATCGTGGTATGTTGAGGCATGTCATCTCAATGTGGCCACGATATCGTAGTTTGTTTTTACTTCGCCAGTCTTAAAACATGTTGCAATGACGTCAAATGACATTGAGGCTTGAGCTGAACTAGGAACTCTAAATTCGACACGCCACTTTATTTGATTTTTCCGAGTAGGAATTCGTAATGTCCGACCTCCGAGTTATAATCAAATGCAGCATAATGAGTTGACAATTCTGGCTGATCTGGTTAGAGAAATACAGGATTTGAGACTGTCTCCAACATTGTTGCACATTGGAAAGGTTCAACTCAGTATTCAAGGATTTTTCCCAAATTCCTCTTGGTGTGCACAGTTTGAAGGAGGACAACACAGTGGAATTGTGCTTGCACAGACCAACTTCTTGTTCACTCCCTACTATCATGCAGTCAGACCTGAGCAACAGGGGTACAACACAGCTGTTTGGCATAGTGAAGTTTTCCAGTGTCTCCAAAACAAACTGTGCCTTGAACCAAGAAGATGCTGCATCGGCATCATTGCCACAGCAGTGTTTACTAATTATCTCAAGCAGCATGGCTGTCCAGATCCTCATGTTGAAGATGACCATCTTGTTCCCATGGCCAAGGCAGCCAATGACAGAAATGGACTGGCATACAGAGATGCTTTTTGCTTTGCAGCACTTGTAAAAAGTGTTTTTATTAAGCTGATTATCATCAGATGTTGTGGTCTTCTGTTCACTCAGAAGTGCAAGTAAAAAGACGAACAATGTTTAGAAACTGAAAACCATTCCAAAAAAAAGTTTAAAAAAGGACTATTGAGACAACGCAATATAGAAGTGACAAGTATATTATTTCTGTATGTACATTCTAGGAATATATTTAGAACATTCTTACATTTCTGCCACACACATACAGTACTTTTAGGCGACTGAATCAGTGACCTATTTGTAAAAGTGGATGAACAATAATTAGTGTTGTTGAGTGTTCTGTGACTTTTTAATTTGAGTTGATTGCAATCAGCCCATGCATTGATGAATCATGTTGTCTGTTTTCAATACTATTGTGCATTGACACTATCTGCTTTAAAAGTGACTTTTCAAAGTCATTCGAGTTCTTAGACCATTGTTTTTGCCCATTGTTGGTCTAACCACAGTTCAGTCAGTTAAGACTGTTTTAGATGCAAATATATTTATTTGGATATATTTATTAAAAGAGCGTTGGCTTAGACACCATTGTTGTAAAAGTGGCTTATAAAAGTATAGTGGATAAACCCCTATAAACCAATATTTTAGGAACCCCACCCCGCTGGTGGTGGTGTTGGGTGGTGACAGCAGAAGGAAGCGGTTTAAATGGAATGACGAGCCAGGTGATTGGCTGATTGAAAAATGATGAGCACAGCAGCTAAGCGCTCATTGGACAATGAGGTGACAGCTCCTGAGTGGGAGGGAGGTCTTCCTGATTGAACTTGCGCTAAGAGCTTAATTTCCACATAATGCCTGTACAAAGTATTAGTCCACCCGAGGTTTCCACTCCGGCACTGTGTGCACATTGTTAATCTAGGCTTTTAAATTAGTCCGAAATGAGTTGTAGGCTATAGTCTAACTCAGTGTTTCCCAAGGTGGGAGGCGCAGGGGTACTGCAGAGGGGTGCAGGGAGATGGGGTGGATTTAATGTAGGCCTATTGTACTGAGGGGAAACGTTTGCAGATTGTATACAAAAAACACAGGTGGACTAGAGTTTCAGAACGTCATTCTTTTGCAAGCAGTTGCCAGTTGCAAGCAGTTTCATTACACATCTTTGATCTGAACAGGGCTTTAGAAATGTGTTGCACGCAAGAGCTGTCAACAAACACATTAACCGCTGATACAATTTAAATGACTGCCCGTGGTGCGCACCGAAGTGTCAAACTTTATAGTTGCCGCGCGAGCCAGTGCAAACCAAAGATGAGGTCATCGCGGCCCTCAGCCACGGTTCACACGGCCAAGGTTTGTAGCAGTGCTGGAAGTTATAGCGTGACTGTATGGCGGCGCCGCGATGCGAGTGCGCTCATTGGAAACACGACCCGCAAGTTCCAATTAGCCTAAGACACGCGGCTTTCAACGCATAGGGGGTACTTCAAATGATCATCAAACAAAAAAAAGCAGGTTTGCACATTGTGCAAAGTTTCAATGAAACTGCACCGCAGCACTAGCGCTATTCAAACACGCGAAGACACCCGCACTATTCTGGATGTTGGATGACGGGAGAAATAGAAAAGAAAAACATTGTAACTGGAGTCTACTGCCTGTATTACCAGCCCGCTATTATTAGTAGGTAGAGCTTTTTGAAATATTTGACCCTAATCTGCGGCAATTCTTGTTTTTACCAAGGCTTGGCACAAACAGTTCGGGAACCACTGGTCTAACTAGTTAATCTCTGAAGTTATTCCATGTTTCAGAAAAAAACGTTTTTTAAGCGTGCTTAATGTGGCTTGATGGCCTTATAACTGACTTACAGAAATGAGTATTCACCATTAGGTTAGTGTTAGTATAAAGGCAATCTCGGATCCAGTGGTCCTACTATGTTATAGCAGAACTTCTGGGGGGGAGAGACGGCACCGAGCCTGGACCAGAAACCATGACCTGCAAGTGGCGGGGTTACACCTTATTTCCTGTTTCTACCGAAACAGGAGATATTCTACCGAAAACTCATTTGTGTGAGTGGATGAAGCTTTCAGAAAGGGATTTAATGTAACAGAGTTAGGGTTAGGGCAATAGGGATAGTATGAGGTAAGTGTTAGTAATAAGGTTAGGGTAATAGGGATAATATTAGGGTTTGTGTTAGCATAGGGTTAGTAAAATAGGGTTAGAGTTAGTTAGGCACACACACACACACTCTTTCTCACACACACACACACACACACACACACACACACATGTAGGCTATACATGCACCCAGGCACCCCCCCCCCCCCCACACACACACACACACACACACACACACACACAAACACAAACACAAACACAACCCTCATAGACAGTGACCACATGGGCTCTGCCCATATATGCCAATATATATGACAAATGTAAAGCCTCGGGTATGCAGCTACATTACTCATATCTGCTGGTGCTGGACTGAGAGAAATAGAGCTTTTATTTCAGGCTTGTGTGCACCAGAGCATGCTCAGTGTGTGCTAAGGATCATGGGAAATTACTTGTTCTCCCTCGGTAAGACACTGTTCTCACGTTAGCATCCTGCTGTGTCTCCATGTAAGCCCAAAGTCGCTCTCATTTTTGTATTTTTTTATGACCGTTCATATTAACGAGAACCAGAGGGAACAGAAAAGCGTACATAACACCAAGCGTGAAACGAAGGGAGGAGAGGGGGGTGAGGGGGGGGGGATTTAGACCCCCTTGTCCTCGATTGGGTTTTTATTGTGCATGTACATATACACTGAGTGTGTGCACACACTGGCCACACTATACTCACCGCCACCCCAAGATTTTTCCCAGGGTTTCCATCGTGACTCTATGCCAATGCGAGGGGTCCCAGGAAGGAATGACTTGCGTCTCAAGGTGTCAACTTACTGCCGAACAATGGGTTTAATCACCACCATTTCTTAAGCAAGGGCCACAGATTCATTTCAATGTAGAAAGCGAAAAAAAACAATACAAGTTATTGTAGTGTAAGAAAATGTCTTTTTGCTAATTGATTCTATTAACAGAATGTCACATCAGTCTCATGTCAACCATTACACTCTTGTACTACTGAGTTAAAAACTCATACGCCTATTCCTGTCAGGAATGTCACACACACACAGACACACACTCACATACAAAAACACACAGACACACATGCACACAGACAGACACACACACACACACAAAGAAGAAGAACAGAAACGCACGCGGTACACAAAATGTGTATTTCTATGCGCACACACAGACAAACACACTTACACACACTCACACTCTCACACAGTCACGCATACACACACATACACTCCACTGCAGAAATCACCCGTCCGGTGCCAGAACCCATTCATCAAGCACTCATAGCATGGCCCTGTCAACCTCCAAGCCCTGGGCCTATAGGCCTCAAGCCAGGGGCTCGAGTTCCGGGCTCCCCGCCAGTCTGTCATGGTCTTGGGCCATGGGCCAGCTCTCCGTCAGCTTTGATGTGAGCTGGAAAGCCAAATGGCAGCAGAGGGGTGGCCTCTCAGCACACAAGTTAAACAGCACCGAGAAGGTCAGTGAGCCTGATGAACCTAATGCTACCAAGCTCTTTGTTTAAATGTGGACATATACACAGAGGGTCACACACACACACACACACACACACACACACACACGCATACACACACACACATGCATGCATGGGCACACACACACACACACACACAAACATGCATGCACGGACACACACACACAAAAACATACAAACATACACACAAAGGCACACACATACACACATACAAACATGCACGCATTGACACATATACGCACACACACACACACACACATGGGCATGTACACACAACACACACATGGACATGTACACACACACACACACATGGGCAGGCACACACACAAGCACAAACACCCCCGTTCACATGCTCAAAAATAATGTTTCTCAACATGACATTTTCAGTTTTCCATTGCATATGCTTCCCATTATAAATGCTTGAATTTTTTTTTTTCTTTTAATATGATTAAGTGGCCTTAATTGTTTGCATTGGACACTTGGTGGTACCCGACCTAATTAGCACTGCAATAAATAGTATTTTTTTTCATTTCATTTTTTTTTTATTGCTCTCCACACGCTGAGCTATAATTTGTCACATTTTCATCATGTTGAGGACTGAAATATAGCATTTATACAGCACTGCTGGACTTGGAGACTGATAGCATTGGAGGAAGGCAGACACAAGCAATGAGTTGCTGAGTTATGTACTGTTTAAACACACTGTGCCAACTTTCATCTGCATAGAGAGATTAGTGGTACTCCCTCACATGCACTCACTCTAGTCTCTCTCTCTCTCTCTCTCTCTCTCTCTCTCTCTCTCTCTCTCACACACACACACACACATACACATATTTGCACACATGGACATAAGAACACACCTTCATATACACCACACATCATTTTTACAGCATTTGTAACGCTCACAAAGGGTCGGTACAAACCCCTGAAACTCAAATCTATTAAAAAAAATAGCAAACATATGCAAGCCCTCATTGACAACCTCTATGGCTTTTCAAATGTTGTTTTGTGGAATTAATTAGGGAGAACAATAGTGGTATTTTAATCTAATCAAATCGATTTTTATGTTTTCTAGTACACATAACTGCAGTCGTTTCTAAGTTTTAGTTTTGTTTGTTTGGTTATTTCTTTAGTTACTTTCTGTTTTCTCTCTCTCTCTCTCTCTCTCTCTCTCTCTACCAGATGGAATGTGTGTTGTGTACTGAGAGAGCTAGAGAATCCATTAGTTCTGACGAGTGAGAGACCCCCCCCCCCCCTCCCCCTCTCCCTCTCTCTCTCTCTCTCTGTCTCTCTCTCTGCTGGCTGTGCTAATAAGGGGTGCCAAAAAAGCTAGTAGGTAGCTAGATAGACCACCTATGTATCATATGTCAGTATGTTTCAGTATGTTTTGTGCCCAAATAACAAAGCATTGTTATCCACCCATACACACACGCACATACGTACGCACGCACGGACACACACATACACACAAACACACCCACACACACACACACACGCACGCACACACACACACACACACACCTTAACTCCCCCCCCACACACACACACACACACACTTTACGGACCAGCTAATCAACAAAAATTAACACCTCAATTCGCCTGCTTTGCAGACCGTTTCCCAACACATACTCACACACAGAAAAATATTTCCCCCCCCCAAAAAAACTTGATTGGCCATGCTGAACAATCCACCCTTCCAGTGTGTGTGTGTGTGTGTGTGTATACAGTATATGTGTGTGTATTTTTCTCCCTGCCTCACATCTGTTGGTGTAAATCCTAAAAAACAACGGTGGAAGGAATGTGCGCACACTGTACAAAAAAAAAAGAAAAATATTTTTAGAAAAAGTGAGGAAGACCTCAGGCTGTGCCAGTGGGGCCTGAGTGGGAGTCTAGGGCAATAGGAAGTGTAAATGTTCCTTGACTAGACACACGAGTGCACAGTGAGATATTCAGACCCCATAAGAAGGTGTTGGCTTTATTGGACGTGGCGGGACATTACTCTGTGTATCCGCTTATTTGTATTTTTTTCCGTACCCATTCATACTGCGTCGATTCATTTGACCACAAAGAGCGCTGTGTAATGAACTTGTTTAAACATGTTATTTCATTAAGTGCTGTTTAATGGTGGGGAGTTGGGGGAGGGGGCGCTAACTAGCCGGGTTGTCGGTCAAATGGGATGGATCGGAAAAAAAGGGGGTGGAATTTTTTATTCCCCCCGTCTCGAGACGTAGGAAAAACCAAGGTATTGGTGATTTTAGAGCAAGAGCGTGCTGTAGGGTTCAGTCTGGGAGTTGCTGTCAATGGGTATTTCCCTCCATTGTCTTTTAATTCCATACGAAGGAAATTGTCAGTGGCTCAATTTTTCAACTTTAACGATGGCAGGGTTTAATTGTGTCAATACTATGGCTCATTTACATCTGTTTGTTTTAGACCTTTGGCTCTGCGTCTAATTTTCGTTGAAGACTTACTTCCTGGCACTCAATTCAAAGCCAGTTGAATAAAATGCTTTTCCTATGATCTTAAAACCATATTAACCACATTAAGATCAACTAAACTTAAACAACCATGAAACCAGATTTTCACATTTACTTTCTTTATTTCACCCTGGACCATGTCAAAACAAGGAGCTTTTTTAAAACTTAATTTCTTACTTTAAGTCGACAATAACGAGTCCAAATGTTTTTCTAACCATTTCGCAGGATGGGAGCTATAGAGGATAGAGGGGGTCACCATGGAAACGGTGTAGCTTGTGGTGTGATTGATTGCCACCAGTGGCCCATGACTTCCTGGGATCCGTCTCAAACCCCGAGCCTTTACACCTCACCGATGCGCTTCATTACTGAGAGAATTAAAGCAAATGACTTCATCTCCAAGGTATCTCTCTCTCTCTCTCTCTCTTCTCTCTCTCTCTCTCTCTCTCTCTCTCTCTCTCTCTCTCTCTCTCTCTCTCTCTCTCTCTCTCTCTCTCTATCTCTCTTCCTCTATTCCACTTAATTTTCCTTTAATATTTTACCGTGGAGAGTTAGTCCAATTTGCTAACCGTGTAATTGTGTAATGTCTGGGCGCAATGTCAGAACTACATCATCATAGCTTAGCTTCCCATTAGTTCTGAAGAGGCCAGAGTTGATCGCATTGTTTCTTGGCAGTCAGAAAACGCGAGTAAAACAATATGTTGATTACAGCGGCAATTACTTCGAAAGTTAAAATCCTCCTAGATTTGTGTTTTCATGTGCATAAACAATATCATAAAACAATATTACATCTTACTTAACTATTTCTGTAAAAAAGTGTGTCCCTCGCGTATTTTTCTCCCTTTTGCCGGTAATCACGTTCAATATAGCAGTGAAGGGTTCACACAAGTCTCAAGGTTGGTGTGCATAGGAACTACATGTATTTATTATTTGTTAATGACTCACGATTTTTGCAGGATTTTGGACCTTAGCGACTTTGCATTGTTCACGACAATATTGCCATACTGGAAGAACATGTGTAGCGGTTGAAGTGACCTTGTCTCTTCAGTTGTGAATGTAAAGTCATTGTGAGACACTGGAGATGAGGATGGGGATAATACAGAAAAATGAACCAAATAACTGTGGTATTATCCCCTGAACCATGACTGGAGCAGCCCCTGGGGCCCACTCTGGTGTAATCCACTGAGGCTTAGCAGGCTGACAGGATCACTCAGCCCCCTGTGTGGTAGAGACCAACACGCACACACACACGCACACGCACATGCACACACACACACACACATATATATGTATACATATATATATATATATATATATATATATACAGACACAAACGCACAGATGCATCTTGTATACACACATACATACACACACACACACACACACACATATATACAGACAGAAACACACAGAGACGCATCACTGTGTACACACGCACACACATATACATATACACATAAACAAATGCACAGAGACGCATCACTGTATACACACGTAAACACACACACACTTTGATGGTGGGAGAGCGAGGAAGGGAAAGAGAGAAGATCCCATGGCAGACCACAAACAAGCGTGTCTGTTCTTGGGATGTAAACATGTCTCATTGTAGTGTAATGGGTTGCAGACCCGGGAGCAGTGGACAGCGTAACAACAGTACCAAGGAGCAATGGACGTACTGTACGTTAACGTAGAATGACTTGGATTGGGCAAGGGGTTGGCCTGAGAACAGCGGAGTGAGCAGAAATGTGTGTGTGTGTGTGTGTGTGTGTGTGTGTGTGTGTGTGTTTATGTGTGTGTGTAATCTTGCCATCTTGAATGTCAGCTGGAGCGCAACGACGAGATTGGAGCTAATTTTGTAAAAATAATGTTGTGAAACCATAAGACATCCATCATTGAGATGATTCCATTCTGATGATGAGACGGTGAAACAGAGAGTCAGTCACTGTGGAACGCAACCATCAGCCTCTGAAGGTAAAGATGTTTTCACATCTGTAAATAATGAGGACGAAAGAGAGTCAAAGCTGCTAAAATGCATACTTCTGACACACACACACACATGCACACACATGCATACACACACAGACACACTCATACACACATACATACATAACCACACACATACTCATGCACACACACACACACACACACACACACACAAACACACTCACACACACACACACACACACACATACACACTGTCTGTTTACTTTTCCTATCCCAGCTATCAGGGGATTTCGACTGTCACACTGGAATGTGGATGCAACATAGTTTTCTATTGGTATGTAACCTTACTCAATACTATGGATACAAATAATTATTAAAGATTACAGCTGAAGCAGAATGTTGGGGCAAGTGAAGGAAAAACACATAATAAATGAATAGTGAAAGAAACGGAGGACTATTATCATGCATAGTAGATGATGTAAATACTGGAAATATTTAAAGCTGAACAATCAAATGCATTGAAAATACATGTGTTCAATTTGCCTTGGAGACTTTTTTTTTTTTTTAGGTTTATTCCAATGTAAATTAATTTAATTAGATCATATCATCATATCATGTAATATCATGAATGGAATTTAATGACATTAGTCACATTTATTTGTATAACAACGTATCACAATTACAATTTAAAAAGGGCTTCAGGGCTCTAGATGTGATGACTCCCTCAAACCCAAAGAACCTCAGAAGAGCAACAGAAAACCTCCCTTAAAAAAGGGAACAAAACCTTGAGAAGGAACCCATTCTGGAGGAGGGATCCCTCCAATTAGGGGGGGCGATGTTTAGTTCACAGGCCAGTGACTCAGTGCAAGTATAAATTCACTTTAGCTCGCTGCAATGCCGGATGACGCTCTTGGTTGCATAATCATAATCACATCATGTATACAAGTCGACACACACACGTGCACACACACGCATGCACACACAAACACACACACAAACACACACACACACACACGCATTACCCTGCGCTGTTCAGACCTTTCTGCTATTTCCATGCAGTTGTTGCCCCATTTAAACAGCCTGTGGTACCGGGGTGGTTTTCGCTAGGGGACCCTGGGATAAAGACGCCAGTGAGCGGTGGTGGGGCGTGGGGGGCTGGGGTGGGGGGACGGTAGTTCTGTGGCAGGGGCCCGTCTCCCTGATCCAGTCCAGACTCCCAGCGTTGGGACGTCACGGTGTGTGCTGTCCTACGCTCTGTCTTTAAAAACGCACGACCACAATCGCAAAATAGCTCAGAAATCCAGCTCTGCGGAGCAGTGTTATTTTGGCCCTGCACTCGCTTTAAGGAGAGTTTTACTACAGTAAGAGGCATGGAATGCAATGAGCTCCATTTTGGCTCCGGGCACTGAGCCTTGCCAGAGCTGCAGTGATCACAGCCCACACTCATGCACTCTGCGACGTGTGTACACACACACACACACACACACACACACACACATATACAGTACGTGCATATGCGTATTGTGTGTGTGTCTGTTCACCCTCCTATCATTTATACACTGTTGACTTTGTCTCTATGGCATCTGAAGTGCACCATGCGCCCTTTGTGTTTCATAGGTTATGCTTGTGATTTAGGTGGTGGTGGTGATCATGAAATAGGAGTCTGGCTATTAGGTCTGCGGTGGTCGAGACACCGCAGGGTTCACCTGTGGTCGCAGAGAAGGGCACAGGCCAGGGTTCCAGCGAAGGTTTTGTTTTCTCCGGCGGTACCTTGCGTGTGAAGTAAGTGTCAATGTATTACTCTGCTATTACTGCGGTTACTCCAGTTAGAGTCAGAGTTGTAAATTGGCATCCATTTTTCATTTTTTCTTTGTGTGTTATTTTTTTTATTTTTTTCCACTCTAGAAACTCAATCTAGGAGCGTTTTTTAAAAGCTGCGGTCTGCAGATGTTGCTTCGCTAGGAAGGAGGAGCGAGTGGTGGTACATTAACCAGCTACTTTGTTCTAGGAAAAACACAAGCTCTCGAATAATGATCTGGAGAACCTCGCAGGAATGTTAACGTGATGGAGGCAGAATGGTCGGACGCCACTTGAAAGACTGGGAGAGCTTAAGCTAGCTTTGCTTCAACCGGTTCCCTTTTGTCAGCATAATTATCACATATATGCTTTTATTGGCCGCGCGCAGCCGCGCTCGCACACAAACTCACACACAAGACACACAAAGAGTTAAGTTAAAAATAATCAAATACAGATAGTTTTTCTTTTTCTTTCTTTCATGATTTTTACCGTGTTGTTGTTGTGATAGTGCTCATTTTGAGTAACTGCCTTCTCAAAAGTACGTTTCCTCTATTTTTCTTGGACGTGCTGAATATGAATAAAATAGGATAAGGTTTTTTTCCCCCCATAGCTTGTGTTCTTAGATAAACAGCTTCAAAAGACAGAGCGTCCGACAGATCGCATCTGTGAAGATAACACTGTCTGAGCGTCTCACTCACCTCTGAGTATTTGTGTGTGTACGTGTGTACGTGTGTGTGTGTGTGTGTGTGTGTGTGTGTGTGTAGCCGCAAAGTGTTCTCTCAGTGAACTTTTTCAACCACCCGGATCAGCACAGGCCAGAAGAGAGAAAATAAAATAAAAGAGAGACAGTGTTGTTCTTTGCCGAGCAGCCATGTCAATATTTAGACACGCGCCCGCATCACCTTCCAGTGTGGTGGCAAGTAGGGCAAGCGAGGGATGGGGGCGGACAGGTGAAGGGGCACGAAGGCAGGTAGTAGTAGGGGTCCTGCAGCGTTCTGCTTGAACAATTTGTCTCTGATGTTTCTTCCCGTTTTCTGTATGTATGTATGTGTGTGTGGGTATGTGTATGTGTATGTGTACTACATCTGTGAAAAGCCGTAGAGTGCTACCACCCCCACCGCACCGCGCCGCACCTGGGGGTTTCGGGTTTCCTCCTGTAAGTGGCTGGAGCACCTGGACGATGTGTTTACGCTATACCTATGGCAGATTCCCACATTTGCTTCTGAAGTCGAGACACCGAGCTCTCCCCTCCCACCCCACCCCAGCCAGCCCAGCCACCCCAGCCAGCCGCCTCTCCTAACCTTCGAGACATCCGACCAGCGGCTCGGTTGTCTCCAGCTTGGCGGTCGCTCCTTGTATTCCACGTACTCCTATAAAGACCAAGCCAAATGCGCACATTCATTTCCATATAAAACCTTGCTGCTGACAAGAGGGGTCAAATATATAAGAGCTCCAGCTGGCCACGGCACTCTTAACTCTGTCGAGCTCCTAAGTCTTAATAATAGTAATAGGAGTTGCAATTGCAGTGCCCGCCTCCTCCGGCCTGACCTTGTATCTTTCTCTCTCACTCTGGCCTCTTCCTGATTGGCCAGCATGACACCAATCAGAAATGTAAACACTTGTCATGACGAAACACAGTTTTGTGCAAGCGCCATGGTAGCTCAAGTGGAGGACTAACACACACACACACACATACATACACGCGCGCACATGCACGCTTAGCGGCACACGCACGCCCATGCACGCACTCACACAGGACCAATTGACAGGGTCACATATGGGATGTGCTCCTAAAGTCAGTATCATTTTACTAGTGTAAATATTAGTCAATGTCAAGACCGTTTACATAGTAATGGCAGGCCTTCAACGGCTCTACTTTTCCTTAAAGCAGGTTTTTCTCCGCTCCTCTCTCACTGCCTCTCTCCCTCTTTCTCTCCGGGCCTCTCTCCTCTCCTTCCTCACTTCCCATCCGGACCCCATGTAATCCCCCGCTTCTTATTACCACACCTTCTCGCTTCTCCACTGCCTCGTCATTTGCCTTGACTGACAAAAGGCTCAGTCATTTGCCAGAAAAAAAACCTGACACATCATGATCACACCTTTCCCTTCCACTGAGCGGACGTCATCCACGTGTTTTGATTGGTGCTTATTAAAATAAAAGAAACTGCCACGCCCACTTTAGCTTAGTATTGCAGTGAAGCAGCCAATGGGCAGGTTTTTAAAAAATTCAACATCATGAGTGAACTGAAAAGAAAGTGTTGTGATTGGAAGAGCCGAGGCCTCGTTCCAAAGAGCTCACAGACATAGTTTTGATTTACGCAAAGAAAAACACTGAGGATTACTAGATGGATTCATTCATCTCTAGGCTGGTGCCAAGGGGATATCAAAATCATATCACAAATCAGAGTAAATGCCTTTACCACTTCTCTGCTTGTTTTATATTTGATATTTATTGAAACAAAGTAGAGCATTGATCCAAATCTTTAAAAGTAACAAAACAGCTATAACAAATTATGTTTAGCAAACCTCAAATTCACAGAGAAGCTTATAAATATACAATAGTTGGATTGGTATGGAGTAGGTACGGTAATGCTTTGTCTACTAATCATCACAGGTATAGTGATAGTAACTGAGTGGTATTAAAGAGTGTGTGAAATCTGTGATAACGTAACGGCAAAGCTGTTCATGAGTGAAAAGTGTTTTTAAAACATTAAGGTGCATTTCCCTTTACAAAAAATAACCAAAACAAAACGGTGTGAAGCCAAATTTGTGAAAACAATTAGGTGACAAAAAGAAACGTCGACTTAAACATTGATCTGCGGTGGAGATGTTTCCATTTTCCATTCTAGAAGCTTTCGAGAGAATCTGGATACGGGAAAATAAATACATACAATTTACTGATTTGTTGGATAGACAAACTATATACACAGAGCGTGGAATATTTCACCATCATAACCAGAACATTGCCCCTTTATATTAAAAACCATGTAAGTATCATAGGATAATGTTAAGTGGATAATCTGTATTAATACGGAGAAAAATAAAAGTAAAATATAATGTTATATTCGCTGAAGATGCACAGTGATTAAAAAAAAACTGTTAAAACAGACAGACGCCTTTGGTCTGGGCTTGAGCCTGTTTCAAAGTGCATAATGGTAAGGGGCGCTTGTTGCAGTACCATGGATGAGCGCTAAGGATTCTGGGAAGTCTTGGTTAGATCGTCCAATCCCCAATAAAGACATCCAAAAGCCCTCCGTTTTGTTGTGCCGGCAGTGAACTTTCATATCGGCAGCTTTAACTAGACCTCAGCCAACATGTGGTCGACGATCAGACTAGGGCTTAAAAGACTGGTGTGAGACCGGGCAGTGAAATCACATCCATAGATAAGAGTACAGAGGCATTCAAGTCAATGTCATCGCTCTTCCACAACAAAACACTGAACTTCTAACTATGCCACACAATGTTAACTATTCTAGTGTCATGGGAAACAAAACAAAAATAAAAAAATCACTGTGACTTGTTGGATGAGCCTATTAAAACGATATATTCATGAATTTAAAAAAGAATGTGGCCTTTGTGGTGCAGCCAGATTGAGGCACTTACGGGGTTGAAAAAAACAGATGACCTGGTGTTAAAAAAAATTATTATAATCTGAAAATAAATATTACAAGATACTGTCAGTTTCTGAAAATGTACGATTTTTTTTGTTGAAAACTCTAAAAAGGAGCCAAGAGTCAGTCTTTTTGCAACGGTATAATTGTTTAACTCTATAAATATAATTTATATAGTTTTTTTCTTTCTTTCATTCTCTCTCTCTCTCTGTCCGTTAGACTTGTTCGTTCCACCGCTGCCCCGAAGCTCGAGGGAGCGTGCGCCCCAGTCGTATGCGAGCGCACGTTGACGCACAACAACAACAACCAAAACAATCCTCTTTTTTTTTGTCTTCCTTAGCTTCTCTTTTTCCTCCTGCTCCTCCAGCTCCTCCTCCTCCTCCTCCTGCTGCTCCTCACTTGCAGACGAACTGGTCCACGGTTTTGGTGCAGCGCTTGCACTTGACGTAGCAGCACCAGTGGAACTTGCAGTGGCAGCGCTCCACCACCTGCGCCTTGTACTGGTCGTAGCCGCGGCCGCAGCACATGAGCTCGCAGCCGTCCATGCCCTCCGACGTCTTGTTGCACAGCCGGCCCACCGTGCCCAGCGAGCCGGTGGTCTGGTTCGGCAGGCAGTAGTCCGGGCTGCCGTCGATGTACACCAGGTCGTAGCTGGTGGGCGGGTTGAACTTGCTGTGCATCTGCACCATCTTGCCGCGCGAGTTGAGCTTCATGGAGGCGGCGCTGTCGTACTTCTCCTTCAGCGCGTCGCCCACCTTGCGGAAGTCGGCCAGCTGTAGCCAGCACGTCTTCAGGCTGCAGGAGCCCGACACGCCGTGGCACTTGCAGGACACGTGCGCCAGGTCCGACACCGTCTGGCGGGAGAGAGAGAGAGAGAGAAGGAGGGAGAAGGGGAGAACCAATGAGCCACGTGGACCAATAAACACGTTACAATAAACTAAATGGGTAAGTTGGCCATATCACCGAGCAGGATGGTCTAGAGGTTCGGTGGTTTGACTCCCAGATGAAAGCGAATGGGTTCAAACCCCAATGTCTGCAGTCTACCTGTCGTTGAGTAAGATGCCCAACGGCTACTTGCTCACTAACGACACTGCATGCATCGAAAACACCAACACTTGCTAAATTACAAAATACCATCACTGTCCTGCAACAATCTCAGAACCAAAAAAAAAAAACATTTAAAATGTGTTCATTTGTAATCGTTAAATCTGTGCCATTGTAAGTTTGGACTTTTACAATGTCTTCCATTACTACGCACACCAATTAATCACAGAGTGGTAATCTTACAAATCACTACATGTACACGCAACAAAAATGCCGTCAACTCATTTGTCCTGACTTTAAAAAGGGGCGGTCGCCTGGCAACAACACTTTGGCAGAGAGTATTTTCTTTGAGGCCATTTTAAGGCTTCTGGAATGGACTTGCAAATCCTCCACGCTCCCTCCCAGGACAGAATGCCATCTCCCCGCAGATCAAAGTCTCGGGGGGGGGGTGGGGGGGGGATGCGGGTCGAGGGGAGAAGGGGCGAAGGGGGATTAAGCCGTTTCACAGATGATCAACGGGTGGATGCACTCGTCTGATTGACCTGGATTATCTCACTCTTAACTCCCATTGCACTTGTCATCCCTCCCCGCAGCCCCGTCTCAACGTTGAGAAGAACATGAGGCTGCAGTAGACCACCAACCCTCCCTCCTTCCTTCCCTCCCTCTACTTCAGGAACATTTCCAGAACCCTTCCTCCCTTTTTCTTCCTTCCTTCCTTACCCTGCGTCCGGCCTCGTTGTTGTGCAGGTTCATCAGCAGCCGGGCACTCTCGGCCGTGCCCTTCGGGTAACTCTTCTCCCGCTCGCGCGCGTCCACAAACTCCTTGGAGAAGCGGTAGCCATAGTTGAGGTTGTCGCCACAGCCGCCCCACAACCAGTCCCGGGGCAGGTCCTTGGGGCGGGCCGCCCGGCTGCAGCCGCAGCTGGACAGCTCCCCCTCCCTGCAAGCGCGGCTAACTGCGTTGACCACCCCGGCCGCACTGATGGCGTAGGTGAAGGCCGTCTCGCGGCTCCCTGCACACGCACACACACAGACGGACGGACAGAAAAACGAGGACATGGTCAACGTGGGCTGTAAAATGGACTATCGTAATGTGTGACGACCTACTGTATGGAGAGAGCCATTATATGTGGAGAATGACCTTTATTTTTCCCCAAACCGATTCATATCTATGACTTGTATCGTTACAGTGAGAGAGACAGAGATAGAGCGAAGCAGGTATTATACATGGAGAACGGGCAGATTCTTTTCCCCAAAACCAATTCATTCATACCATTGTGATATTGAAATGACAGTTTGTAGATGTTGTCATATTCCTATTCCTGTCACTAATTTTTTTTTAATTAAAATGACACCTTACAATCCCATGTGTGCACACCTATTTCACATGGGGAGGCCCTAGTGGGAATGATAAAGTTGTAGAGGAGCAGCTTGCACGGCTCTCCATTATGACTACCGCTCACAACAGTGAAATCAGCACATCTAGTACTGGGAACACGCCAGAGAGAAGACAGCGCCCCCCAGTGACAGAGACCTCCCTCAGCAGGCAACTGCCATGGCTCCACAAATCACAGCTGACAGATACTGTATTACAAGAAAAAAAAACTCCCATCTGTGAATCCGTAGCGCCAAACTCAACCTGGAGCCACAGAACCATTAAATCTCTCTTCACTTCGGACCCGGCTAACATTTCCTCATCGGAGATGGGAATGAAACACATCGTGGAACTTTAAACACAAAAGGGCCAAAAAAGAAGGAAAAAAAAGTAAAGAAATAGGAATCGCTTGCCATCACACTTTTTTTCTCCTTTCTTTCTCCAGTAACCACTAAAGAACAAACCCACAGGCTGAATGTGTGCGGGTTTTTGGAGAGAAATAGAGATGAGGAGATAGGCGACTGGAAGAAAAAAAAAAAAAGAAAAAAAAAAAGCTGCCTTTTCCTATTGCTATAAGAGAAAGCTGTGTGCTGACATTGAAGAGGGGGGCCCACAAAAAAAGACCCAAAAAGTAAAATAGCTCATATACCTGCTGGGCCAGCACTCAAGGGAGCATATAGTAATGGCAAAAACAGATAGAGAGGAGAGTCAGCCGAAAAAGATAAGTCAAAAGAAATGCATTAAAAGTGGAATAAAAAACGAAAAGCGAAAGAGAAGAGGAGAGCCTGCTGAGAAAGATAAGTCAAAAGAAACACTAAAAGGGAAATACTAAAAAAAATAAAAGGAATTGAGCAGCAGAGACAAAACCTTATTTAAAAAAAGAAAATCTATAAATATTAGTCCCAATTTAAAAAGGGAGGAGAAGCGGTCCGAGGGGAAAGGGGCAGCCGCGCAGCGCACAGTCGGAGGTGGTGTCTGAACGCTGTCCAGATGGCAAGTGCTGGCGGCAGCAGAGCTGACCAGAGGGGGAAAAAGGTTATTAGTCTAATGCAGCTTTAAAACCATGCAGAGGAGATTGGCCTAATAGTGGACCTGTGGACAGACGAGCTGTCGTCTCCCACGCTGCTGCTGCTGCTGCCGCCTCCACCCCCACCACCACCCCCCTCCCCGGGATAGCCGAGTCAGCTTGGACTCTTTCCTCATGAGAAATACCCCTAAATCACCTGCACTACTGGCTCTGAGAGAGACAGACACAGAGGGACAGAGAGACAGAGAGATTGTGTACACAGAGGGGCCATGCAGGTAGCAAGAACACAGGTGAAGAGGAATGGGATGAATTGTGTTTGAGATGAGGTTCGTATGAAGACTGACTGGTGGAGTGGAAGGTATGAGAACAAGGGGCAGGGGGGGGGTTATAAATCAACAAAAATAATCTGACATAATCTCTCTCTCTCACACACACACACACACACACACACACACACACACACACACACACACACACACACACACACACACACACACACACACACACACACACACACACACACACACACACACCAAAAGAACAGCTATTCATTCATCACTGCATGCGACTGATAGCCAGTATCATTTGCGGTCTATATTGTGCAGCCTGGCTGCACTAGCCGAGCCGTAGCCAGACGGATCGGCCACAGCTCTACCTTGATCACCACACTGACAGGCTATACTTTGACTCTCGCTCCGCCCCGAGAGTTATGATCGATACATGCCAACACTAAACAGACTTTCCGTTGACCCGTGTGGTGGCAGGCAAACAGCCAATGAAAACGGAGACATACCGTGTGAGATGAAACAGTTCAAGACTGAGATTTAACTTTAACAACCAAAAAAAAAAAAAAAGGAGGGAGGATTGGATAGCATTATTCCGCCCTTTTTAAATAGACCCAACATGCTGCACTCTACTGTACATGCCGATTTGCGCACGGACCCGCAAGAAACGTACACTTGAGAGAAAAAAAAAAAAAGACGTATTTATGTATACGGCCGCTCGGCTCCCATTAGTTGTAAATACAGTTCAGCAACAGTCGTATGCGTGTGTGCGTCTCTCTCTGTATATGTCATGGAGATGGTCAAGGGGGCCAGGGCCACATGTGATTTATCCAGCGATCTCACCCACCAACTATTCCCTCCACACAGCTGCTCAGAATCTGCTGCCCTGTACAGCACACTCCCTAGGTAGTCTAGAGACACAAATTGTACATAGCATACACACTGGCCACCTGTGAATAGGCTGTGCCTGTGCAAGCTCTTTGAGGAACACATGTATGCATGACTGAATGGAGTTATGAGAATGCACAAACAAACCAGCACACGGATGAATGACTTAAGCTATGAATGAACGGGTGAACGTATAGGTCGGTTGACCGGACGCAGGAACGAGTCGTTCCTGACCGCCCGCTTCGGCGCCGTCGATTAACAGCCTCCTTACCGATCTGCATGACCCGTCCGAAGACGGACGAGTTGTCCACGGTGCTGCAGTTCCAGCGGCGGTGCCTGAACTGGTACTGGCACTCTCGGATGCCCGTCTTGGCCCCCTCGCCGATGTACTGCATGTGGTCCTGGTAGAGCTGACACAGCTTCTTCTGGCCCTGGGACAGACCCACCAGCTGGCTGCACAGGGGCTGGGCCCCGATGATGTACGCCTCGGGGATGAGCAGCGGGTTCATGGCCAAAGACCTGGACACGACAGGGAGAGAGCGAGAGAGAGACTTTATTATTTCTCCCTGTTGGGGAAATTGGTTCGCAGCATCATCGCAAGGTATTTCATTAGAATACACACATTCTACTACGCACCTTGTATTAAACTCTGTGTTGGGAAAAAAAGGCATATGCATGGAGGTGAACAAAGAGTGTAAAGCGATGGAAAAAACACAAACACTAACAACAACCGCAACAAAAAAAAGGCACGGCAGTCGATGTGAAAAGCGCTAGCATGAGCATCTGGTTGGAAGCCACAGAAACAATTAGAGCGGCCCATCGCTGAGTCTCAGGAGACAATTAGCCTTCGGGGTAACCTGATCAACTGGGGAGACTAGTGGGAAACTACGCAGACCATGCAAAGACACAGGCTTCCAGTGGTCCCACTCCAAACATGAAATACGTTAAAACTACTTTTGTAGTGATGTAAATTCCACACAATTATTGAGAAAGAGCTACAGATAGATTTGCTGAGTTTTGATGCATTTAAATGTCATCAAGGTGCTTATTTTTCTTTGCAATGTGTGTGTATATTATATTTGCATATCTTTCAGCAATGACGCTAATCATTATCTATTATATTATCTTGAGCACAGAAGGCCAATACGTCAAACAGCTTTTACTACGTGGAAAAAAAAGTATGAGATGTTTGAAATATTATTTCTTAATATGAGCTTAAAGACAGCATGAAATGTCATGGACATAGTATCCAACTACTGTAATATAACACATTTCCAAGCAAAACAGATATTTGGCGTGGGACCCAAAGGAGGTGGAATGGTGATTTGACCCGTCAGGCTCTTCGCTAGCCATGTGTTAGCCTGTTGCAGGCTTCAGAGCAGGGGTAGCGGAAACATGTCACGGTATCATTGGTTCCTGTTGTCGTCATTCACATGCTAAATATTATAGCTGTAGAGGAATTATTAGATTTGGATGTAAAATAACTAATAAACTGTTTTTTTGAGGGGGCGGGAGGGAGTTTGGCATACGCTGTGTAAATGGTGCATGAGACATGAAATACGTTAACAAGGTGAAAATCTAGTCAATTTTCATGTCATGGTGTAATGGGAGTAACGGTAATAAAAGTAACATGTTATTAAATTGTAGGAAATAAACATTCTCTGTTATACATACTTTTGTAAATTATATACACAATTTGCCAGTATATTGTGTCATACAAACGGATAAAACACAACTCCCAATGTTTCTGGGGACAGGCTCTTCACTAAAAAGTACACATGCACGCGCACAGAGTGGCCAATTACAGATTCTAATCTGCTCGCATGTGCTCACACATGCATGTACATGTACAAACATTTGTGTGCACACATATGTTGCGTATTGGGTTTAGGCTGGTTTTAAATGGCCTAATTATTGACTTCTAACGAAACAACTGTGTTTAATGACAACTTTGTTTACTTTTGTATAGAAGCAGAGTCGTAGCAGTCTATGGTCACTTTCTGCCAAACACTACTGAAATACACTGCAGTGGGGCATGCATACACACATGCGCAAACACACACGTGCACCAGAGCGTGCTCACTCCTTCCTTCCTTCTACCCAGTTCGTGCCTGCACATATTTGGATACATTTTTTCACAAACCACAGCAATCTATGTTTTCTATAATATTCATAATTTTGGTTTGGCAAAGTGTGGGGAGAGAGAAAAAAAAAAGAAGGGAGGAAAAGGTCTTCCCGAAGAACCTAATGTGCTACAGTCAGCATGTCTTAATACTTCATACGCGGTACGACTAAAGCTAAAGAGGCTGGCTTAGTAAACACACGCAGGCCTCACACATACACAAATAGAAATATGCACACACACACACACACACACACACACCTTTATTTAAATTACTAGCCAAATACTTTTTTACGCTTCAAAAAACAGTTTATTTTTAATAATAAAAAGTAATTGTGCCTCTGAGTTTTTGGTTAAATCTAATGGTACAAGCATAAATAAATGTGCATAATGTGTTCTGAAAAATTCTTTTTTTTTGCCTACATATTAACATGGCAGACACACACATGCACATACGCTTAAAAAAAAAAAGTAAGAAACAACATACCACCAGGAGTTGGCCTCGACCACCACCTGCATGAGCAGAGTGAGGAGGGTGAGGGCGAACACACAGCGTCTGGAGTCCAGCACGCTGCCCGAGGGCCAGCTCAGTGCCCGGCTCACGCGTCCCCAGCCCAGGTTCATACTGCCTCTGATCTGGGGGGGGGGGGGGGGGGGGGGGGGGGAGAGACACAGCACGCAGCAGAGCCCGGCTTTAGCGTGGTTCACTGAATGGAAAGATTTGGCTATGAGAATGACATGCAACGTATTTTTCTAGTAGAAATGATTGGAAGGAGAATTGTACAACGTGTAATGCTGTTAGACACATACTTTTACGTGCATGCTGCGGGCATGTGTGTGTGTGTGTGTGTGTGTGGGGGGGGGGGGGGGGGGGGGGGGGGGGGCATGAGCGTGTGTGTGTGTGGGTGTGTGTGCTTTAATGGGAGCCCTGGGGCCATCAGTGCAGAGAACTTATTTAGCAGCAGGTCTGAATGTCATTCACATCCAGCAGATAGACAGGCAGCCAGAGAATAAACAATGGCCCCAGAGTCTGTGCTACATGGCACCAGAGAGGTGTGCAACACAGGGAGAGAAGTGTGGGCCATGCAACAGTCAAATAAAAACACATTTCAAAATAAAAGGCATGATCCCTTTGAAATGTAAACTGAGCCTATTTTATGAGCTCTAATTCAAAACATAAATGCCTGGGTATAATTACGGTTACATATACATGGCATATGTAGGCCTAATTCTATGGCCGATTATACAATGGTACTTTTTTGTGTGCGAAGGGACATTTCTATCCGACATCTTGACGTCAACGTCTTTAGACCAATTTATATATCTGACACATTTAGAATAATATTGGTCGTTATATTTTTGTAGGCCAACGATTATGGGATACATTAAACGCATGTGTTCATTAGGACTTAAATAAACAGTTAAATTGTGAATCAAACTTGTCAAGATTAAGCTTATTTTTTCTTTAGGCCTATTTTGGGTTATTTTACCTAATGGTAAGCATATTCGTTAACTATATAGCTATATTTGTCTTTCCAAAAAAAATAATCCATTCAATATGTTTAATTAATTCTGTTATTTTATAAAAGGCACTTTTCTATGTCGATAGGCCGACTATTAAGCCACGTCAGCGTTACAAAAAACACCCTTTTTATAATTACGTTAAGCATTAGAAATAGGTGAACTACCACATTAATTAAAATACATACAGTGCAGACCCGGCCTGAACAATTGGGACAATGTTGTGTTTTAACTTGTGTTAAAGTAAAACATCACGGAGATGGTCTAGCGATATTCATTTTGTTGGTTAGGCACTCGCTCTAATTTATATCGCAGAGTTGCGTTGTATTTATTTTTCCCTGTAGTCGCCAAGACTGTGATTGCTTAATACTCATTTAAGACGAGGCCAAGCAGCACCAGGCAGGCACACGCATGCTAAATGAGCGCTCGTTCACAGACGCGCACACGCACGCACACCAAACATGTGCTTTCATTTTACATGTTGCCTCAATAGTTGGCGGGTCATTTTCGCTTGTCTCTCTATTCCTCCACGAGCATCAAACCAACAGGACAAACACATGCTCCCGTATGGAAATGTCCTCGTCCACACGTTGGTCAAATAGGCCTGCATTAATAACCTATGGCTAGTTATTTAAAATATTGTTTTTGGACTATTAATGTTATAGTCAACAAAAAAATATATGTGCTAGGCCTATATAGGAGCCTAATTTTAGGTCTATATTTATAGGCCTACATATAGACACGTTAGGGTTACTAAAAAATCTGTCCATTGGTTCGTTGGACCTCCATAAGAAAAGCATGAGCTGACAGTACGGGGCCATCCGACAGCTACACTGAGGACAGTCAGTAGGGTGGGTGTCCGCTTATGATCTTGCGTTGGACAGTGGGTAGTTAACCAATTTGTAAAACAAATTAAATAATAATAAACTCACTAAAAATACAAAGCAGAGCATTAAGGACGTACACGTATAGAGTTTGAGTTTTTAAGGAAATGACAGCATCATTTAGGCCTAATTGTTTCGCTCACCATTTAACAATTAACCAGGCCGTGACCTTAAAGCGCTAAAAAGTAGACAGCCAGTCTATGAAAAAGTGCCGATTTGTCCAGTTGGCGATTTGTCTGCAAACATAATTATTAAACTAAAATAAGCAATGTGTGTTCCAAATATTTATCATTATTCACAATATAGAAATGTGATCAAATTCTGAGAATGCGTTTGCCATGTTCGGATTTATACCATAGGCCCGACACATTTAATTTAATTGGACAGTAAAATAAGCAGGCTTATATCTAGCACCTGGAGGACAGTCTTACAGCCTCACATTAGTCCCAATTAAGGCTGCGACTCGTGCTTCAACAATTAATTAACACACTAGTTCCGCAACCAAGTGATTGAGAGTTGACCTCTAACTGCTCAGCCAATCGTCACCCGTGAAGCCAGGAGAGGGAGCCAGGGACAAGGATTTCATCTGCCTGCTTTTGGCCTCATTAAACCGCTCCTATAATGAGTCCGGTAAACCGGGCCAGCGGGGCTCTAGTAAAGTCGTCCACATGGATGACCATTGATCCAATAACTTTGCCAATAACGACGTTCAACGTGAACTAAGAATGTCGAATATGTCTCGCCGCCACAGGCGGTGGAGGGGCGACATGTTGGACACACTGGAGCTATGGGGACACGTTGGGGACATGCAGGTAGACGAAATGCAATACTTTAGGGGTGTGTGTGTGTGTGTGTGCGGGGGGGAGATACAACAATTTATATATATTTAAAAAATATGGATGCTGCAGGCCTGCATGTTAAACAAAAAAAGAGGTAGGAGGACTAAGACAAGAGGCCTATACTTACCACGGCCCGTTAGAAGTCGTAATCCGTTTTTTTCGTTGGCAAATATGACCCAGTATTATTCCTCAGGAGCCCAGGTGTTACTGATCTCCTCCCGGCGGACGGGAATGGGAGTCACGGCGTTCAGCGGTGTGTCGCTGAGCCACAGCGCTCTGCTGCTGCAAGATATACCACTCAAACTAACGGCAGTCTTTAATAATGCTTGTTTTTTGGTGTCGATAGAGAGGTACACGCACACACACACACACTGGCAATCAGTTAACGTGTGTGCGCTTTCTTGCGCGGACAAAAGGTGAAGCCGTTTTCCCCCCGCAGATACACTGTTTACAACGTCCAAAGGCAATCTGAATAATTGGCAGCTCTAACAAACGTGTGTCTGATTTCGCGGAGACCGTAACAAAAAACCTCTCTCTCTCTTTCTCTCCCTCTCTCCCCCCTTACAAGCAACTCAACTGCCACTGAAATGTCAGTAGCAGCAGCAGCCTTTGCTTCTTGTTTCTTGATAAGCCGATGACTACTTTCTCATTCAAAGACAGCCGACAGCCCAGACTCAGACAGAGTTGGATGAAGGCAAAGTGTGTGTGTGTGTAATTAAAGGGTTGATGATGAAAAAAAAAAAAGCTGCTTGCCAGTCCTTCCTTCACACCTTGGGGTCGCCTCTCTAAAGCCGCTCTACCTGCGGAGACATCCACATATGAATCCTCGCCACAAACGTGTGGACAATCCGCTCTCCATGCTGGACGAGAAACCAACAAACAAAAAAGTGGAAGAAATCCTTCACTGGAGCTTCAATAGTTCATATGCACACACCATAAGAAAAAACAAAACCCCAACAACCGCGACGTCCGACTCTGCATAGAGGAAGGTCCAACACGTTTGCGTGTGTGTGTTTGTATGAGGGGGGGGGGGGGGGGTAAGTCTCTCCAAAACCAGTGAACTTGTCGCCAAATGCAGTGCAGTTGAGGCCGGTAGAGTGGCTCCGAGTCCGTCCTCCCAGAGGTGTGCTGTGGATACGGCGCAGTCCTCCTCCTCCCTGTCCGTCTGTCTGTCACCTGCCGCGTCGCCTCCACTCGCAAACTACCCAACTACTGCGTGGATGCTCAGCGCAAAACTCCAGGTGGCGCATGCGCCCAAGGATTTTCTTCTTTTTTTTTTGTTCCTCCTTCTTCTTCTCCTTCTTCTTCTGGGTAGTCCAACCAACTTTCAAGATCGGAGACTGCGGGCCATAGAGGGACAGACGCCGAATTTGAGTGTAGGTGAGACTGTAAAAAAAAAAAAAGAAAAGGGGGGGGGGGGGGGAGAGAGAGAGAGAGAGGGAGAGAGAGAAAATAAAAGGGCGGAACGGGCTGTAACAAAACAAGCGTCTCTATTACCTAAAATAAACGTATAAAGCACCCTGGGCTATTACCCTATCCACGCCGAGCTCAGCTTGGACTTTTAGTCGCAGGATATCGAGTTACAGCTCAGCCCCAAACCCAAGACCGGCAGGTCCGCACTGAGCGCTTATGCAGACTCCTCTCATCACTTGAAGGCTGGGGAGTTCGGTTATTAACAATAATCGTTATTTAAGGGGGGCTTATCAAATGCCGAAACACGGCGGATCCCATCGACGTGCTTTGTGTTTGATATTGTGTCGTTTTTCTTCCGTCTTTCCCCCAGCTGTGTCGCCCTTGGATGTGTTACCATTAAGACACGGGTGGATGGATGGATGGATGAGCTAGAGAGGATCGATATTGAGCAAGTACAGACACAAAGCAGCCTGTAGTGGTGTAACACGTGGTGTGTGTCCTTGTTAATTCTAAGGTAGGTGTGGGAGTGTTAATAGTTCATAATACGTTTCTTCAAATGTAGGCTTTATGCAATATGCAATACACACAATGTTGTCATACAGACACAAGACAACAGCAGGTCAAGCAGCAGCACTATAATGCCTGCTAAACTACTTAAATCAATTCTCCTAAAGTAAAGTATATGCAAACTAAAGTATCTGTTGACTTCTAGGTGCTGCTCGTCAATTTAGCCGCTATCCTAAAGACTTGTTGAATGGATAACTCAGTGCAGTTCCTTTGTGAAATAATGTGTGTGAGAAACATCTGGCATGCCTCAGACAAGTGGCCAGAGATAACAGCATCAGGACATCAATAGGCTGGCAGAGCAGCCAATCAGATGGCTCCAAAAGTGACATTGGAACAAAAAACTTTTTTTTCCTCCATCAAGCAAAATAGTATAAAGTGCCAGTGCAGTCTTGCTACAGCTCTGCACTTATCTAGCATTTAGTGGTGGATGCGGCAGAGGCCGGGCCTGTGTTAGTAGGGGGGTGGGGGGCTCCCATACCATGCTAGGCTACCCCTCCCTCTATTACCCCTCCCTCTACCCCCATCCCCCCAGGAGCAAAACTGGGCAACATCTGGCTGAGTTTATGAGAGAGAGAGAGAGAGAGAGAGAGAGAGAGAGAGAGAGAGAGAGAGAGAGAGAGAGAGAGAGAGAGAGAGAGAGAGAGAGGAATTGGTAGACCATGAAAAGTGGAAAGAAATCTTGCTTGGGCAACCCAAGAGGCCATTGTTGAAGTTGCCATTAGTGGCAGTGAAACTATAATGTTGTGAAAATACCCATTGTTGTACAGCGCGTTACCATTTACCGTTCTAAACGTCAATGCTCACATTTTGTAAAGCAAATGGTCCAGTTCTTGAGAAAATGTCTTCTTTATTTAAACAACACGTACAAGCGGACCACGTCAAAACACTAGTAGAACAATCACATTAGTATTGTGACCCAAAGTCATATGCACACACACTCACACACGTGCACACACTTACTCACACACACACACACACACACACACACACACACACATATTTACAGGAAGTGTACAGTTAAGGGGGAATGGATATAATTCAATTATAACACAGCACTATTGTACAGTATATCATCATGACATCATCATCATCATCATCATCATCATCATCATCATCATCGGTATAATTAAAAAAGAGAGGCAATACAGTGCCTTTAAATTAAAGTCACTTCATTAAAAGGGGATAGCCAATTAGTTGCTAGACCAATAAATAAAAGATTAAATATCATCACTCGACACACACACACACACTATAAAGTGTGGCACTCAAACTGTGTTGGATATAGAAAACAAAACAGAATGGAACAATATAATGGTCGCTTAAACAAAAATTGAACAGAAAAAACAGAGGGAATGATGAAGTAAAGTGGTGCTGTCATCTTTTAGATTATGTTTGAGGTTATGACTTTAGGGCAGTTGTAAGATGACCCGACAGGCATCATTCATCCCAACACAGACTCATTGGTTCTCATTGGTTCTCATTCGTCACTCGGCAGTCGAGGCGAGGATGGTCAACCAAACAATGTCATGAAAGTCACATCTTGGTCTTAACGCGTTCCCTTATTTTTGCTCAACCCAGAGGTGGCTCCTTTGGCACATTGCATTGTGAAGGTCCCTGTGTAAGGTGAGGTCCATGTTGTGAGAGTGAAAACTGTCTTGATAACAGCTGCAGACATAAACAGACATACTGTAAGATACCATAACAATCAGGCTGGCTGAGATAAGACCTTTCTGCATGGCTGTCTCTGGGTACAGTAACAGTGGGTCCTGCTTCTGCTGTATACTCAGTCTATGACAGCAGAATGATTGTCGGTACATGTGCAGCCAGGACTCCATAGCACTGCAATTCTACACTATTGAAAACAGCTCGGGGGGGAATAAAGGCAACACCAGTACCCTGTAGTCCCAAGATGGCGGGTAATTCCCAGGGTAGTTTGAGTGAAAGGAGCATGGAGGTATATACTGGAGTCATTTCAAACACACAAGGTTGTAGTTCTCCAACCAAGAGATGCTTCTCCTGTGAGCAGTTTTGATCAAATGAATTCTCCCCAATGCCTTGGGTTAGTTATTATGGATGAGTGTGTGTGTGTAGGCATTGTTTAGTGTGTATGCTTGTGTGTGTGTGTGTGTGTGTGTGTGTGTGTGTGTGTGTGTGGGGATGGTAGGTGAAATGTCTTGAGGCTCTTGGCATCTGGCTCAGCAAGCGACTGTGGAGAGAAACAGACAACAACATTAGGATAAAAGGTAAAACAAAACCAAAAAAACAACAACAACAACAGACCCACAGATATAAATAGGATCCAATCCTTAGATATTTTGCGGTCGGCTGTATCATAAACACGTGTCTGCCTCGGTTTTAGAGAAGGAGAACGTATGCTATATATTAAAATACATAGACACTAATACTCGGTCTCGAGTGGATGTTTGTGTTTTTCAGAGTTTAAAACTTGACCATTTTGTCCCTGTAGCTGTTTGGCCATCATCCAGAGCTCCTTAAGAATGCTTTAAACGCACTTGGCCCCAGTCCAAACATCAAGTGCTCATTTATAACAAACTGCGTAGGAATGTGTCAGTTCTGCAGAACAGACAGCAAACGCCATGCAACTCTTTCTAAGGGTTAGCTTGGACAAAAAGAAGGAAAACAAAAAAAACAAAAAAACACAATGATGTATGTCCAGCGGGACGGTGGCGCCTCATTGGCTGAGCAAACAGGCCTCAAAATAGCCACCAATCACTAAAGATGTTATCATCAGTCACTCAGAGTATAGGTGGTGGGTGGTGGGGGGGTGGGGGGTGAACTTAAACCTGTGCATCTGTTGGTAGAGGGGAGGGGGGGGGGCGATGCATGACGAGGAAGTAGAACCGATTCTGATAGGTTGATAATGTTGAGTGTATTTTATATAACCCAGTAGATCCAGCAAGTGAAGAGAGGGATTGCTTTTGTGCACCAGCGCCATGTGAAAGGAAGTTGTATGTTGAGAGTGGAGGAAAACGTCAAAGCTTATGGAATTTGCGCAGGACTATGGAGCTGGTCGCATTTTTCCCCGTCGTGCTCTGATTGGATACTAGGTTGAAGAGGATCATCCATTACATCAGGAGTAAATAAACAGCCAGAGCAATTACAACAAGTGCCATCATTTGTTATGCAACACTCAAGCGTATGTGTGCATGTGTGTGCGTGTGCGTGTGCATGTGTGTGTGTGTGTGTGTGTGTATGTGTGTGTGTGAGCACATTCGTGTCCACAAATACAGGGTTGACTTGAGCTTGTGTGTTGAGCCCTGTTCTCAGATTTCTCTGCTGCTGTCCGTACTTTAATTGATGATTCTGGTGCCAGAGAATCAACAAATAGGGCCCCGGGGCCCTGGGGCAGGGCATAATGGAGAGCAAAGCCTGCCTGTGGATGTGCAAGAAGACCACTCCTCTTACTTCTCTGTCAACACCTCAGTACCTCTAGACAACAGAGGCATTCACCACGCACACACACACATACACATGCACACACATACATACATATACACATACACACACACACACACACACACACACACACACACACATACATCCCCCTCACACACACACACTGCAGAAAGCAACATCATTCTTACAATTGTCTAGTTGAACTAGGATTCATGAAATCATAGGAGAATTCTAGTTTTGAAAGACGTTAGTATTATTTTGCATTTAATAGAGAAAAAAGTCCAGAGATGTTGATGCAGAATGGAGAGGGGTGGAAGCTGTGAAGTGTAATTGCTAAATTGCGTCAAGGTTCTGTGGCATTCTTTAAAGAAATAGCTGATAAACAGTCACTTATACAGTCATCAAATACTGTATGTAGATGTCTGTATTTAGCTAAAACCACATTGGGAAATAGTCAACAAGTGCATTTACATTACATTCTACATTCTACATTATTCAACGTGATCGTGAGATTTGGACAACGCCACATTTGATCCAACCTGCTAAATATATATCATAATAGATTCAACTGACAAAGGGAAACAAAATGGTGGACCGCCATCCAGCATAGCGGATTAGAGATAAAGGACTATTTTCATTCCATGCTATATCTTTAAACATGATGTGGCTTGAAACAGCACCGCCATCACTTGCAGAAAGTGACAAGTGTCCCCATTGTTCCCAGAGTAGCAGTGAGCTAACTGCCAAGTTTGGGAGATGTGGGTCTTACCGTTTCTAAGCTACAGACACTGTTGAGAAGGAAAAAAGGAAAGAAAAAATAATTGTAACGGAAACAGAAATAAAATACCTTCGAGAAATGGCATGACTTAGTATTATGGAATTTCTTCGCAGTATGCGTTCATAATTTCAGTTATGTCGTGAGGGAGGAAGTGCGTCATGTATGTGTATATGCTTAAAGGCCTGTGATTATTTGAACTGTCAACTTGTTTTGACAGGGTGTTAAAATGGTGTGTTTTAATGTTTGAATTTTTACATTGCTTGGTTTATGTACAGTAAGGTACATGGGTTGTTGTAGAATGGAACAGTGTAATAACGTTTGCTTTTGTGCTATTGAAAAAAATGTTTTATAACAGCTTTCATGATACCTACTTGCTTTTTATAGCTGTGCAGGCTATTAAGCTAATGACATATACACCACTAAATGACGTAATGGAAATATAATGTAATGTACGATAAATGTACATGTATTAATCACAAGGCTTGTCAAAAAATGCTTGTCTACAGTACAGTTGACAAGTCTGTACAGTATCTTTAAGTTCCAGTAATACTGGCCAAAGCATTTGATAATATCAGCATCGAAACCAACCGAAGAAAGAGATTACAAAGCAAAAGCAGAATAAAATATGACAGGTTTAACTAACTGTGACCAAGGAGACACTAGACTATGTTACTGTGTATCAGTACAGGCAATTGAGCTTGAGATTACAAAGCAAAAGCAGAATAAAATATGACAGGTTTAACTAACTGTGATCAAGAAAACACTAGTTACTATGTATCTGTACAGGCAATTGAGCTTGGATTCATAGAGTTCACATTTTGAAACTACATCCACCAATACCACTATACATATTATACTAGCATGTTCAGGGAATGTATACAAAGAACGCTTAACAAGAAAATGAATTACTTCTAAGGATGGGATGTAATGAACATTTTGAGAGATGATAAAGGGCTTGCACCCTTAAAAGATGACATACTTTGCTACTGAGATCTACTGAGTACTTATCCATACAAACAAAGACTGGAGCCACGTTAATGTAACAGGATCGGTAGGGAGTAAGAAAGTGGTAGGGAGTAAAGACAGCCTCGCGCACTCTGCAGTATTCTGCAATCCTCAGAAGGATGGGCGCTAATAAAGCTGAACACTCGACACTCTCTCCCACACAACATGCATTCCCGTTTCTCAATGTGGACAACATGCTACAGTATATTTATTACCCCAATTTCTAATGGGGTTGCATTCCCTAATGGTAAAGAGTGAATGATAGAAAACAGAGGCGCTTGCTTCCTGCAAATGCTCTCCCTTCTTATATCCAAAGTTGTTTTAATTATTCTCCACCAGACAGGCTGGAGGCTGCATGTTGATGTGTGCTGTGATCCTAATGTTTTCATGCACATTTAAACAGCAGATGATTAAGTGTACACTAATTTTTCTCTTTTTACTTAAAATACCAGGTGACCTCAACGGCCCCTATCTTATTCTGACACCCTTCGTTATCCCACCACCACCACCACCACCATCACTATCCTCTGATTCCTATCTCCCTTCCCCTGCGGCCCTCATCCTCCTGTCCCACTCCTCCGCTCTTAGTCTGCTTGATGGCAGAATCCGGGAAGGTGAAACCTTTCCCATATTAATACTGGTTTAAGCCTGCCACCACAGACAGGGAACAGATTGCCTTGTTAAATGCTGCCTCTACGACCTCTGTAGAACAGAGCAGCACTTGCTGTTTTGAGGTAAAAACGCAATTTTTATAATTTGTATCACCTATATATATATATATATATATATATATATATATATATATATATATATATATATATACTGTATATATATATATATATTAAGGCTGTCAAAGTTAACGCGTTATTAACGAGTTAACGCAACATGTTTTAAACGGCACTAATTTTTTTTAACGCACGATTAACGCTGTGACATTTGAACCTCGGGCCACTCCGTAGCTTGGGAAATCAGGAAGCAATGCACACGAGGTCGATGCCGCAAACAAACTACACAACACGTTCTCATCCCAACTCGTAATATACCGACGATTTGTCACGCCCCTAGACGTCTGACACTGACGCAAAAAGTACCCTCCCGCGTCTGTGTGAAACGATCTGGGTTCTCATAAACCCGTTCGCGGTGGTAAGAGACGAGCAGAGTCTACAGCGTCCGCTCGCAGAGCAGAGTCTACAGCGTCCGCAGTCTACTGTGAAACAATTCAAAAGGGTTATGGTTAGGGTTAGGGTTAGGGTTATGGTTAGGGTTATGGTTAGTAACACGCGATCGTAACACACCGCCTCCGGTTAGGACAAATTACTTTTTTTTTTTTATGACAGTCCTGGGCCGGCCCAAAGATGTGCATCGGGCATACCGGGCAATTGCCCGGTATGCCCGATGGCCAGTCCACCCCTGCCCGGCGCCCCCTCGCATGAAGCAAACCACGCTGGATCATTTGAAAGGGAAACAGCTGGACAACTCTACAAGCCGCAAACACTTTATTTATTTTAAATTATTATTTTCTTTAAGTTATTTTGTGTATCACCCTGTTTGTTTTGAATTTGATGCAAATTGCAATGCAATGCATTGAGGGGCATTCTTTTGTGTTAAATGGCTGCTTAAACAAAAATGAGGATGAATAGATCAAATGTGAAGTTCAACACACTACTGTGTTAGTAAACATTACTATGCAGTTTGCACGTTAGTTACTTGAACTGAGAGTATTTCTCATTGTAGCAATAAATAAACATGCTTTTTTTGCATAAAGCAAGCATTTGTCTATTCTCATGTTGAAAAGACTATTACCTCATAGATCATAGTTAATCGTGATTAATCATGATTAACTATGATCAATCATGCGATTAATCGAGTTAAATATTTTAATCGATTGACAGCCCTAATATATATATATACTCATCTAGCTGCATATACTCTTTTATCGGTCGTATTTGTACGTTACAAATCTGATCCCAAAATATAGGATGGATGTTAGCAAAGGTTGTCCGTTTGCGAACAAAGATAGGCAAAGCAGAAAAAAGGGTTGATTCTGCCCTACTGTTATGTATGCTGCACTACACTACTTGTCCATCACTGAGTGTGTTCATCCGTCCATCTGGGGAATTGGATATCAAGGCTGTGAGTCGTGCGGTCTGCCCTTACCACGCTCCCCTTGTGTCTAAGTGGTACTAATGTAAACCTCTCGTAAAGAAACAGAGAAAAAAAAGCAGAAAGATCGGTGCAGTGTCTGAGTGGACCACCTACGCTAGACCTTCACTTCTCCTCCAGCTCGTAATCCCCGTGATTCTCATACTTATAGAGCGGCAACACCTGCGCTACGGCTAGGCTAGGCTAGGCTATGCCAGAGCTGTGTTTGGGGGTTGAGGGTGAGAGACACGTCGGGTCTTGACGAGGACGTGCTGCTGGGGCGATGGGAACACAAAGCGCTGTTGTTGTAGAGATCGTTGGGATTTTATTGAGCAACAGATTATTAAAACAGCGCACTCATTATTCATCCTGGACTCCATCTTGATTCCGTTCCAAAGCACTGACACACAGCCGGTGCTTAAGGCCATTACAAAGGTAGGGGAAATGATGATCTACATTGTGCGATATTGACTTCAGCACCAATGTAGCTGTATTGTTAAAGGTTACAAGAATTAATTGTTGTATCCTTTTATTATTCTTTCCATGGAAATTATTTAAAGTAACAGTCAGCCCTCCCAGAAAAAGAACAATTAGTGTGTCTTTTACAGAACATCAAGCCCAGACAATAAATCATTGCGCTAAACTCTGAAACACTTTGGGAACTGTGAATTTCCATCAGCTTTGTAGCGCAAACACACACACACACACACTTAGTGCCCTACAGATTTGTGCCCCTGGCAATATGAACTCACTTTGAAACTATGTCCTTTTCGAAAATAGACAGCTCAATGTGGTCTCCATCAAGCTTTCCCAGGAAGGAGAACATCTCGTCGACAACAATTGCTTCAAGAGCTTACTCTCTCTTTTCTTGACCTCTCTTCTCCACCCTCTTCTCTTCCTTTCCTTTTTCCCCGCCTGACTTTTACAACTTCCTCCTGGTTGGGGCTGCAGTTCTAACCCAAACAAAACTCCATTTTTTAGTTATTGGCCCTCATGGCATGTAATGGAGAATCAAGCTAATTATCCCTACAGCTGTTTTCACTTGCTTTTTATGTAAGCAATACCTGGCTGATCCACTGAGCAACAGTGAGGCCCTTCTTACGCTCCGGGCCTCCAGGCCGGCTGGAATTAGAGAGCAAAATGCCATTTTCTCCTCCTCCCACCCCCCCCCGCCCCCTTCTGCCCTGATGCTGCCTGCCCCCCTGAACCCACCTCCCAACACACAGCCTGATGTCTCCCCCACCGTCGCACCACAGCCCACCCCCACCGCTATGCTTACCACACCATCTCAGGGCCTCGTTTCCACTGCCCCGCACACCTTTCCAACCCACCCGCCCCACCGCACTCCTCTTTGATGTGCAGCGCGGCGGCGGCGGCGGTGGCGTTTGAACGATGGAGGGATTTGGATGTGAGCAAGGAAGCACTTGTTTTCCACCACGGTTGCTTCCTGGTATTTCCACAAGCCAGGCGGGCTACGTAAGGTGTGGCATGCATGGGAGGAGGGGTGGACTGGAACAATTGAGGGAGGGGGGAAGGGGGAGCTGAGGGACACACACAGTGAATGAGAGAGAGAGAGAGAGAGAGAGACAGAGAGAGAGACAGAGAGACAGAGCGAGAGAGAGAGAGAGAGGGAAAAGTGAGTTAGAGGTGGAGGGATGGGGAAGAAGCGATAAGTAGAGAGCCACAGGAAGAAAGACAGGAGGAAGGCAGAAAGCCAGAGAGGAGGAGGGGGTGAAAGAAAACAATCTCTCACCGGCTAATTACATAATTTGCTTCATCTGAGCAAACACACACACTGGGAGAACGCAGGCGTGAGCGAGCCCCACAGATGCCTGGGCCATGAGGAAAGCTGAGGAGAGCTGGGAGCACGCGCCCTACGACTGTGAACCCGCAGCAGGTGGCTCAGTGGCTTGACCTGATATAGTCCGCTAACCATGTAGCCAACACGCCTTGGACCCAGGTTCCATGTAGTATTGGACCGAGTCATCCCCGCTCACTCTTCTGTGCGTCTCCACTGTTCTGTCCACAAAGGCACAAGAAACCCCAGAAAAAATAAACTGCACCAGCGGTGGGGAGCAGCCAGAACAAGGTTGATTATCCGCGGCACATCAGACAGACTTTATGTAGCTGTTGAAGGACTCTGGGCTGTTTTTGAAGCTCCCACTTTCTCTGACCATCTCAAGCAGAAGAGAGACTAGAACAAGAGACGCAGGTTGCTGCGAGCTTCACTTGACTGTTTACTTTGCACTGCACAGCCAGCATCTGTTCACCGCAAACCACCACTAGGTGGAGTTGAGTGTGAAGGAGAATCCATGGCGTGAGCCATGAAGAAGAACGGTGCTTCTCTGAATGAATCAGACACTAGTGTATACAGTTCACATGCATGTGCCATTCATTTCCTCGCTTTCTTCTCACTCGAAAGTGACTGGTCCACATCTTTTATGTTCTCCTGCTCTCCCATCTGGTTCTGCATGGCTCTGTTTTCTCAGAAGTCTTTCTCCTGTTCCTTGGCTAAGTTAACATCTGGCTGGAAAACCGGCGGGACCTGCTGTACAATAGACAGGCACGCATACATAGAGTGAGAGGAAGATAATCATCCATTCTATGTTGATGTTATTGTTTTACTTAAATTGCAGTACAAAAAAAAGGGGTATAAAAGAGCAATGGTCCCGCCTGCTTTTGTTTCTCTTTACTGCATCCATGGAATCTCCCTAGATCTCTCTCTCTCTCTCTCTCTCTCTCTCTCTCTCCTCTCCTCTCTCTCTCTCTCTCTCTCTCTCTCTCTCTCTCTCTCTCTCTCTCTCTCTAATCCTGTGAGGAATGATGGAGGATGGGATGATGGTGAGTCCGCTGAGCCTGGCCAAGGTGTGCCAACGTACAACTGATACGGGTGGAATCTGCACTTCTCGCTCCCTCCACAGTTATATGGAGGCTGTTTTAACTTTTTTTTTTCTCCTTTTGCATACACACAAAATACACACAGACATTTCATAATATGCAGGCATGTGCATGCACTCGAGCATGCACATGCACAGACACACACACACACATATACACCTCATTTACTTATGTGTGTTCTTAAGTAAAAATATATATTATAGATTTCAATAAATCACACTTTGGATACATGTGTGTAGCAGTAAAAACAAGATTGTGTTAAAATATGAATTTATCACTTCAGTAGCCTCGAGGCAAAAAAAAACTATGTTCATAAAAAGAGTGTATTGTTCATGCAAGTTCAAACTACAGGTTCAAGCAGCGACAACAAAAGTAAGTGTGTGGAATTTTATATCTCCATTTGGGAGCTTGTCCGCTCCCCCCCACCCTTCCCCGTCCGTCTTCGCTCTCTGAAGTTCCTCCCTGCATAATCCCACCAATTTACTCCTTAAGGCCTTTATTCTCAGTTTCCCAGCACAAAATTCCATTCTCACTCCTAATCTCTGCCTCTCTCTCTCTCTCTCTCTCTCTCCCTCTCTCTCTCTCTCTCTCTCTCTCTCTCTCTCTCTCTCTCTCTCTCTCTCTCTCTCTCTCTCTCTCTCTCTCTCTCTCTCTCTCTCTCTCTCTCTCTCTCTCTCTCTCTCTCTCCTTCTCTCTCCTTTTATCTGCCTCCCTCTCCTTCTATGCACAGTTCAGGTGGAAGTGTTTATGTTACAGAGCAGGGTGTTGTGAGTGTGTGTGTGTGTGTGTATGTGGGTAAGTTTCAAGCCAAGAGAGAAGAAACCGGGTCATGTAGCCAGGCGTTGACCTGACACTAAACCCTGGAGCAGAGTGGTAGTATGGGAGAAACCATTCATCAGCAGTTAGTCTGCACCACCCTTGCGTTCATTCAACACGCGGCCTTATCGGCTTAATCGCGCCATTGTCTTTCGTCAAAGTTTCGCACCCTGGAAAGACGCATCCTGTACATTAAAAACTGTATGGAGAATGACAGTATTTGCCTCTATTATTCATAGTAGCATCTGCAATGCTGGTTAGACTGGTGACTAACGTGGCAAAGCCTGTAAGCATTGTTAAGCCTATCACGCAGCCGCCGAGGCCCATCGGAAAGGCTTCAGTGACTGGGCCACAGGCTCCTGAACAGGCCTGCATTCTGACACCGGCCCTGGCCCAGGCCAGGCTACGGGATACGGGTGAAACCCGAGCCCACATTAAAGTGCCTCCACCAGGTAGGAGATGGGGAGAGGCCTCAGTGCTCTGGGGGTCTGTAGGGGTCCGGGCTGCCGAGGGCCTATCTCACCGCCCATCTGGAAAGGGAATCTGAGGGTGGTGTGATGTGCCGATAAGAGGCCTTGTGGAGTGACACGGTAACAGCCAACAGAGCCGAAGGATGGGAGGGGCTCTGCCGGGAAGTGAACCCAGCTACGGTGTGCTCCCATGGGGGTTGAGCCGAGAGGCGGGGGATGGGGTGGGGTGGAAGTGAGGGTGAGGGTGAATGGGTGCATGGTGGCGTTCTCGTTTTCGTTTTAGGGGTTTGACCCGACTGCCCGGTACATGTGCACATAGGAATTCAGAGGCATGGGTTTACAATGAAACACATGCAGAGTGTGCTCTTTTTGTGCTTTATAAGCATAAATGTGCATACACACACATATGTACACACACACACACACATACGCACACACACACGCATACGCACACACACACGCATGCGCACACACACCCACACACACACAGACCCACACACGTGCACACACACGTGCAATAAGAGGAATGCTGCTAAGAAAAGAGCACTCACACAACACAGCAAATACATCAACTGCTATTGAACAGCTCCTGTTTCTCTTCTTCCGGTTTGTGTTTGATAGTATGCTAGTGTTGCAGCTACTGTCCTCCTCAAAATGCTGCAAACTCGCCCTTGTTTTACACTCCCTCCGCCCTTTTACTGATGTATTTTCAAGATGAGGCCAAATCCACTGACCCGCCATTTTCTGTCTTTCTCACAGCCCAAGTCTCTTCCTGTTTGTCCCACTCCCTGGCTACCTACAGACTCACTCTATTTATCAACCTATTCATATATCAGCGTTCCCTTAATCTTAGTTGTAGTTTCCTTCCTTTAACCATTAATCAGTGATTCTGTGCTATTCTATTCTTAAATTGTTGTTTCCGGGTTTCCAGTTCTGAATGAGACTAAACACACACACACATACGTGCGCGCACACACACACACACACATGCACACACACATGATGATACTTGATTATAGTGATAGATCGCCAAGGTAAGGTTGCAGGGGGGTAATTTTCTTTTTTGATGTATGCGTGTGTGTGAGTGTGCATGTGTGTTTGTCTATTTAGTATATAGAGCAGATGGAGAGGGAAGGGGTTTGGGTTTGGTGCACATGGACAGTGGGGGGGGTAGGGGGGCAGTGGTGCAGGGGAGCAATATTATTTACATTTCATCTCAAATCTATTTAGGATCATTTGAACCAGTTGAGCAAATACATCTGATCCTTAAGATCCCTATCTGCTGTTAAGGAAAAACAGGCTGAAGTGTAGTGACTAGTGGCAGGGCTTCCCCTCCAGTGTCCGCGTGTGTGTTTGCGTATGTGTGTGTGTGTGTGTGTGTGTGTGTGTGTGTTTGTGTATGTATGTATGTGTGTGTGTGTGTGTGTGTATATGTGTGTTTTCTGTATGTATATTGCTGTATGTGTGTCCATGACAACATCTATTCAGTAGCTCCAGTCATGCTCAGTTCTAGATAGGGACCAATCAGCTGGAAGGTGTGTTTGGTCATCTGTCCAGATACAATGTTTACTACCAGGACATCATTACCGCAAAGCTATATTAAAGTCAAATCTGAGTCTTTTTCACAATTGACCTCAACCCCATATGTGTGTGTGCATGTTTGTGTGTGTGTGTGTGTTCCATATGTGTGTGTGTGTGTGTGTGTGTGTGCACAAATGCGTGTGTGTGTGTGTGTGTGTGTGTGTGTGTGTGTTCATATGTATGTGTGTTTCTGTGGTCATATATGCTTGGTTGGAGTGTGTGTGTGTGTGTGTGTGTGTGTGTGTGTGTGTGTGTGTGTGCTGGTCAGCTACATAGCTGCAAGTCCGCTTTCAGGACCAGCTAATCATTCCATTGGCTCAGTGACTCTAAGACTGCTATACAGCCTCAGTCACATGAGCCACACAGCCAATAGGATGATAAGCTCTCCCCTGATACGAGGGCTACCTAATAGCATCCACGCTACGGGCTAGTAGGCTAGGCCTATGCCCCACTGTACTCCCAACTGTTACAGGAAATTTCTACACCTCTCCATTGCTCTCTATTACATGAGCTTCTCAGCTGTGAGAAAGAGAGAGAGAGAGAGAGAGAGAGAGAGAGAGAGAGAGAGAAGAGAGAGAGAGAGAGAGAGAGAGAGAGAGAGAGAGAGGAGAGAGAGAATGAAGAGGGCTAATAGATTATGTTTAAATAAAAGCTAAAGAAATGTCCGGCGTCTGTCTTCCAGCGTATAGTCTAGTGTCACTGCCTCTCCCAGTGCAGTTAAACCTGCACGTGTGTATACACACAGTCTATTCTGTTCATGCAATATATACAACTTTGACAGCGAAGAAAAAAACCCCAGCAGGCCGCCTAATCCAGTTTTAAATGACGGTGCATTCCTAGCTTAGCCCGAATCCTTAATTCAATATGAGTGCTATTTCAGATGGAAGGGAGGTGTGTGTGTTTTTTCGCGTGTGAGTGGGAAGGCTAGCCTGTGAGGTCCGCCATCGCCAGCAGGCACATAGTGCCTGGAGGGGGGGGGTTAGTGAGAGAGAGAGATGTGGCGCAGCAGAGTTCAGAGGGAATGTTTTGGTTGGTGGGGGGGGAAATTACCCGCCTCTTATGGCAAAGTACTTCAAGGTAAGGACTGGGGAGGGGGGGGCGAGGTGCTGTTTTTTTTGTTTAAGATATGGAATACAACTTGGACCAGAGAGGTTGGATGTGTATGGAGGGGGGAGAGAGTGGGAGAGAGTGGGAGAGAGTGGGAGAGAGTGGGAGGGAGTGGGAGAGAGTGGGAGAGTGTGCGGTAGGTGGGCGCCTTGGGATGAGGTGTAAGGGAAAAGTCGGGAACCTTACTTGAAAGCACACAAACACGGCAAACGTAGGACAACTGTCGTCTGGAAAATATATGAATGAAGATGTGCCCTTTGGCGGACACTTTTATTCAAAGCATACTGCGAGTGTGTATGTACCTTGCATGGGTGGCCCGAGTGAGAATCAAACCCCCAACCCAGACAGGGTTATGTCATGCTCTACAGTTGAGCTACACAAGACTGCATGAAATGAATCTAAATAACTACAGCCATCCTTTCGGACCGGGACTAACTATGCTTTGGCCCGAAGCCACAGGATACGTGCTCAATCTGAATTCGCCATAGCCGGCTTTGCCATAAAATGACGCCTCGGGTGACACAGACGGAACAAGGGGCGGGATTTAACAGATTCCACAGTTTCTGACCGTTCCAATGTCCCCCAAAAGTGCTGACCGTTCCAATGTCCCCCAAAAGTGCTGACCGTTCCAATGTCCCCCGCGTTGCAACGTCCCCCGCCCCCCCCCCCCCCCCCCCCCCCCCCCCCCCCCCCCCCGCACCCCCGGGCCCAGATGCACCTTTTGGCGGACCCATCCAGAACATTGGAACACACCTCTGGAGCTCTGTGAGACACGACAGAGGGGCCTGCCTGCCAGCGAGACTTAGCGGGAGATACTGTAGACCGTAAATAAGCATCGTAGAATATGACAGAGGCTTGGCTCTCCGCGCAGACAGAGGAGATAAATAATCCTCATTAGTTTTGACAGTGAAACACACGGTCATATGTTATTTACGGCTGCAACACACTGTACTCATTAAACACGCATAGATAGAGCCGTCCCCACTGACAACGCTTAGCATGTTAGCTGTATGTCATATCATAGTGCAACAGCGCTTTTTTTGCTATTGCTATTGCTTGCGCCGCCGGCACTTGTTTTATGATAGTACTGTATGTAAACCTGTCTTCGCCGTGTTTGTGAAAGTCCATATTGCGGGATATTAACATGCTGTGTAACCACCAAATCACTTTTTGTTTAAGTTAGTCAAGGCACATGAAAGTGTGTTGTGCGCCTACGATGGGGCAGATAAATAAAGGTTGATAGGCTGTACTAAAAATGACCCGTGGAAAAGTGATTTAGTGAAATGTGTGCAGACTCCCAATAACTCATATCCATGGTATGAAGAATCCCATATGTGTATGTGTAATGTGTAAGTACCTGTATGCGTGTGCGTGTGTGTTTGTGTGAGCTTGTTTGTGTGTGTGTGTGTGTGTGTGTGTGTGTAAGTGTGTAAGTGTGTATGCATGTGTGTGTGTGGTCATGCGTGTGCATGCATTCATGCATGCAAGTGTGTTTGTGTGTGCGTGTGTGGGTGAATGTGAACTTAGGGTACATGTCAATCAGCATGGGTGGTGCATGGAGTAGCATCGGCTTAAGGCCGAAAGAATTTCCAGCAAGGTCATGTGCTGATGTTTATCAGAGGCTTTTATCGGGTCACTGGGACCTTCAACTATCAAGTCCACACCACACATCTACATCTACCACTCTGTATACTGTCTTCAGTGGACCGAACCCTCCTGTTTCTCCCCAAAGTATGGTAACGATGTGGGACTTCTCAAATGACATAGTCTAAATAAGATATTAACAGGAGATGTGGAAGGTACACAGTGCTCAGTCTAACCGTACATACCACTGGCCATGTGGTCGCTTCACCAAGCCAAGTTGTGTCTCCCGTTTTTTTTGTCGCCGGGCCAACTCAACTTTTTACCTTTTGCTGGTGGGTGTTTCTGTCAAACGTTTGAGGAAGTACACACGTTGAAAATGTTTGGGTAGATTTATTTATTTTACACGTAATGCTGATGGTCAATGTTCAACGGTTAGTTAGCATGTGTTACCATAGTAATAAGTATTATAGTACATTAACCGCAAACTATTCCTGTGTAGGCTACCCAGACTTTCTCCCCATTGAAAGTCAATGAAGGGGTTTAGGTTTTGTATTATTGTATGAACAGAGACTGCTAAATACCAAGGAGTAGTTGTTCATTGATATTATTATCAGCACAGGAGCAAATAGTACAGTTTGGATGTTGCTGCTACTCCTTGAGAAATGTGTGTGTGTGTGTTTTGATTCAGACTTTAGATAGCTATGTAGGATGATATTCCCAAAGTTCAATGTGGTGAGGGAGGCCAGCAGGGGCTTAGGGAAACATGGGGAGGCGCCCTGAGGTGCCCCATGGCTGTGCTGTGCCAGCTGCCCCCGCCCCCCGAAGCCCCCAAATCTCACCACAAGGTTGGAGAACAACAGACCAGCGCCATGGTTCTGGTTCTCTGTGCGGTTCCTCCGAAAACTTTCTATCCCAAACATCAAAATATTCAGCTCAATTACTTCAATTAATAGCTTCCTCTATTCCCCCCCACACACTTTACTCTCTCTCTCTCTCTCTCTCTCTCTCTCTCTCGCTCTCTCTCTCTCTTTCCTTTATTGTGTCTTTGTCTCTCGTCCCTCTCTGTGATTCTAGGGAATAGAGCAGCAGCAGACATAACTCAGTTGACCACAGTAAATTAGCATCAGCCTCTGTAAAGTTGTAAAGCGGTGTGTCTGTGTGTGTGTGTGTGTGTTTGTGTGTGTGTGTGTGTGTGTGTGTGTGTGTGTGTGTGTGTATGTGTGTGTGCGTGTGTATATCTTCACTCACATTTTTGCGAATGTGTGCGTGCCTGTGTGTGTGTGTGTGTGTCAGATGTGGATAGAGTTTCACATGGGTAATTACAGTGTGTCTCTCTCCACCTGGGTACTGACACATGTTCAAGAGCTCAGACAGGACACACCCCACCACCTGTAAGAAATAACACGCTGCCGCCAGGCAGTAATGAAGGGAGAGAGCGAGGTAGAGAGAGAGAGAGAGAGAGAGAGAGAGAGAGAGAGAGAGAGACCGTCTGACGGTAGACAACGGGAAGACAGTCACATGTCTGAGATACAAGGTATCATTTTTACCTGATGTTTAGAGGAAGTGGCCATTGCCCCACTTGACACGCACACACACACACACACACACAGGTACGCACACGGGTATGCACACGGGTACACACACACACACACACACACACACACACACACTCACACAGATGCACAGTGATAAATGAGTGTAGCCCATAGTGCCGTCCTTATTCAATTCCACACATGCCTCCTTTAGGAAGAAAGCTTTGTCACAGCTGTGTTTAAAAGAACACTGTGGCTAGCCTTGGCACCGACTCCACAAAGACTACATCTGAATGTAATGTAATGGCTCTCATACAAAAAATATATATATAAAAGCGAGACATTGAGAATCCACTTCACATTTCTATATGTACTCCCAGAAGACTGATAGGCCTATATTTCACAATTTTTATTTCTAGGTATTTAGCTGAATGCTTATGCAGGGTGACGTTCAGTAAACGATATCCAGCAGACACAGCTTTGAAGATCCTCAAAGCTAAAGGAATAGTGAGTTAGGATTTATAATCCTGACATAATAGTGAGGTAGGCTTTAAATATCCTAACAGAATAGTTGGATAGCCTTTAATACTCTTAAAGGTGGAGAATAGTTAGGTAGGCTTTACAATTCTTAGAAAATAGTTTGTTCGGATTTAAAAACTTCAGAGAATACGTCGGTAGTCTTTCATATCCTTAAAGTTAAATAATAATTAAGTACAATTAAAAATCCCTCCAGAATAGCTAGGCAGGCTTTAAACTCCTCTGAAAATAGTTAGATATGCTTTAAAATCCCTAATGAATAGTTTGGTAGGTTTTCAAATTCTTAGCGAATAGTCAGGTAGGCAGTGCAGGTGTCAGGGTTTGTGAGACTCCTTTTGGGGGGAAAAAAACCCAATCACAGCCAAGATGACATACCCGAGACAGTTAAGAGCTACGACAAGAGAAGGGAATGTCAAAAAAAAAAGAAAAGAAAATGAGAGCGAAGTGAGTGAAGGGGGTTCGGAGGTGGGGGGGGGGGGGGGGTAGTAATAATGGTGGTTAAGGACTGCTCTTTCATTGAGCAAATCTGGCCCAGGCTATTTCACACTGTTGGAATCTCCTGTGGACCAGATCAAAGACCGGTGCTGAGACAGGGAGCTTGTGGAGACCACAGGGAACAGGTGACAGCTCTGACATGCCGACTCACACCCCGCAACCCCACACACACACACACACGCACATGGACACACACACGCACAGAGACGTGCTCAAAATGCACCCCGTTCCACTCTCAGATGCGGATGGAGACATCGGTGTTATGTGTGCACACACACACACACACACACACACACACATGCACACACAGGCATGCATATGCACGCCGGTGTATTATATTGAACACACAGTGAGATCAGACAGCAGGGGAGTGACAGCTTCCTTTGTCTGTTGACGGGCCTTTGGGGAACTCTGTGTATGACCAAGTCTTTCACTGACAGGGGGGGGGGGGGGGGGGGGGGTTGCTGTGAGGAGACACACAAAACCAAACATCTATCATCTGAGCTTTGCAAACCACTTTAAGAGAGTCAATACAGAGCCCACAGTGTGTCACACACACACACACACACACGTGTGCACAGACACACACACACGCACTAGGAATAGCTCGGTAGGAACCACAGCAGGCCCCTTTTCTGACAGTGTCCATTCAAGCTGTATACCAAAGACCAAGACGTAGACCATATGATTAAACCATCGACGAGGCTTACACGTGTGTGCGTGATGGAGGAAGCGCGTGGGTAAAAGGGGAGGACTATGAACAGAGGTGTGAGGGGGGGTGGACAGATCATAGCATAAGGCTAGCTCATCACTGCCCCCCCTAACAAACAGCAGAGGATACTGACTCCCACACACAAGGGCATTCAAACATACAGAGAGCATACAGGAACAGGAAACACACACACACACACTCATCATATACACAATCACCTACTCTTAAAGAGAAATTCATCTCAGGTTGGTGCCAGACACAAGTAATGTTTCCACTTTGACAAAACACTGGATTTGAAATCATGCGATCCACACATGCAGATGTGCATGCACATATGGTTTTAGGAGCGTTCGTGGAAGTAGCAAAGGGAAACGTGGAAATTGCGCAATGGTATAGGAATTGCATAAAAAATGACACACACAAACACACACACACACACACTCACATACGTGAGTACACACATGCACACGGCCACAGGTACATACCTTATAGCTCTGACATAAAAACAAATGAAATGTTTGACTTACTTGTCTCCACCATCCAAACCCAACACCGCACTAAGATGCTGTATGTTTGACATGGGAAGGTCCCACCTTAAACATACCCATTATGGCCAATGACTTGTGCTGTTTTCATAGAATATGAGAAGATTACACAGCCCTATGACGGACCAATTACGTCCTTCACTAAAACACACCTCTACACCAACACCTCTCTAATGATGATGGCTTAAATGCTTTCCTCCAATGGAGCCCATTCAGCTGCCCTGGGATGCACACACACACATACACTACACATGCATACACACACACAAACACACACACACACACACATCCAAATTCACACATACACACACTCACACACACACTGCTGAGTACACATGGCGTGGTTAAATACATACGTATATACACTCACAGAGGTAATCAAGTACATCAGGCCACAGACGCTGACGGCGGCAAATTGAATCCTTGTGTAAGGCTTTCAGGCTATGCCTCCGAGTGACATGAGTGTGTGTGTGTGTGTGTGTATGTGTGTGTGTGTGTGTGTCGAGAGCAAGGGAGAGAAATAGAGAGAGAGAGAGAGAGAGAGAGAGAGAGAGAGAGAGAGAGAGAGAGAGAGAGACAGAGACAGAGACAGAGAGAGAGACAGAGAGAGAGGGAGAGAGAGGTAGAGAGAGAGAGAGCAAGTGGGGGTTGCCTGTCGTCCTCTCACCTCTCCTCAACATCCTCTCATTTTTTTCACCCCCTTCGCTCTCAAACCTGTGTCACCTCTGACCTGGGCCCAATTCACTACTGTCATTATGCAATTAACACCAATTAAGTCATTTGACTGTAAGAATGTGTGTGTGTATATGTGTGTGTCAATGTGTGAGTGTGCCTGTGTATATATGTAAGTGTGTGTGTGTGTGTGGGGGGGGGGGGGGGGGGGGGGGGGGTGTGCACGTACATGCACAGA